>OU785243.1:4200000-4742622 GCA_917051295.2 Erebia ligea | reverse complement strand
TTTCGACTTGGGCGCGGCCTTCTTCGGTTTCGGCGCCTTGGGCTTCTTCGTCGGCGGCTTGGCGGTCTTCTTCGCCTTGGAGGCGGCGCCCTTGGCCTTGGCCGGGGACGCGGCGGCGGAGGCCTTCTTCGCGACGGCGGGCTTCTTCCTCTTGGCCGCGGCGGCCTTCTTGTCGCGTGCGGTAGCGGCGGCGGTCTTCGCCTTAGAGGGCGACGAGGCGGCCGCGGCGGCAGCCTTCTTCTTGGCGGCGGCGGCGGCGGTCGCGACGGCGGACTTCTTCGCGCGCGCGGTGGCGGCGGACGCGACGGCGCCCTTGCCGCCGGCGGGCTTCTTGGACGCGGCCGACTTGGACTCGAGCTTGAACGAGCCGGAGGCGCCCTTGCCCTTGGTCTGGATGAGCGCGCCGGACTCGACGGCGCTCTTGAGGTACTTCCTGATGAAAGGAGCCATCTTCTCCGCGTCGACCTTGTACTGGGCGGCGATGTACTTCTTGATCGCCTGCAGCGACGAGCCGCTCCTCTCCTTGAGCTCCTTGATGGCGCTGTTCACCATCTCGGACGTTTTCGGGTGGGTGGGCTTCGCTTTCGGCTTCTTGGCGGCGGCGCCGCCGGCGACCGCGGATGCCTTAGTCTTCTTCGCGGGCGTCGCCGGGGCTGGCGCTTCGGATGCTACTGCGGTGTCGGACATATTCTTTGATTATTTTTTAACACGCAAAACAAAACACAGAGGGGAAGTTGCTTGTTTTTACGCAAATTGTACCAAATGTTAGGTTAGGTATATAAAACAAACCGAGAGATATACGCCGCACGATGTCGCTGTTGGCAGTAAGGCTCGTGGCTATACCGTAAGGAGAACCGCGATGTCGCTAGACATTTTCCCGTACGAATACTTACAACTTTTCACTAGCATGCATCGGATTAAAACAAAATTATATAATCCCATTTCAATTTTCCACCATTTGTAACGACCGTGTCGTTTTGTCTTGAGCCTGCCCGTGTAGTGGCATCATTCAATCGCGCATCACATCAGTGTACGCGGAGCGATCGATCTTTAAATTCGATACACCGCTAGACGCGTACCTCGGGTCCCGTTTAAAACCCATTTTACTCTATAAAACGATGCATTAATCACCAAAAACTATGCCAAATTAAAAACTGAGATTCTACCCTATACATATAATCACTCATCTCTATACTGAGTCGTATGTTGAGCTACTTTAGCCCGGTCGAAGTAGAGCCTCGTAAAACACGACTCGATCTCTCGCCGTGTATGAATTGCAGTCTCCCGCTGACGGTCTTATTATTTCGGTAGAGGCGAGGTGTGTAACGATTTAATAGAAAAATATAATTAATGTGTCCCTTTTATGAACTCTCATTCAAATACAAATAATCATTAAAAGACCGATATTAAGTAAATTGAGACGCCAATTCGCGCGGCTGAATCGCGGCGCGGCCCGGCTACGTCTCCTCACCGTGTACCCGTCCGTATACACAACTCCACTATAAAATAATACTAAAACTAACTTTATTTACTTAGTTATTATTAACACATGCTCTAATTACTTAGTTGCGTAATATTAAAAAAATATATTTCTACTTACATAATATTTAGATTGTCATTTCGATTCAAACCATACCACTCGCGAGACGCGACATAAACAGTGTTAGGTGACTATAGTATTATTATTGCTGTCTCTGCTAGGTAAGTAAGTAATTATGTATGTTCATTTTCTTTTACTCGAGTTAAGTACGTAGAAATGAAATTATGAAAAACAATGGGACTTTTTATTAAGTAAGTAAGTACCTACCTAGTGTAAGAGAATCCCTCCACAAGGCTCCTTATAATTATTATAAAAACACCGACGATGCTGTAGGTACACCTCCCTTTTATTTCCACTTTATACAATAATTAGGTACTTCTCAGTTGATTTAAGGAAACATCTGTCCCTGATGAGTGCTTCAGATAGTAACTCTAGTTGATTATACTTTAAAGGACAACCCCATATTGTTATTATTTTATTCACTATTCCAACGTACCAAACAGTACCCAATTCAATTCCCCGCATAAATCTCATATCTGTCATCCTCGATTTTTTTTTTTAAGACAAAAACCACGACCTGGGTTCCAAGTTGTTAATTTTATAATCAAACGAATAGCAGAAACCTATCAGTAGGTACTTTATCTTATTTTTGTAATAGGTAGGTGCCTAGTAAGTACATACTAATAAAAATTAACAACACAACAATGGGAGTTTAATTATTATACCTACCTACCTATTATTTAATAAAGCCTTAATTAATTGCTTGCCTCCTTACCGTTCCTTTGTAGTTACGTAAGTATACCTAAACATTGCAAAGTACCTACATTAGGTAGTTAGGTCAAATTTTATTTTATTTTTTTTATGTAGCCAAGTCAGCTGGTATATTATATACCTGTGTATTCTATTTTATGTAATGTTTTAATAGGCAATGAATCTTTTATCTTGCTCTATAGGTAGGGTAAGGTGGAAAAGTAAATTATGTATTATGTAGTAAAACACGAGAGTAAATCATCGAAATATATGCGGCCCTGAAAAGGGCCTTTTTTTTTGTATGGTATCTTTACTCCATTGAAATAGAGCGAGCTCTATGCTGGATAGAGTCTTAACCCCCGAAACCGTATAGGGTGCGACCCTGACGTTTCAGCGCGTAAACGACGTCCATAGCCGTGACGGTCTTCCTCTTGGCGTGCTCGGTGTAGGTGACGGCGTCGCGGATCACGTTCTCGAGGAACACTTTCAGCACACCGCGGGTCTCCTCGTATATCAGACCGGATATACGCTTCACGCCTCCCCTGCGCGCCAGACGACGGATAGCCGGCTTCGTGATACCTTGGATGTTGTCACGCAGCACCTTCCTGTGACGCTTGGCGCCTCCTTTTCCCAATCCCTTTCCACCTTTACCGCGACCGGTCATCTTCTAGGCTTGTGTCAACTACCTATCTTCAAAACTGGAAAACTGAACTGCGCGCGCCCCGCACACCGCTGTGAACAGAATATACCGAACCGATCAGCAGAACGCGCGCTTATATAGTTTGTGACCGGCTAAATAATCTGTTGTACGTTTCGTTTTCGTGCCTTCGCATTCGGCCGTCGTCGCTGTTCGTTACTAGAGAAAAAGGGACACAACAACCCGTGCGGAGGGGCTGCGAGACGCGCGGGCGCGGGGGGGGGGGGGGGGGGGGGGGGGGGGGGGGGGGGGGGGGTCATAATTACGAGTATGAATAATATTATTATCACTTTAAAATAGTGACATAATCCAGCCACTACAGCCAGGTAGGTAGTCACTTACGATCAAGAGTAACAGCCAACCACTGCTCAGTATGTAAACTACCTAGGTAGGTATATAGGGCACTTGCGTACCTACCGTGCTAAACCTAGCCTATTCCAAAACATACCTATTTGACACCAACTAAGTACCTAGGTAGCTTCCCTTCATAAAACTTTTTTTTTAACATTGACAAACATTTCAAAGTATGGATTAAAGTTTAAAAAAAAAAAAAAATATCTTTCGATGACGTCACGTGATTCAGTATTTCATACAATATACAGTGTGTGTTCCGTTATAAGCACTGCGAGCACTGGCAGTGCTCTTTACTGGGGACTTTCAGTGCTCTCAGTGTATTTCGGAACGCACCCACAATAATTATTGTAAATCGATGGTTTGAAAAAAAAAAAAACTTTTGATGACGTCACGTATTTCATACAAAATACACTTAAATGGATGGATATACGTTTAGGGTATCGTACATACCTAACCGTATAAGAATGGGCAGACGAAATTGAGCTCTAACTCAATGCAGTTATGGTTTATTTTACTTTGACGAAAATCTTTAACGCTTGATCGGCCATTCTTACATGATTGGCAGATGGATAGATAGATAGATAGGTAGGTAGGTAGGTAGGTAGGTAGGTAGGTAAGTATAATAATAAGTTGAGTATTCAATAATTTCATAGACGCATTGTGGTAGGTAATGAAAGTTTTGTGGCCCTGAAAAGGGCCTTTTCCTTCGAGTTAATACTTATATTATGTATGTTACTCGACTTTCGCACACGAGATTTAGGCGCGTTCGCCTCTGATCCTGCGCGCGAGCTGGATGTCCTTAGGCATGATGGTGACACGTTTGGCGTGAATGGCGCAGAGGTTGGTATCTTCGAAGAGTCCCACCAGGTACGCTTCGCTAGCTTCCTGCAGGGCCATCACGGCCGAGCTCTGGAAGCGGAGGTCGGTCTTGAAGTCTTGAGCGATCTCGCGCACTAGCCGCTGGAAAGGCAGCTTGCGGATCAGGAGCTCGGTACTCTTCTGGTAGCGACGGATCTCACGTAGTGCGACCGTGCCAGGCCTGTAGCGATGAGGTTTCTTCACACCGCCGGTGGCCGGAGCGCTCTTGCGAGCAGCCTTGGTGGCCAGCTGCTTGCGTGGCGCCTTGCCACCGGTGGACTTGCGGGCGGTCTGCTTCGTGCGGGCCATGTTCTTTATTAGAGATATAAGTTCACGCAACTTTGATCGTGCGACGTGCGCGCGTCCGTTCGCAACTGACACTGTTGGTTTTATAAAAATACGACGCGCGATTTTGAAGCTTATATGCTTTATGGGCTCACACGCGCGGAGGAAGGGGCGAGGGGAAAACGGGCAACGGCGCGCGCGTGTGAGCGAGAGAGTATTTTTATGTTGCGAGTTTTAATAAGAAAACAAAAATATATATATAATATTATATACCTAATATAATATAAAATATAATAATATATATAATTTAGAATTGAAAAAAAAAAAAAAAAAACTGAAAACGTTATAAAAATATAGTAGGTAGGTAATGAGTTAATGAGAGTAGTATTATATTATTAAGTTTCCACTAGACAGAAAAAACAAGGTCATAGGTACGCATGTGCATAGCTTACTAGCTGACCGACCAACAAACAAACACACTTTCGCATTTCGCATGACTCAGAATTTCATACAAGTTTTGATAAGTTGCTACTCATGATCGTTTTTTTTTTTTTTTTTTTTAAATATTAGGTAGGTACATAGTGTGGGTGTTCCGATATAAGCACTGCGAGCACTGTACAGTGCTCTTACTGGGGACTTACAGTGCTCGCAGTGTATTTCGGAACACACCCAGTATGTACGTATTTAGGCATGCGCCTCGCGACCTATTAGGTACTTTAGTAAGTACTTTCTTAATTGGGTATTTGACATCAGGTCAATTCTTTTTTTTTTTTTTTTTTTTTACTGAATATTACCTATATGATTAGGTAAATAGAGGTAGGTATATCCACGTCCCTTTTAGTTTTATTTTAAACTATCGATTGAAGTAAATGATTAGGATGATCGGAGTTTAGGAGATGTAATTAATTATTATTATTATTAATCATGATTACAATAATAATCATTATTTATCAATGCTGTATTGTGACGAATCACTGTAGGTACAGTGTGCAAGAGGAATAATTTTGTGGCCCTGAAAAGGGCCTTTTGTTTGTTTGCGTCTCGTTCGGTTGAACGAACGAGGAAGACAATCTTGATTGAGCTCCTCACTTCGAGCTGGTGTACTTGGTGACGGCCTTGGTGCCTTCACTGACCGCGTGCTTGGCCAGCTCTCCGGGCAGCAGCAGTCTCACAGATGTCTGCACCTCCCTGGAGGTGATCGTCGACCTCTTGTTGTAGTGGGCGAGACGAGAGGCCTCGGCGGCGATGCGCTCGAATATGTCGTTCACGAAGGAGTTCATGATCGACATAGCCTTACTGGAGATACCGGTGTCGGGGTGGACCTGCTTGAGCACCTTGTAGATGTAGATGGCGTAGCTCTCTTTCCTCTTATGCTTCTTCTTCTTTTTGTCAGACTTCGAGATGTTCTTCTGGGCCTTGCCGGATTTCTTGGCTGCCTTACCGCTCGTCTTGGGTGGCATGTTGTAGCAAGTAGGTAAGAGATGCTATGAGATAATATAACAATACACTGGGTAACAACGCGACCGCTGTGCCGTAGACCGAGTTATATTGTGACCAGAAAAATCCCGCTGTGCGAGTTTTGTCACTTTCTCAGCGGTAACGACCGATGGCTGCAGGCGAGCGGTCTAGATGAATTCAACCAATCGTTGAACGGTATAGAGGTGCACGAGGGAGGGGAGCGAGTGCGACGTGACGTCACCAACGCGAGCCCCTCGCCCCGCGCGGATGGAAAAAAAAAAACCTAACTTCTTTAATAATATAATCTACGCACTAACACGTAATTATAGTACAATCAGTAGGTAGGTATTAATTTAATATCACTTGGCTAAGCACAATCGTTAAAATAATAAAAATAATAATATTATTAGGGTGGTTGGTGCAGGCAGTTTAGGTATATAAATTATAATTTTACTATTTCGGGACCACAGACAAAATTATGTACATAGTAATATTTTCAAAATAGATACCTAATAATAAAATAATACTATTAAGTAGGCCTTAAGTCACAGAATGATGCCTTAGATGTCATAAATAAATTTATCCTTACAGATTAATTATTAATCAATATTATAATAATAATATTATTAACTAGGGTACCAACCTAAAATCCACATCCTCGGTTTAAACTATAGATTATAGAGAGAAAAAAAAAAAAAAAAAAAAAAAGAGAAAAGTGCTTTGATTATTATGATGACGTCACTATGTCTATATTGTATTTCATACAAACTCAAAATTCCATATTAGATGCTCGTTTTCAATAGGTAGGTAGGTAGGTAGGTAGTATTTGAATGAGTTGTCATCATCCCTATTTAACGGCAGGCAGGAAAAGAGCTGGTTTTTTTTTTTTTACATTACTTAAGTACCATCAATGTCTGGGTTCCAGTATTTTCGAAGTCTTTATTTTTTTTTTTTTTTATTATGTCTAACTAGATAACTACTACTGGCTAGGTAGGTAGGTACTTACCTGTTAATTAATAAGTAAAAAAAAAAAAAAAAAAATGTACGCTAGTAAGTATGTTGTGTAGTAATATTTGGAAAAGTTTTGTGGCCCTGAAAAGGGCCTTTTATTTATTTCTTGGTAGAAATAGATGGCGATCACCGATGATTGCTAAGGTACACTTAGGCCTTCTTCTCGGTCTTCTTGGGCAACAGGACGGCTTGTATGTTCGGCAGCACGCCACCCTGTGCGATAGTCACGCCGGAGAGAAGCTTGTTCAGTTCCTCGTCGTTGCGGATGGCCAGTTGAAGATGCCTGGGAATGATCCTGGTCTTCTTGTTGTCACGTGCCGCGTTACCGGCCAACTCGAGCACTTCAGCGGCCAGGTACTCCATCACGGCCGCGAGGTAAACGGGCGCGCCGGCACCGACGCGTTCGGCGTAGTTGCCCTTCCTCAGCAGCCTGTGAATACGTCCGACGGGGAACTGTAGACCGGCACGGTTGGAGCGAGACTTGACCTTTCCCTTGACTTTGCCGCCTTTGCCACGACCGGACATTGTTGATTAGGAGTTTTAAAACGATCAAAAACGAGAATAATGCGCGTACGGTAGCGTACACGCGAGTGGCGATATGGGAGTACTTTAAAAAACAGCCGACAGCAGTCTACTCTATATAGTCGAACCACGCTCCGTATTAAGGTGGGGATCGCGGCGAGACCAGCGGCCACGTTTTGTTTAGCGAAAACGCGACGTTGCATGTTGGACTCGAAGATACATCGAAGCGGCAACGTCGCGTTTTAGAAAATTAGTTTTGTCTACCTAATTTCAATAGACTTTTCCTAGATAATGTTGTGTATACATAATTAGGGTTGTAACTTGGATCCTGTTTTTAATTGCTTGTATTTTGTCGATGTGTTGGTTGCAACCTGTTTTGTGTACTTACCTTTTTAATAAAATAAAATAAAATGGTACCTACATAGAACCACAGAGTATGCAGGTTTTTTTTTTTTTTTTTTTTTCAGTGATAACCTGAGAGGTATCAGAGGCAGTTTAAAAAAACAAAAAAAAAACATTAAAAAATTTCATGCATGCTATTCGACTCGAATCCCGTAATCCCGTTTTAGAAAAATCAAGAGAATTTAAACATGACTGTAAGACACCTACACTGGGTAGGTGGTACATAGGTAAATTTTGGTTCAATATACATAGGTACCTACTGACTTTTACCTACTAACAGTAGGTAAGTACGTCCATATTTATGTACTTAGCAATATTTTTTATTTTCGCAGAAAAAGTCTTCTGTCTCTCTAAATGTCTATGTAGGTACCTACTGTACTCGTACATGTTTAGGTACCTAATTTTTTTTTTTTTTTTTTACATTAAGTATGTAGGTATTTTATATTTTCAATGTTTTAAGAGCTTGCATAGATAAAAACGCGACGTTGCATGGTGGTGGACTCGAGGCGTCAGCGATGCGGCAACGTCGCATTTTTCGCAAAATTTACGATTATTTTCAAAAATCAGTGATAGCTAACATAAACATAATATAAATAGGTATGATGGCGCCACTGGCGATGGCCGCCCGTCCGGCCAAAAACAATTATTAAACTTAGACTTTGACATTGCTTCTGAGTTCTGACAATTCAACAGTGACAGTTTGTAATTTGTACCTACATTTAATTTTAATATTTATATAATACAAATTAAATTAATACAAATCAAGATCTATTTCTTCAAAATTCCCATGCCCGTTCTGCGCTAAAACGAACCGCTGCAACAAGGTCCTTACCTATAATAAAATATTATAGCGATCACCGATCGACCGCGATCGCGATGGATTGAGTGAGCGAGCGAATCGGGATCGGGTTCGGGCGGGTTTGTTTTTTTTTTTTTTTTTTTTTTTTTTTTTTTTTTTTTTTTTTTTTTTTTTTGTACTTAATATTAATGATTATTTAGGTATTATCATAGTGCGTGTGTGTATGTGTATGTATCATAATTATTGTGTGTAATTAATAATTGAAAAATTCGACGTACCTAGTAAGTATTAAGTACTTGCATGTTTGTATTTTATTTTATTTTTGTACCTAGTGAGGTAAGTAGGTACCTACGCTACCAGTTTTATCCGATCGTAGAGGTTTTTTTTTTTTTTTTGTTGCACTGTAGTGTGTTGTATGTTGATAGGTAGGTAGGTAGGTAGGTAAATAAATGAAATGAAGCGTTTGTTTTCTTTTCGGTAGTCATATAGGAAAGATATGTTAGCCCTGAAAAGGGCTTTTTATTGTTGCGGTTGTGAAGCCGCACGCGGAACTCGAACGCGCGCATCTTCGCGCCGGCGCGGCGCGGCGGGGCCAGCTTCTTCGGCGGGCGGGAGCGGCGGCGAATAGCGAGCGAGCGGTTCGCCGGAGGCAGGCGGCAGCCGACAGTGAAGCTTCGCTTACTTTTTGGCGGCGGCGGCCTTCTTGGCGGCGGGTTTCGACTTGGGCGCGGCCTTCTTCGGTTTCGGCGCCTTGGGCTTCTTCGTCGGCGGCTTGGCGGTCTTCTTCGCCTTGGAGGCGGCGCCCTTGGCCTTGGCCGGGGACGCGGCGGCGGAGGCCTTCTTCGCGACGGCGGGCTTCTTCCTCTTGGCCGCGGCGGCCTTCTTGTCGCGTGCGGTAGCGGCGGCGGTCTTCGCCTTAGAGGGCGACGAGGCGGCCGCGGCGGCAGCCTTCTTCTTGGCGGCGGCGGCGGCGGTCGCGACGGCGGACTTCTTCGCGCGCGCGGTGGCGGCGGACGCGACGGCGCCCTTGCCGCCGGCGGGCTTCTTGGACGCGGCCGACTTGGACTCGAGCTTGAACGAGCCGGAGGCGCCCTTGCCCTTGGTCTGGATGAGCGCGCCGGACTCGACGGCGCTCTTGAGGTACTTCCTGATGAAAGGAGCCATCTTCTCCGCGTCGACCTTGTACTGGGCGGCGATGTACTTCTTGATCGCCTGCAGCGACGAGCCGCTCCTCTCCTTGAGCTCCTTGATGGCGCTGTTCACCATCTCGGACGTTTTCGGGTGGGTGGGCTTCGCTTTCGGCTTCTTGGCGGCGGCGCCGCCGGCGACCGCGGATGCCTTAGTCTTCTTCGCGGGCGTCGCCGGGGCTGGCGCTTCGGATGCTACTGCGGTGTCGGACATATTCTTTGATTATTTTTTAACACGCAAAACAAAACACAGAGGGGAAGTTGCTTGTTTTTACGCAAATTGTACCAAATGTTAGGTTAGGTATATAAAACAAACCGAGAGATATACGCCGCACGATGTCGCTGTTGGCAGTAAGGCTCGTGGCTATACCGTAAGGAGAACCGCGATGTCGCTAGACATTTTCCCGTACGAATACTTACAACTTTTCACTAGCATGCATCGGATTAAAACAAAATTATATAATCCCATTTCAATTTTCCACCATTTGTAACGACCGTGTCGTTTTGTCTTGAGCCTGCCCGTGTAGTGGCATCATTCAATCGCGCATCACATCAGTGTACGCGGAGCGATCGATCTTTAAATTCGATACACCGCTAGACGCGTACCTCGGGTCCCGTTTAAAACCCATTTTACTCTATAAAACGATGCATTAATCACCAAAAACTATGCCAAATTAAAAACTGAGATTCTACCCTATACATATAATCACTCATCTCTATACTGAGTCGTATGTTGAGCTACTTTAGCCCGGTCGAAGTAGAGCCTCGTAAAACACGACTCGATCTCTCGCCGTGTATGAATTGCAGTCTCCCGCTGACGGTCTTATTATTTCGGTAGAGGCGAGGTGTGTAACGATTTAATAGAAAAATATAATTAATGTGTCCCTTTTATGAACTCTCATTCAAATACAAATAATCATTAAAAGACCGATATTAAGTAAATTGAGACGCCAATTCGCGCGGCTGAATCGCGGCGCGGCCCGGCTACGTCTCCTCACCGTGTACCCGTCCGTATACACAACTCCACTATAAAATAATACTAAAACTAACTTTATTTACTTAGTTATTATTAACACATGCTCTAATTACTTAGTTGCGTAATATTAAAAAAATATATTTCTACTTACATAATATTTAGATTGTCATTTCGATTCAAACCATACCACTCGCGAGACGCGACATAAACAGTGTTAGGTGACTATAGTATTATTATTGCTGTCTCTGCTAGGTAAGTAAGTAATTATGTATGTTCATTTTCTTTTACTCGAGTTAAGTACGTAGAAATGAAATTATGAAAAACAATGGGACTTTTTATTAAGTTATGCTCGTTTGTCGTTTTGTCCTTGATGATATAAGAGATCACAAAATTGTAGTCCCGCCTTTAGTGCCACGAGCATCACACGACTTCAAAGCTGAAAGAAAAAACAGAAACGCGCCTCTCTGACAGCGCTGTCACTGTCATCACTATTTCTTATCTTCATTCGTTTTTTTGTGTCAATAAAAGCATCACGCGTTTATTTTATTAATTACGTTTTTTAATAATTAAAGTGCTAAAAAGTCCTAATAATGTACAGAAAAGATCTCCGTGGGATGAGGAATATCATCCCTGATCAATTTATGGAAATTGGAGATTAAAATATGCGAATGGCCCTAGTCAAATAAGACGATGGTAAGAATGTGTTTGCAATGCTTACACGCGTCACGCATATTTACAGCGCAGTTTTACGAGGAAAAAGAAAAGGCTGAAAATATTCTGTGACGAAAACTTAAGAAAATTATACACTACAAATATACGAATTACCTGAGTCTAATGACGAAGGTAAGATTGTTTGCAATGCTTACACGTATATTTTCATTTGTTAGTTTGGCAAGAAAGGCTGAGGGATATTCTGTGGGAATATACAAAAGCCGTACCTACTCATACTATAACCTGGTGGTGTTCTTTGCGACACTGTGGTTATGAGCCTAGGGGTGTTCTGCGGGATCACACGTGGTTTCGTTAGTATGTAAATATTCGCCTGCATCCATAGACATGCAGTGTACACTGCTGGACGAAGGTCTCCTGCATGGATCTCTACAAGACAGTAACTATCTACGATATTAAGGACTGAAACCTAGGAGAAGCATTCGGCGAAATGTACAGGCCTAGTGTGTAATAATATCATGATGCCATGATTACTGCTAAAACTTGCGAGGTGGGGTCATCAATGTTTTACCTACTGCACATTGAATACAAGATTTTAATACAAGATGAGTGGAAATTTTTTATGTATTTGCTTTTATAATAAACAGTCAGCATCCGGAAAAGGCTGAGGGATATTCTGTGGGAATATACAAAAGCTGTACCTACTCATACTATAACCGGGTGGTGTTCTTTGCAACACTGGGGTTATGAGCCTAGGGGTGTTCTGCGGGAACACATGTGGTTCTGTTAGTATGTAACTATTCAGGTCTCTGTGAAGAGTATTTTTTTTTCCCCGGGAACTATGGAGACTAGTCCTTAGAGGAATATTACTAGCAGTAAAGAACTAAGTATTAAGCTTGGGGAATAATTTTGAAACCTCAAGGCTACTATTCGATGTACTTTTCTTTTAGAGGGTCAATCTTCAATTATTCACTATAAGTAGTATCAAGTTTACTATAGCTTTTGCACTACTTATTACAGCACTGTGTTGTTGTTCAAAAGTTTAGAACAAAAGAGGTAAGCTTTAAACTAGCGGGGCCCTCAAGCATCAGTGTGGGCCAGGGGAGGAAATATGAAGGGAAGTAAGAAGATAACTTAAGATTCAGTTACTATTTAAATTTAGTTAGAGCAACGGGTTTTTAAACCTTATCAGCAGTTGGTTCTATTCCATCAGATGGTTAAATTTGGAATAACCAAGACCGAATAAGATACTACTTAATTATGGGAGTTATGGAATTATAGAAAGCCAGAATATAATATCAAAAAGTATAACAAATCTCATGGATTGGGTGATTCGGTGTTATGGTACTTTTGGAATTTGAATAATTCAAAGGAAAAGCTACAACAGTTTCTAAATTAAACAATTTAATCATTTCTTAGTTTCTTGAAGCTAAAAGATGCTTGCTACGTGATAAGGAGCACAACATGAACTGAAGCTCGGTTTGAAGGTAATTATTACCAAATTAATGTTGTTGTTGTGTGTGCACTTGCACCCCAACACATAGAATATTATGGAACTTAATACCTACAGCTAAGTACCTACAAGCTTAAGAATACGGGTGATTACACTAATATCTCAATTCTCTTGACTCCTGATGTCAAATTATGGTATGCAAACAGGTGTTTGCAGGTGCCTATCTAGTTATGGGGCAGAAAATGACCTACATATTATAAGTAGTTCAGGGTACCGAGGTTCCTACAATAGTTCAATTAAGGATGAAAGAATATGGGTTTTTACAAAAGAATATGCAAGGAAAAGACTATTATATTACATAATAATATAATCTATATCTGTACCCATATTCCTGCAAATAAAATATTATTTATTTATTTAATTAAAACAGAATACACTGACTGTATACCAAACAAGAGACATACCTATTGTTGTCTTCTTAATTGGCATCTCTGAATTGAGAAATTAAGTTTTAATAAATAAAATCTTTTGAAGTTAACCCTAGATCACCTATTAAAATAAAACTAGTTTTTATGCAAGGGATAATATACCTATCCTTTTCTATTATAATATTATGACTCTGATAAGGTACATTAGGTCTTATAATAATTGAGATAACTGGAAGTTAAGTACCTATATTAATAAAATAGAGTAGGTAGGTACCTACCTATCTACCCATTAAAATGAAAGTAAGTTTTCAGTTTTTGGGTAAATTAATATACTTAGGTAAGTACTTCTAAGGAAATAATATAATTGAAAAGGAATATTAGGAGCTTGAGTTGAATTTGACTTTAATATTACCTACCTAGTAGTTTTTTGCTATTAGTATCTCTATGAATACTTAATAGTATTATGCAGTATCTAGCTGTTTTTGAATAAAGAACATAGCAGATAGTTATTCCACCACCACCACCACTACAGTTACCATTAATGTCCCACTGCGGGGCACAGGCCTCAACTCTCTTATGAGAGAGGGAAAGATAGTTATTATCAACATTTAATTTTGAACCTTTGGTGAACTATCTCTTGATTAATTATTTACAGCAAAAATAACTGTTGCCTACTGGTGATGGTTAGATGGCTATGTTATGTTTCTTGATATCTGAATCCAGAAGTATTTGCTGTAGGTGGCAGGTGCATTGACCTTGTATTAATGCAGTTTATATTTCTGTTTTTTCCTCCTTTTTTCTTTGTGGTTCATAACAGTAACACCTTGGAAATGGTTATGTTTGATAAAGTTAAGGTAGTTGTTATTGTGCCCTACAGGAGTGCACAACTGTGTTTCCTTTAAGAACTTGAAAATAAATAAATAATATTGATTAATATAGGTAGGTACCTAATAGTATACCTATATTGGTAAAAGAATGCCGAAACCATGCCATCTAAAGATTTGGGCACTTTAGACAATTCTGGGCAACCACATCCTTTTTTGCTTTAATCTCCGACTGATGGTCGGTAGTTATTTAGGTATCAGACATGCTTCCATCAAGCGGACACAATCATTATGTTAGCTTCTATATTATCTCTCAACACTCAAAGAATAGGTATAGAACCTACAATATAATTATGATGTACCTACCTACCAAAGGATATCATGAAGGATTATTGTACCTACCTAGTGGTTCCCATATATACGAAATGATAGTTCATAAATAAATTAAAATATAGGTAGGTAAAAATGTAGTGATTGGAGTAGGTACCTAATCACTGTAGTTTGAAGATATAAGACATTTTTTGGCAAAATGTGCTATAACACTTACCTACTCTGAATATTATAGGTAATAATGAAAGAAGAGTTATCGATTATTGTTCTTAACCTTATTACACTTAGCTACAGGTAAAAGAGTACAGGTCTTAAACTGTTTCACTAATTGATTGATTACAAATAACGATCATTAAAATAACTAGAGTAAGTTAATAAGAATTCAGCAGCTAATGGTTAGGTGCTTGCACTTCTTTTTTTGTCATGAACAAATAGAGTGGGTAACATTACTTAAATTATACTTACTCAGTTAAATCTTACTATCATGGGATTAATATTGTTAATATTCTGGTTTACACAGAACATTTGAGCATTGGGAATATTCAAGATTCTTTATTTCCAGAAACATTTTTTACAATGACATTTTATTCTATAAGTTTTCCAGTAGGAATGTTTCACCTTATTATTCATGCATGTATAATTACTTAATTTAGTTGTTTAGGTCTATTGTGTGAAATTTAAAAGTTCATATATCTGAAGAAAATCTGATGGGGGTATATTTTCAACAGATGTTTTCTGTTTACCGTTTTCTGGTTAGCCGTTGGATAAAGGAAGATAGTAAAATTGATATATTACTATAATTATGTATGGCCGTTTTCGCCATGAGACATAACATGAACATGAACATACCTAAAGAAAAGGGGTTAGTCAATATGGATGACATCAGAAGGTTGGTTGGTTGGGACCGGTGGATTCTGCAATGGTAGTTAATTTTAAAATAGACCTATTAGACTTGACGTGTGAAATAATATGATTCCCACTGCAGATTGTCTTTCTTCTGATACAATATGCATCATCCCAGGGATGTGCTAGAATATGTTTAGGTACCTACTTACTACGAAGTAGGTAATCCTAATATACTTGTATGATTATTTTTTAATAATCATGCTAAGTTTTATACTTAAAATAAGTTCAAAATAGAGTTTTCTGATCAAATTATTTGTTCTATTAATTTTACAACAAATCTTTGAACATCTACAATTTTGTGATCTCTTATATCATCAAGGACAAAACGACAAACGAGCATAATTGATAGTCAAACGAACTTACCTGTAAGTGAAGTTCGACTGTAATTATGCGAAGTTGTCGTTTTGTCCGAAGATGATAGGTCCCTCCCTACCCTTTCTTCTCACAACTTTGTGATTGTGAAGAGTATGCCCCTTGTTGTAAAATTAAAGAGCTCTTTAAACTGAATGAAGATAAGAAATAGTGATGACAGTGACAGCGCTGTCAGAGAGGCGCGTTTCTGTTTTTTCTTTCAGCTTTGAAGTCGTGTGATGCTCGTGGCACTAAAGGCGGGACTACAATTTTGTGATCTCTTATATCATCTTCGGACAAAACGACAACTTCGCATAATTACAGTCGAACTTCACTTACAGGTAAGTTCGTTTGACTATCAATAAGTAAGTACCTACCTAGTGTAAGAGAATCCCTCCACAAGGCTCCTTATAATTATTATAAAAACACCGACGATGCTGTAGGTACACCTCCCTTTTATTTCCACTTTATACAATAATTAGGTACTTCTCAGTTGATTTAAGGAAACATCTGTCCCTGATGAGTGCTTCAGATAGTAACTCTAGTTGATTATACTTTAAAGGACAACCCCATATTGTTATTATTTTATTCACTATTCCAACGTACCAAACAGTACCCAATTCAATTCCCCGCATAAATCTCATATCTGTCATCCTCGATTTTTTTTTTAAGACAAAAACCACGACCTGGGTTCCAAGTTGTTAATTTTATAATCAAACGAATAGCAGAAACCTATCAGTAGGTACTTTATCTTATTTTTGTAATAGGTAGGTGCCTAGTAAGTACATACTAATAAAAATTAACAACACAACAATGGGAGTTTAATTATTATACCTACCTACCTATTATTTAATAAAGCCTTAATTAATTGCTTGCCTCCTTACCGTTCCTTTGTAGTTACGTAAGTATACCTAAACATTGCAAAGTACCTACATTAGGTAGTTAGGTCAAATTTTATTTTATTTTTTTTATGTAGCCAAGTCAGCTGGTATATTATATACCTGTGTATTCTATTTTATGTAATGTTTTAATAGGCAATGAATCTTTTATCTTGCTCTATAGGTAGGGTAAGGTGGAAAAGTAAATTATGTATTATGTAGTAAAACACGAGAGTAAATCATCGAAATATATGCGGCCCTGAAAAGGGCCTTTTTTTTTGTATGGTATCTTTACTCCATTGAAATAGAGCGAGCTCTATGCTGGATAGAGTCTTAACCCCCGAAACCGTATAGGGTGCGACCCTGACGTTTCAGCGCGTAAACGACGTCCATAGCCGTGACGGTCTTCCTCTTGGCGTGCTCGGTGTAGGTGACGGCGTCGCGGATCACGTTCTCGAGGAACACTTTCAGCACACCGCGGGTCTCCTCGTATATCAGACCGGATATACGCTTCACGCCTCCCCTGCGCGCCAGACGACGGATAGCCGGCTTCGTGATACCTTGGATGTTGTCACGCAGCACCTTCCTGTGACGCTTGGCGCCTCCTTTTCCCAATCCCTTTCCACCTTTACCGCGACCGGTCATCTTCTAGGCTTGTGTCAACTACCTATCTTCAAAACTGGAAAACTGAACTGCGCGCGCCCCGCACACCGCTGTGAACAGAATATACCGAACCGATCAGCAGAACGCGCGCTTATATAGTTTGTGACCGGCTAAATAATCTGTTGTACGTTTCGTTTTCGTGCCTTCGCATTCGGCCGTCGTCGCTGTTCGTTACTAGAGAAAAAGGGACACAACAACCCGTGCGGAGGGGCTGCGAGACGCGCGGGCGCGGGGGGGGGGGGGGGGGGGGGGGGGGGGGGGGGGGGGGGGTCATAATTACGAGTATGAATAATATTATTATCACTTTAAAATAGTGACATAATCCAGCCACTACAGCCAGGTAGGTAGTCACTTACGATCAAGAGTAACAGCCAACCACTGCTCAGTATGTAAACTACCTAGGTAGGTATATAGGGCACTTGCGTACCTACCGTGCTAAACCTAGCCTATTCCAAAACATACCTATTTGACACCAACTAAGTACCTAGGTAGCTTCCCTTCATAAAACTTTTTTTTTAACATTGACAAACATTTCAAAGTATGGATTAAAGTTTAAAAAAAAAAAAAAATATCTTTCGATGACGTCACGTGATTCAGTATTTCATACAATATACAGTGTGTGTTCCGTTATAAGCACTGCGAGCACTGGCAGTGCTCTTTACTGGGGACTTTCAGTGCTCTCAGTGTATTTCGGAACGCACCCACAATAATTATTGTAAATCGATGGTTTGAAAAAAAAAAAAACTTTTGATGACGTCACGTATTTCATACAAAATACACTTAAATGGATGGATATACGTTTAGGGTATCGTACATACCTAACCGTATAAGAATGGGCAGACGAAATTGAGCTCTAACTCAATGCAGTTATGGTTTATTTTACTTTGACGAAAATCTTTAACGCTTGATCGGCCATTCTTACATGATTGGCAGATGGATAGATAGATAGATAGGTAGGTAGGTAGGTAGGTAGGTAGGTAGGTAAGTATAATAATAAGTTGAGTATTCAATAATTTCATAGACGCATTGTGGTAGGTAATGAAAGTTTTGTGGTATGTATGTTACTCGACTTTCGCACACGAGATTTTAGGCGCGTTCGCCTCTGATCCTGCGCGCGAGCTGGATGTCCTTAGGCATGATGGTGACACGTTTGGCGTGAATGGCGCAGAGGTTGGTATCTTCGAAGAGTCCCACCAGGTACGCTTCGCTAGCTTCCTGCAGGGCCATCACGGCCGAGCTCTGGAAGCGGAGGTCGGTCTTGAAGTCTTGAGCGATCTCGCGCACTAGCCGCTGGAAAGGCAGCTTGCGGATCAGGAGCTCGGTACTCTTCTGGTAGCGACGGATCTCACGTAGTGCGACCGTGCCAGGCCTGTAGCGATGAGGTTTCTTCACACCGCCGGTGGCCGGAGCGCTCTTGCGAGCAGCCTTGGTGGCCAGCTGCTTGCGTGGCGCCCTTGCCACCGGTGGACTTGCGGGCGGGTCTGCTTCGTGCGGGCCATGTTTCTTTATTAGAGATATAAGTTCACGCAACTTTGATCGTGCGACGTGCGCGCGTCCGTTCGCAACTGACACTGTTGGTTTTATAAAAATACGACGCGCGATTTTGAAGCTTATATGCTTTATGGGCTCACACGCGCGGAGGAAGGGGCGAGGGGAAAACGGGCAACGGCGCGCGCGTGTGAGCGAGAGAGTATTTTTTATGTTGCGAGTTTTAATAAGAAAACAAAAATATATATATAATATTATATACCTAATATAATATAAAATATAATAATATATATAATTTAGAATTGAAAAAAAAAAAAAAAAAACTGAAAACGTTATAAAAATATAGTAGGTAGGTAATGAGTTAATGAGAGAAAATATTATATTATTAAGTTTCCACTAGACAGAAAAAACAAGGTCCATAGGTACGCATGTGCATAGCTTACTAGCTGACCGACCAACAAACAAACACACTTTCGCATTTCGCATGACTCAGAATTTCATACAAGTTTTGATAAGTTGCTACTCATGATCGTTTTTTTTTTTTTTTTTTTTTTAAATATTAGGTAGGTACATAGTGTGGGTGTTCCGATATAAGCACTGCGAGCACTGTACAGTGCTCTTACTGGGGACTTACAGTGCTCGCAGTGTATTTCGGAACACACCCAGTATGTACGTATTTAGGCATGCGCCTCGCGACCTATTAGGTACTTTAGTAAGTACTTTCTTAATTGGGTATTTGACATCAGGTCAATTCTTTTTTTTTTTTTTTTTTTTTTTACTGAATATTACCTATATGATTAGGTAAATAGAGGTAGGTATATCCACGTCCCTTTTAGTTTTATTTTAAACTATCGATTGAAGTAAATGATTAGGATGATCGGAGTTTAGGAGATGTAATTAATTATTATTATTATTAATCATGATTACAATAATAATCATTATTTATCAATGCTGTATTGTGACGAATCACTGTAGGTACAGTGTGCAAGAGGAATAATTTTGTGGCCCTGAAAAGGGCCTTTTGTTTGTTTGCGTCTCGTTCGGTTGAACGAACGAGGAAGACAATCTTGATTTGAGCTCCTCACTTCGAGCTGGTGTACTTGGTGACGGCCCTTGGTGCCTTCACTGACCGCGTGCTTGGCCAGCTCTCCGGGCAGCAGCAGTCTCACAGATGTCTGCACCTCCCTGGAGGTGATCGTCGACCTCTTGTTGTAGTGGGCGAGACGAGAGGCCTCGGCGGCGATGCGCTCGAATATGTCGTTCACGAAGGAGTTCATGATCGACATAGCCTTACTGGAGATACCGGTGTCGGGGTGGACCTGCTTGAGCACCTTGTAGATGTAGATGGCGTAGCTCTCTTTCCTCTTATGCTTCTTCTTCTTTTTGTCAGACTTCGAGATGTTCTTCTGGGCCTTGCCGGATTTCTTGGCTGCCTTACCGCTCGTCTTGGGTGGCATGTTGTAGCAAGTAGGTAAGAGATGCTATGAGATAATATAACAATACACTGGGTAACAACGCGACCGCTGTGCCGTAGACCGAGTTATATTGTGACCAGAAAAATCCCGCTGTGCGAGTTTTTGTCACTTTCTCAGCGGTAACGACCGATGGCTGCAGGCGAGCGGTCTAGATGAATTCAACCAATCGTTGAACGGTATAGAGGTGCACGAGGGAGGGGAGCGAGTGCGACGTGACGTCACCAACGCGAGCCCCTCGCCCCGCGCGGATGGAAAAAAAAAAAACCTAACTTCTTTAATAATATAATCTACGCACTAACACGTAATTATAGTACAATCAGTAGGTAGGTATTAATTTAATATCACTTGGCTAAGCACAATCGTTAAAATAATAAAAATAATAATATTATTAGGGTGGTTGGTGCAGGCAGTTTAGGTATATAAAATTATAATTTTACTATTTCGGGACCACAGACAAAATTATGTACATAGTAATATTTTCAAAATAGATACCTAATAATAAAATAATTACTATTAAGTAGGCCTTAAGTCACAGAATGATGCCTTAGATGTCATAAAATAAATTTATCCTTACAGATTAATTATTAATCAATATTATAATAATAATATTATTAACTAGGGTACCAACCTAAAATCCACATCCTCGGTTTTAAACTATAGATTATAGAGAGAAAAAAAAAAAAAAAAAAAAAAAAGAGAAAAGTGCTTTGATTATTATGATGACGTCACTATGTCTATATTGTATTTCATACAAACTCAAAATTCCATATTAGATGCTCGTTTTCAATAGGTAGGTAGGTAGGTAGGTAGTATTTGAATGAGTTGTCATCATCCCTATTTAACGGCAGGCAGGAAAAGAGCTGGTTTTTTTTTTTTACATTACTTAAGTACCATCAATGTCTGGGTTCCAGTATTTTCGAAGTCTTTATTTTTTTTTTTTTTTTATTATGTCTAACTAGATAACTACTACTGGCTAGGTAGGTAGGTACTTACCTGTTAATTAATAAGTAAAAAAAAAAAAAAAAAAAATGTACGCTAGTAAGTATGTTGTGTAGTAATATTTGGAAAAGTTTTGTGGCCCTGAAAAGGGCCTTTTATTTATTTCTTGGTAGAAATAGATGGCGATCACCGATGATTGCTAAGGTACACTTAGGCCTTCTTCTCGGTCTTCTTGGGCAACAGGACGGCTTGTATGTTCGGCAGCACGCCACCCTGTGCGATAGTCACGCCGGAGAGAAGCTTGTTCAGTTCCTCGTCGTTGCGGATGGCCAGTTGAAGATGCCTGGGAATGATCCTGGTCTTCTTGTTGTCACGTGCCGCGTTACCGGCCAACTCGAGCACTTCAGCGGCCAGGTACTCCATCACGGCCGCGAGGTAAACGGGCGCGCCGGCACCGACGCGTTCGGCGTAGTTGCCCTTCCTCAGCAGCCTGTGAATACGTCCGACGGGGAACTGTAGACCGGCACGGTTGGAGCGAGACTTGACCTTTCCCTTGACTTTGCCGCCTTTGCCACGACCGGACATTGTTGATTAGGAGTTTTAAAACGATCAAAAACGAGAATAATGCGCGTACGGGTAGCGTACACGCGAGTGGCGATATGGGAGTACTTTAAAAAACAGCCGACAGCAGTCTACTCTATATAGTCGAACCACGCTCCGTATTAAGGTGGGGATCGCGGCGAGACCAGCGGCCACGTTTTGTTTAGCGAAAACGCGACGTTGCATGTTGGACTCGAAGATACATCGAAGCGGCAACGTCGCGTTTTAGAAAATTAGTTTTGTCTACCTAATTTCAATAGACTTTTCCTAGATAATGTTGTGTATACATAATTAGGGTTGTAACTTGGATCCTGTTTTTAATTGCTTGTATTTTGTCGATGTGTTGGTTGCAACCTGTTTTGTGTACTTACCTTTTTAATAAAATAAAATAAAATGGTACCTACATAGAACCACAGAGTATGCAGGTTTTTTTTTTTTTTTTTTTTTTCAGTGATAACCTGAGAGGTATCAGAGGCAGTTTAAAAAAACAAAAAAAAAAACATTAAAAAATTTCATGCATGCTATTCGACTCGAATCCCGTAATCCCGTTTTAGAAAAATCAAGAGAATTTAAACATGACTGTAAGACACCTACACTGGGTAGGTGGTACATAGGTAAATTTTGGTTCAATATACATAGGTACCTACTGACTTTTACCTACTAACAGTAGGTAAGTACGTCCATATTTATGTACTTAGCAATATTTTTTATTTTCGCAGAAAAAGTCTTCTGTCTCTCTAAATGTCTATGTAGGTACCTACTGTACTCGTACATGTTTAGGTACCTAATTTTTTTTTTTTTTTTTTTTTACATTAAGTATGTAGGTATTTTATATTTTCAATGTTTTAAGAGCTTGCATAGATAAAAACGCGACGTTGCATGGTGGTGGACTCGAGGCGTCAGCGATGCGGCAACGTCGCATTTTTTCGCAAAATTTACGATTATTTTCAAAAATCAGTGATAGCTAACATAAACATAATATAAATAGGTATGATGGCGCCACTGGCGATGGCCGCCCGTCCGGCCAAAAACAATTATTAAACTTAGACTTTGACATTGCTTCTGAGTTCTGACAATTCAACAGTGACAGTTTGTAATTTGTACCTACATTTAATTTTAATATTTATATAATACAAATTAAATTAATACAAATCAAGATCTATTTCTTCAAAATTCCCATGCCCGTTCTGCGCTAAAACGAACCGCTGCAACAAGGTCCTTACCTATAATAAAATATTATAGCGATCACCGATCGACCGCGATCGCGATGGATTGAGTGAGCGAGCGAATCGGGATCGGGTTCGGGCGGGTTTGTTTTTTTTTTTTTTTTTTTTTTTTTTTTTTTTTTTTTTTTTTTTTTTTTTTTTTTTTTTTTTTTTTTTTTTGTACTTAATATTAATGATTATTTAGGTATTATCATAGTGCGTGTGTGTATGTGTATGTATCATAATTATTGTGTGTAATTAATAATTGAAAAATTCGACGTACCTAGTAAGTATTAAGTACTTGCATGTTTGTATTTTATTTTATTTTTGTACCTAGTGAGGTAAGTAGGTACCTACGCTACCAGTTTTATCCGATCGTAGAGGTTTTTTTTTTTTTTTTGTTGCACTGTAGTGTGTTGTATGTTGATAGGTAGGTAGGTAGGTAGGTAAATAAATGAAATGAAGCGTTTGTTTTCTTTTCGGTAGTCATATAGGAAAGATATGTTAGCCCTGAAAAGGGCTTTTTATTGTTGCGGTTGTGAAGCCGCACGCGGAACTCGAACGCGCGCATCTTCGCGCCGGCGCGGCGCGGCGGGGCCAGCTTCTTCGGCGGGCGGGAGCGGCGGCGAATAGCGAGCGAGCGGTTCGCCGGAGGCAGGCGGCAGCCGACAGTGAAGCTTCGCTTACTTTTTGGCGGCGGCGGCCTTCTTGGCGGCGGGTTTCGACTTGGGCGCGGCCTTCTTCGGTTTCGGCGCCTTGGGCTTCTTCGTCGGCGGCTTGGCGGTCTTCTTCGCCTTGGAGGCGGCGCCCTTGGCCTTGGCCGGGGACGCGGCGGCGGAGGCCTTCTTCGCGACGGCGGGCTTCTTCCTCTTGGCCGCGGCGGCCTTCTTGTCGCGTGCGGTAGCGGCGGCGGTCTTCGCCTTAGAGGGCGACGAGGCGGCCGCGGCGGCAGCCTTCTTCTTGGCGGCGGCGGCGGCGGTCGCGACGGCGGACTTCTTCGCGCGCGCGGTGGCGGCGGACGCGACGGCGCCCTTGCCGCCGGCGGGCTTCTTGGACGCGGCCGACTTGGACTCGAGCTTGAACGAGCCGGAGGCGCCCTTGCCCTTGGTCTGGATGAGCGCGCCGGACTCGACGGCGCTCTTGAGGTACTTCCTGATGAAAGGAGCCATCTTCTCCGCGTCGACCTTGTACTGGGCGGCGATGTACTTCTTGATCGCCTGCAGCGACGAGCCGCTCCTCTCCTTGAGCTCCTTGATGGCGCTGTTCACCATCTCGGACGTTTTCGGGTGGGTGGGCTTCGCTTTCGGCTTCTTGGCGGCGGCGCCGCCGGCGACCGCGGATGCCTTAGTCTTCTTCGCGGGCGTCGCCGGGGCTGGCGCTTCGGATGCTACTGCGGTGTCGGACATATTCTTTGATTATTTTTTAACACGCAAAACAAAACACAGAGGGGAAGTTGCTTGTTTTTACGCAAATTGTACCAAATGTTAGGTTAGGTATATAAAACAAACCGAGAGATATACGCCGCACGATGTCGCTGTTGGCAGTAAGGCTCGTGGCTATACCGTAAGGAGAACCGCGATGTCGCTAGACATTTTCCCGTACGAATACTTACAACTTTTCACTAGCATGCATCGGATTAAAACAAAATTATATAATCCCATTTCAATTTTCCACCATTTGTAACGACCGTGTCGTTTTGTCTTGAGCCTGCCCGTGTAGTGGCATCATTCAATCGCGCATCACATCAGTGTACGCGGAGCGATCGATCTTTAAATTCGATACACCGCTAGACGCGTACCTCGGGTCCCGTTTAAAACCCATTTTACTCTATAAAACGATGCATTAATCACCAAAAACTATGCCAAATTAAAAACTGAGATTCTACCCTATACATATAATCACTCATCTCTATACTGAGTCGTATGTTGAGCTACTTTAGCCCGGTCGAAGTAGAGCCTCGTAAAACACGACTCGATCTCTCGCCGTGTATGAATTGCAGTCTCCCGCTGACGGTCTTATTATTTCGGTAGAGGCGAGGTGTGTAACGATTTAATAGAAAAATATAATTAATGTGTCCCTTTTATGAACTCTCATTCAAATACAAATAATCATTAAAAGACCGATATTAAGTAAATTGAGACGCCAATTCGCGCGGCTGAATCGCGGCGCGGCCCGGCTACGTCTCCTCACCGTGTACCCGTCCGTATACACAACTCCACTATAAAATAATACTAAAACTAACTTTATTTACTTAGTTATTATTAACACATGCTCTAATTACTTAGTTGCGTAATATTAAAAAAATATATTTCTACTTACATAATATTTAGATTGTCATTTCGATTCAAACCATACCACTCGCGAGACGCGACATAAACAGTGTTAGGTGACTATAGTATTATTATTGCTGTCTCTGCTAGGTAAGTAAGTAATTATGTATGTTCATTTTCTTTTACTCGAGTTAAGTACGTAGAAATGAAATTATGAAAAACAATGGGACTTTTTATTAAGTAAGTAAGTACCTACCTAGTGTAAGAGAATCCCTCCACAAGGCTCCTTATAATTATTATAAAAACACCGACGATGCTGTAGGTACACCTCCCTTTTATTTCCACTTTATACAATAATTAGGTACTTCTCAGTTGATTTAAGGAAACATCTGTCCCTGATGAGTGCTTCAGATAGTAACTCTAGTTGATTATACTTTAAAGGACAACCCCATATTGTTATTATTTTATTCACTATTCCAACGTACCAAACAGTACCCAATTCAATTCCCCGCATAAATCTCATATCTGTCATCCTCGATTTTTTTTTTAAGACAAAAACCACGACCTGGGTTCCAAGTTGTTAATTTTATAATCAAACGAATAGCAGAAACCTATCAGTAGGTACTTTATCTTATTTTTGTAATAGGTAGGTGCCTAGTAAGTACATACTAATAAAAATTAACAACACAACAATGGGAGTTTAATTATTATACCTACCTACCTATTATTTAATAAAGCCTTAATTAATTGCTTGCCTCCTTACCGTTCCTTTGTAGTTACGTAAGTATACCTAAACATTGCAAAGTACCTACATTAGGTAGTTAGGTCAAATTTTATTTTATTTTTTTTATGTAGCCAAGTCAGCTGGTATATTATATACCTGTGTATTCTATTTTATGTAATGTTTTAATAGGCAATGAATCTTTTATCTTGCTCTATAGGTAGGGTAAGGTGGAAAAGTAAATTATGTATTATGTAGTAAAACACGAGAGTAAATCATCGAAATATATGCGGCCCTGAAAAGGGCCTTTTTTTTTGTATGGTATCTTTACTCCATTGAAATAGAGCGAGCTCTATGCTGGATAGAGTCTTAACCCCCGAAACCGTATAGGGTGCGACCCTGACGTTTCAGCGCGTAAACGACGTCCATAGCCGTGACGGTCTTCCTCTTGGCGTGCTCGGTGTAGGTGACGGCGTCGCGGATCACGTTCTCGAGGAACACTTTCAGCACACCGCGGGTCTCCTCGTATATCAGACCGGATATACGCTTCACGCCTCCCCTGCGCGCCAGACGACGGATAGCCGGCTTCGTGATACCTTGGATGTTGTCACGCAGCACCTTCCTGTGACGCTTGGCGCCTCCTTTTCCCAATCCCTTTCCACCTTTACCGCGACCGGTCATCTTCTAGGCTTGTGTCAACTACCTATCTTCAAAACTGGAAAACTGAACTGCGCGCGCCCCGCACACCGCTGTGAACAGAATATACCGAACCGATCAGCAGAGCGCGCGCTTATATATAGTTTGTGACCGGCGAAATAATCTGTTGTACGTTTCGTTTTCGTGCCTTCGCATTCGGCCGTCGTCGCTGTTCGTTACTAGAGAAAAAGGGACACAACAACCCGTGCGGAGGGGCTGCGAGACGCGCGGGCGCGGGCGCGGGCGCGGGGGGGGGGGGGGGGGGGGGGGGTCATAATTACGAGTATGAATAATATTATTATCACTTTAAAATAGTGACATAATCCAGCCACTACAGCCAGGTAGGTAGTCACTTACGATCAAGAGTAACAGACAACCACTGCTCAGTATGTAAACTACCTAGGTAGGTATATAGGGCACTTGCGTACCTACCGTGCTAAACCTAGCCTATTCCAAAACATACCTATTTGACACCAACTAAGTACCTAGGTAGCTTCCCTTCATAAAACTTTTTTTTTTTTAACATTGACAAACATTTCAAAGTATGGATTAAAGTTTAAAAAAAAAAAAAAAATATCTTTCGATGACGTCACGTGATTCAGTATTTCATACAATATACAGTGTCTGTTCCGTTATAAGCACTGCGAGCACTGGCAGTGCTCTTTACTGGGGACTTTCAGTGCTCTCAGTGTATTTCGGAACGCACCCACAATAATTATTGTAAATCGATGGTTTGAAAAAAAAAAAAACTTTTGATGACGTCACGTATTTCATACAAAATACACTTAAATGGATGGATATACGTTTAGGGTATCGTACATACCTAACCGTATAAGAATGGGCAGACGAAATTGAGCTCTAACTCAATGCAGTTATGGTTTATTTTACTTTGACGAAAATCTTTAACGCTTGATCGGCCATTCTTACATGATTGGCAGATGGATAGATAGATAGATAGGTAGGTAGGTAGGTAGGTAGGTAGGTAGGTAAGTATAATAATAAGTTGAGTATTCAATAATTTCATAGACGCATTGTGGTAGGTAATGAAAGTTTTGTGGCCCTGAAAAGGGCCTTTTCCTTCGAGTTAATACTTATATTATGTATGTTACTCGACTTTCGCACACGAGATTTAGGCGCGTTCGCCTCTGATCCTGCGCGCGAGCTGGATGTCCTTAGGCATGATGGTGACACGTTTGGCGTGAATGGCGCAGAGGTTGGTATCTTCGAAGAGTCCCACCAGGTACGCTTCGCTAGCTTCCTGCAGGGCCATCACGGCCGAGCTCTGGAAGCGGAGGTCGGTCTTGAAGTCTTGAGCGATCTCGCGCACTAGCCGCTGGAAAGGCAGCTTGCGGATCAGGAGCTCGGTACTCTTCTGGTAGCGACGGATCTCACGTAGTGCGACCGTGCCAGGCCTGTAGCGATGAGGTTTCTTCACACCGCCGGTGGCCGGAGCGCTCTTGCGAGCAGCCTTGGTGGCCAGCTGCTTGCGTGGCGCCTTGCCACCGGTGGACTTGCGGGCGGTCTGCTTCGTGCGGGCCATGTTCTATAATAGAGATATAAGTTCACGTAACTTTGATCGTGCGACGTGCGCGCGTCCGTTCGCAACTGACACTGTTGGTTTTATAAAAATACGACGCGCGATTTTGAAGCTTATATGCTTTATGGGCTCACACGCGCGGAGGAAGGGGCGAGGGGAAAACGGGCAACGGCGCGCGCGTGTGAGCGAGAGAGTATTTTTATGTTGCGAGTTTTAATAAGAAAACAAAAATATATATATAATATTATATACCTAATATAATATAAAATATAATAATATAATATATAATTTAGAATTAAAAAAAAAAAAAAAAAAACTGAAAACGTTATAAAAATATAGTAGGTAGGTAATGAGTTAATGAGAGTAGTATTATATTATTAAGTTTCCACTAGACAGAAAAAACAAGGTCATAGGTACGCATGTGCATAGCTTACTAGCTGACCGACCAACAAACAAACACACTTTCGCATTTCGCATGACTCAGAATTTCATACAAGTTTTGATAAGTTGCTACTCTTTTTTTTTTTTTTAAATATTAGGTAGGTACATAGTGTGGGTGTTCCGATATAAGCACTGCGAGCACTGTACAGTGCTCTTACTGGGGACTTACAGTGCTCGCAGTGTATTTCGGAACACACCCAGTATGTACGTATTTAGGCATGCGCCTCGCGACCTATTAGGTACTTTAGTAAGTACTTTCTTAATTGGGTATTTGACATCAGGTCAATTTTTTTTTTTTTTTTTTTTTTACTGAATATTACCTATATGATTAGGTAAATAGAGGTAGGTATATCCACGTCCCTTTTAGTTTTATTTTAAACTATCGATTAAAGTAAATGATTAGGATGATCGGAGTTTAGGAGATGTAATTAATTATTATTATTATTAATCATGATTACAATAATAATCATTATTTATCAATGCTGTATTGTGACGAATCACTGTAGGTACAGTGTGCAAGAGGAATAATTTTGTGGCCCTGAAAAGGGCCTTTTGTTTGTTTGCGTCTCGTTCGGTTGAACGAACGAGGAAGACAATCTTTATTGAGCTCCTCACTTCGAGCTGGTGTACTTGGTGACGGCCTTGGTGCCTTCACTGACCGCGTGCTTGGCCAGCTCTCCGGGCAGCAGCAGTCTCACAGATGTCTGCACCTCCCTGGAGGTGATCGTCGACCTCTTGTTGTAGTGGGCGAGACGAGAGGCCTCGGCGGCGATGCGCTCGAATATGTCGTTCACGAAGGAGTTCATGATCGACATAGCCTTACTGGAGATACCGGTGTCGGGGTGGACCTGCTTGAGCACCTTGTAGATGTAGATGGCGTAGCTCTCTTTCCTCTTATGCTTCTTCTTCTTTTTGTCAGACTTCGAGATGTTCTTCTGGGCCTTGCCGGATTTCTTGGCTGCCTTACCGCTCGTCTTGGGTGGCATGTTGTAGCAAGTAGGTAAGAGATGCTATGAGATAATATAACAATACACTGGGTAACAACGCGACCGCTGTGCCGTAGACCGAGTTATATTGTGACCAGAAAGAAACTCAGTCGTAATCACTCACGCCCGCAAGGGCGTGGGTGAGCATGATCGGGGCAGAGCCCCCTGCATGCGGGGTCAACCGCCTGGCGTCAATACGCCAGGGACTTTGGGTCGGCCGAAAGGGCCTATCGAGGACAAGTGGTGGACTCAGTGCCGTCGCGGACCGGCCCTACCGGGTGAGACCCTATAAAGGGAGGCCCAGCAGGGACCTACCAGCGGTCAGGCGGGAGTCCACCATTGTGCTAGGTTGGTCTATATGTCATCACCGAGGGCTCAGACGCATGAGGAGAGCAGCTTCCCGATGCCTTCGGTGATGTTGATGGTGGGGTCCTTGCCAGCGCGTATGGCGGTCAGGACGTCCAGCAGGATTCCTATAGCGGACTCGAGGACGGCGTTCTTGTCTTTTCCCCCCTGGCTCTTCTCGACGGTCGGGACCTGCTTGCGGTCCGCCGAGGGAGGGGGGTTTTGGTTCAGGGGGGGCTCCTGCTCCGGTCGCCTCTTTTTTCCTCTGTTACCCCTGGGTCTCCGTTTCCTTTGCTTCGGAGGCTCGGTTCCGCGCTTCTTAGCGTCGTTGGCAGGGGTCCTTATGGTTGAACCCTGGGCAGGCTTATTGGCGGACGTCTTCTGCGACTGGGACTCCTCTTGAAGCGGCCGCACGGTAGAAGCGATCGTGCCGGCTCGCTTGTTCCGCGCCTCCTTCCTGAACACCGGGCATGAGGCGTGGTTGGCAGGGTGTTGGCCGCTGCAGTTGGCGCACGTAGCTGGTTCGGCTAGTGGGCGCGGGCACTCGTGGGCGCTGTGTTCTCCGCCACAGCGCACGCATGCCAGCTGACGGTGGCAGTTTTGGGAGGAGTGGCGGAATTTCTGGCAGCGATGGCATTGAGCGGGGCCCTTCCTCCCCCTCCACGCCTCGATCGTCACTCCTTGCATGCACAGAATCTCCCTAACGTCGTAGATGGCCGGCGTCAGGTTCGGGGTCCTGCGAAGAATTGCGAGGAAGATGCAGCCCGGTCTGCCTCTCCTCGCGCGAATGGGTCGAACGTACTCGACGTCAAACCCCTGGCTGTCTAGGTCCTCCTTGATTTGTTCTGGATTCGTATCAGCCGGGAGGCCGCGGATCGCGACCTTCAGGCTACGCTCGGCTGGGAGGGAATAAGAGAACCACGCTATCTTTTCTGTCTGCTCCAGCGATGTGAGGTACCGCTGGAGCAGTCTAAACTCTTCATCCCCCTGGGGAGTGAATTTTACCCCCTTGCCGAAAGGGCGGGCGCTGGGCGATCTGCCCAGGGAGTTCTTGATGATCTTAAAGTGGTGAGCCCAGTTGGGTAGGCTCTCCACAATAAGAGGAGGATAGCGTGGCTTACCAGTTTTGGTTGGCTGGCTGGACGCTTGCGGTGCGCCTGAAGGGGCGGCGGTGGGCTTCGGTGGGACGTTGCTGGGTTTCCCTGCACGGGATGCGTAGGTAGGCGGGGGAGGCGAGGGGGGCCGCTCACCAGCGGTCTCCGCCTCATCCGCGCTCATCTCGACGTCAGTGTTGGGGTTCGTGGCGGCACGGACGACACGCTTCCGCTTTGCCTCTGCATCTTCGTCGTCGGAGTCGTACCGCGGCCTACGGCTTGCCTGCGCAGGCGCACATATCGCCGCGCAGGCTGCGAGGTTGTCCACGATACTTTCTTCCTGCTCCGAGAGCTGCTGCACGTGACCAGAAAAATCCCGCTGTGCGAGTTTTGTCACTTTCTCAGCGGTAACGACCGATGGCTGCAGGCGAGCGGTCTAGATGAATTCAACCAATCGTTGAACGGTATAGAGGTGCACGAGGGAGGGGAGCGAGTGCGACGTGACGTCACCAACGCGAGCCCCTCGCCCCGCGCGGATGGAAAAAAAAAACCTAACTTCTTTAATAATATAATCTACGCATTAACACGTAATTATAGTACAATCAGTAGGTAGGTATTAATTTAATATCACTTGGCTAAGCACAATCGTTAAAATAATAAAAATAATAATATTATTAGGGTGGTTGGTGCAGGCAGTTTAGGTATATAAATTATAATTTTACTATTTCGGGACCACAGACAAAATTATGTACATAGTAATATTTTCAAAATAGACACCTAATAATAATAATACTATTAAGTAGGCCGTAAGTCACAGAATGATGCCTTAGATGTCATAAATAAATTTATCCTTACTGATTAATTATTAATCAATATTATAATAATATTATTAACTAGGGTACCAACCTAAAATCCACATCCTCGGTTTAAACTATAGATTATAGAGAAAAAAAAAAAAAAAAAAAAGAGAAAAGTGCTTTGATTATTATGATGACGTCACTATGTCTATGTATTTCATACAAACTCAAAATTCCATATTAGATGCTCGTTTTCAATAGGTAGGTAGGTAGGTAGGTACTAGGTAGGTAGGTAGGTAGGTAGGTAGGTAGGTAGTATTTGAATGAGTTGTCATCATCCCTATTTAACGGCAGGCAGGAAAAGAGCTGGTTTTTTTTTTTTTTTTACATTACTTAAGTACCATCAATGTCTGGGTTCCAGTATTTTCGAAGTCTTTATTTTTTATTTTTTTTATTATGTCTAACTAGATAACTACTACTGGCTTGACTCAGGTAGGTATGTAGGTAGGTAGGTACTTACCTGTTAATTAATTAGTAAAAAAAAAAAAAAAAAAATGTACGCTATTAAGCATGTTGTGTAGTAATATTTGGAAAAGTTTTGTGGCCCTGAAAAGGGCCTTTTATTTATTTCTTGGTAGAAATAGATGGCGATCACCGATGATTGCTAAGGTACACTTAGGCCTTCTTCTCGGTCTTCTTGGGCAACAGGACGGCTTGTATGTTCGGCAGCACGCCACCCTGTGCGATAGTCACGCCGGAGAGAAGCTTGTTCAGTTCCTCGTCGTTGCGGATGGCCAGTTGAAGATGCCTGGGAATGATCCTGGTCTTCTTGTTGTCACGTGCCGCGTTACCGGCCAACTCGAGCACTTCAGCGGCCAGGTACTCCATCACGGCCGCGAGGTAAACGGGCGCGCCGGCACCGACGCGTTCGGCGTAGTTGCCCTTCCTCAGCAGCCTGTGAATACGTCCGACGGGGAACTGTAGACCGGCACGGTTGGAGCGAGACTTGACCTTTCCCTTGACTTTGCCGCCTTTGCCACGACCGGACATTGTTGATTAGGAGTTTTAAAACGATCAAAAACGAGAATAATGCGCGTACGGTAGCGTACACGCGAGTGGCGATATGGGAGTACTTTAAAAAACAGCCGACAGCAGTCTACTCTATATAGTCGAACCACGCTCCGTATTAAGGTGGGGATCGCGGCGAGACCAGCGGCCACGTTTTGTTTAGCGAAAACGCGACGTTGCATGTTGGACTCGAAGATACATCGAAGCGGCAACGTCGCGTTTTAGAAAATTAGTTTTGTCTACCTAATTTCAATAGACTTTTCCTAGATAATGTTGTGTATACATAATTAGGGTTGTAACTTGGATCCTGTTTTTAATTGCTTGTATTTTGTCGATGTGTTGGTTGCAACCTGTTTTGTGTACTTACCTTTTTAATAAAATAAAATAAAATGGTACCTACATAGAACCACAGAGTATGCAGGTTTTTTTTTTTTTTTTTTTTCAGTGATAACCTGAGAGGTATCAGAGGCAGTTTAAAAAAACAAAAAAAAAACATTAAAAAATTTCATGCATGCTATTCGACTCGAATCCCGTAATCCCGTTTTAGAAAAATCAAGATAATTTAAACATGACTGTAAGACACCTACACTGGGTAGGTGGTACATAGGTAAATTTTGGTTCAATATACATAGGTACCTACTGACTTTTACCTACTAACAGTAGGTAAGTACGTCCATATTTATGTACTTAGCAATATTTTTTATTTTCGCAGAAAAAGTCTTCTGTCTCTCTAAATGTCTATGTAGGTACCTACTGTACTCGTACATGTTTAGGTACCTAATTTTTTTTTTTTTTTTTTACATTAAGTATGTAGGTATTTTATATTTTCAATGTTTTAAGAGCTTGCATAGATAAAAACGCGACGTTGCATGGTGGTGGACTCGAGGCGTCAGCGATGCGGCAACGTCGCATTTTTCGCAAAATTTACGATTATTTTCAAAAATCAGTGATAGCTAACATAAACATAATATAAATAGGTATGATGGCGCCACTGGCGATGGCCGCCCGTCCGGCCAAAAACAATTATTAAACTTAGACTTTGACATTGCTTCTGAGTTCTGACAATTCAACAGTGACAGTTTGTAATTTGTACCTACATTTAATTTTAATATTTATATAATACAAATTAAATTAATACAAATCAAGATCTATTTCTTCAAAATTCCCATGCCCGTTCTGCGCTAAAACGAACCGCTGCAACAAGGTCCTTACCTATAATAAAATATTATAGCGATCACCGATCGACCGCGATCGCGATGGATTGAGTGAGCGAGCGAATCGGGATCGGGTTCGGGCGGGTTTGTTTTGTTTTTTTTTTTGTACTTAATATTAATGATTATTTAGGTATTATCATAGTGCGTGTGTGTATGTGTATGTATCATAATTATTGTGTGTAATTAATAATTGAAAAATTCGACGTACCTAGTAAGTATTAAGTACGTACTATGTAAGTACTTGCATGTTTGTATTTTATTTTATTTTTGTACCTAGTGAGGTAAGTAGGTACCTACGCTACCAGTTTTATCCGATCGTAGAGGTTTTTTTTTTTTTTTGTTGTACTGTGTTGTATGTTGATAGGTAAATAAATGAAATGAAGCGTTTGTTTTCTTTTCGGTAGTCATATAGGAAAGATATGTTAGCCCTGAAAAGGGCTTTTTATTGTTGCGGTTGTGAAGCCGCACGCGGAACTCGAACGCGCGCATCTTCGCGCCGGCGCGGCGCGGCGGGGCCAGCTTCTTCGGCGGGCGGGAGCGGCGGCGAATAGCGAGCGAGCGGTTCGCCGGAGGCAGGCGGCAGCCGACAGTGAAGCTTCGCTTACTTTTTGGCGGCGGCGGCCTTCTTGGCGGCGGGTTTCGACTTGGGCGCGGCCTTCTTCGGTTTCGGCGCCTTGGGCTTCTTCGTCGGCGGCTTGGCGGTCTTCTTCGCCTTGGAGGCGGCGCCCTTGGCCTTGGCCGGGGACGCGGCGGCGGAGGCCTTCTTCGCGACGGCGGGCTTCTTCCTCTTGGCCGCGGCGGCCTTCTTGTCGCGTGCGGTAGCGGCGGCGGTCTTCGCCTTAGAGGGCGACGAGGCGGCCGCGGCGGCAGCCTTCTTCTTGGCGGCGGCGGCGGCGGTCGCGACGGCGGACTTCTTCGCGCGCGCGGTGGCGGCGGACGCGACGGCGCCCTTGCCGCCGGCGGGCTTCTTGGACGCGGCCGACTTGGACTCGAGCTTGAACGAGCCGGAGGCGCCCTTGCCCTTGGTCTGGATGAGCGCGCCGGACTCGACGGCGCTCTTGAGGTACTTCCTGATGAAAGGAGCCATCTTCTCCGCGTCGACCTTGTACTGGGCGGCGATGTACTTCTTGATCGCCTGCAGCGACGAGCCGCTCCTCTCCTTGAGCTCCTTGATGGCGCTGTTCACCATCTCGGACGTTTTCGGGTGGGTGGGCTTCGCTTTCGGCTTCTTGGCGGCGGCGCCGCCGGCGACCGCGGATGCCTTAGTCTTCTTCGCGGGCGTCGCCGGGGCTGGCGCTTCGGATGCTACTGCGGTGTCGGACATATTCTTTGATTATTTTTTAACACGCAAAACAAAACACAGAGGGGAAGCAAAGTTGCTTTTTTTTACGCAAAACAAACCGAGAGATATACGCCGCACGATGTCGCTGTTGGCAGTAAGGCTCGTGGCTATACCGTAAGGAGAACCGCGATGTCGCTAGACATTTTCCCGTACGAATACTTACAACTTTTCACTAGCATGCATCGGATTAAAACAAAATTATATAATCCCATTTCAATTTTCCACCATTTGTAACGACCGTGTCGTTTTGTCTTGAGCCTGCCCGTGTAGTGGCATCATTCAATCGCGCATCACATCAGTGTACGCGGAGCGATCGATCTTTAAATTCGATACACCGCTAGACGCGTACCTCGGGTCCCGTTTAAAACCCATTTTACTCTATAAAACGATGCATTAATCACCAAAAACTATGCCAAATTAAAAACTGAGATTCTACCCTATATATATAATCACTCATCTCTATACTGAGTCGTATGTTGAGCTACTTTAGCCCGGTCGAAGTAGAGCCTCGTAAAACACGACTCGATCTCTCGCCGTGTATGAATTGCAGTCTCCCGCTGACGGTCTTATTATTTCGGTAGAGGCGAGGTGTGTAACGATTTAATAGAAAAATATAATTAATGTGTCCCTTTTATGAACTCTCATTCAAATACAAATAATCATTAAAAGACCGATATTAAGTAAATTGAGACGCCAATTCGCGCGGCTGAATCGCGGCGCGGCCCGGCTACGTCTCCTCACCGTGTACCCGTCCGTATACACAACTCCACTATAAAATAATACTAAAACTAACTTTATTTACTTAGTTATTATTAACACATGCTCTAATTACTTAGTTGCGTAATATTAAAAATATATATTTCTACTTACATATTTAGATTGTCATTTCGATTCAAACCATACCACTCGCGAGACGCGACATAAACAGTGTTAGGTGACTATAGTATTATTATTGCTGTCTCTGCTAGGTAAGTAAGTAATTATGTATGTTCATTTTCTTTTACTCGAGTTAAGTACGTAGAAATGAAATTATGAAAAACAATGGGACTTTTTATTAAGTAAGTAAGTAAGTAAGTACCTACCTAGTGTAAGAGAATCCCTCCACAAGGCTCCTTATAATTATTATAAAAACACCGACGATGCTGTAGGTACACCTCCCTTTTATTTCCACTTTATACAATAATTAGGTAAGTACTTCTCAGTTGATTTAAGGAAACATCTGTCCCTGATGAGTGCTTCAGATAGTAACTCTAGTTGATTATACTTTAAAGGACAACCCCATATTGTTATTATTTTATTCACTATTCCAACGTACCCAATTCAATTCCCCGCATAAATCTCATATCTGTCATCCTCGATTTTTTTTTTAAGACAAAAACCACGACCTGGGTTCCAAGTTGTTAATTTTATAATCAAACGAATAGCAGAAACCTATCAGTAGGTACTTTATCTTATTTTTGTAATAGGTAGGTGCCTAGTAAGTACATACTAATAAAAATTAACAACACAACAATGGGAGTTTAATTATTATACCTACCTACTTACCTATTATTTAATAAAGCCTTAATTAATTGCTTGCCTCCTTACCGTTCCTTTGTAGTTAGTACGTAAGTATACCTAAACATTGCAAAGTACCTACATTAGGTAGTTAGGTCAAATTTTTTTTTTTTTTTTTTTATGTAGCCAAGTCAGCTGGTATATTATATACACCTGTGTATTCTATTTTATGTAATGTTTTAATAGGCAATGAATCTTTTATCTTGCTCTATAGTTATGTAGGGTAAGGTGGAAAAGTAAATTATGTATTATGTAGTAAAACACGAGAGTAAATCATCGAAATATATGCGGCCCTGAAAAGGGCCTTTTTTTTTGTATGGTATCTTTACTCCATTGAAATAGAGCGAGCTCTATGCTGGATAGAGTCTTAACCCCCGAAACCGTATAGGGTGCGACCCTGACGTTTCAGCGCGTAAACGACGTCCATAGCCGTGACGGTCTTCCTCTTGGCGTGCTCGGTGTAGGTGACGGCGTCGCGGATCACGTTCTCGAGGAACACTTTCAGCACACCGCGGGTCTCCTCGTATATCAGACCGGATATACGCTTCACGCCTCCCCTGCGCGCCAGACGACGGATAGCCGGCTTCGTGATACCTTGGATGTTGTCACGCAGCACCTTCCTGTGACGCTTGGCGCCTCCTTTTCCCAATCCCTTTCCACCTTTACCGCGACCGGTCATCTTCTAGGCTTGTGTCAACTACCTATCTTCAAAACTGGAAAACTGAACTGCGCGCGCCCCGCACACCGCTGTGAACAGAATATACCGAACCGATCTTTTTTTTTTTTTTTTTCGGATTGAGTATGCTGCATAGGCCCTACTGGCCGCTACAGCGTCACCGGGGGGTTGGGCGAGCGCTAGGCGTCGCCGAGAAAAGAGCCCTAGGGCTCGATGACATCGGGGGGGACAACGTCTTCCTAAGGGCGCCTCCTATGAGACTCGGACCTCGGCTTAGGATGACGTTGGGACGAATTGGAGGTCGGTTGGACTAGGTTAGTCCGTACGCCCCCGAGGCCGTGGGTTGAGTCCACCACGTCCGGGTGACGTAAGATATCGGGGTCCTCGTCTTCGCCGGCGAAGACGCTGTGTTTGGCTGGTGTTGGTGTGTGGCCCTACCATATAGGGAGCATTGTCGGTAGTGATTTGGTCGTCGGGGTCGTTAAGGACGTGTTTGGGACGTCTTTTGTCTGGTGGGTCATTTCGGTCGGGGATGTAAGATGCAGTCTGAACTACAAGAGGGTTGGGGTGACTGACTGCCCTCTCAAAATAATTTTTGGAAAGCTGTTTGAAGTATTGGGCTATGGTGGGGAGTTCGAGATCGCGATGGAGGTCTACGTTGCGTACGAACCACGGGGACCCCGTGGCCATACGCATGAACTTGTTTTGGAGGACCTGGAGACTGTTAAATCGAGAGTGGGGGACCGAACCGATCAGCAGATCAGCAGAGCGCGCGCTTATATATAGTTTGTGACCGGCGAAATAATCTGTTGTACGTTTCGTTTTCGTGCCTTCGCATTCGGCCGTCGTCGCTGTTCGTTACTAGAGAAAAAGGGACACAACAACCCGTGCGGAGGGGCTGCGAGACGCGCGGGCGCGGGCGCGGGCGCGGGGGGGGGGGGGGGGGGGGGGGGGTCATAATTACGAGTATGAATAATATTATTATCACTTTAAAATAGTGACATAATCCAGCCACTACAGCCAGGTAGGTAGTCACTTACGATCAAGAGTAACAGACAACCACTGCTCAGTATGTAAACTACCTAGGTAGGTATATAGGGCACTTGCGTACCTACCGTGCTAAACCTAGCCTATTCCAAAACATACCTATTTGACACCAACTAAGTACCTAGGTAGCTTCCCTTCATAAAACTTTTTTTTTTTTAACATTGACAAACATTTCAAAGTATGGATTAAAGTTTAAAAAAAAAAAAAAAATATCTTTCGATGACGTCACGTGATTCAGTATTTCATACAATATACAGTGTCTGTTCCGTTATAAGCACTGCGAGCACTGGCAGTGCTCTTTACTGGGGACTTTCAGTGCTCTCAGTGTATTTCGGAACGCACCCACAATAATTATTGTAAATCGATGGTTTGAAAAAAAAAAAAAAAAAAACTTTTGATGACGTCACGTATTTCATACAAAATACACTTAAATGGATGGATATACGTTTAGGGTATCGTACATACCTAACCGTATAAGAATGGGCAGACGAAATTGAGCTCTAACTCAATGCAGTTATGGTTTATTTTGCTTTGACGAAAATCTTTAACGTTTGATCGGCCATTCTTACATGATTGGCAGATGGATAGATACTAGATAGATAGATAGGTAGGTAGGTAGGTAGGTAGGTAGGTAGGTAGGTAAGTATAATAATAAGTTGAGTATTCAATAATTTCATAGACGCATTGTGGTAGGTAATGAAAGTTTTGTGGCCCTGAAAAGGGCCTTTTCCTTCGAGTTAATACTTATATTATGTATGTTACTCGACTTTCGCACACGAGATTTAGGCGCGTTCGCCTCTGATCCTGCGCGCGAGCTGGATGTCCTTAGGCATGATGGTGACACGTTTGGCGTGAATGGCGCAGAGGTTGGTATCTTCGAAGAGTCCCACCAGGTACGCTTCGCTAGCTTCCTGCAGGGCCATCACGGCCGAGCTCTGGAAGCGGAGGTCGGTCTTGAAGTCTTGAGCGATCTCGCGCACTAGCCGCTGGAAAGGCAGCTTGCGGATCAGGAGCTCGGTACTCTTCTGGTAGCGACGGATCTCACGTAGTGCGACCGTGCCAGGCCTGTAGCGATGAGGTTTCTTCACACCGCCGGTGGCCGGAGCGCTCTTGCGAGCAGCCTTGGTGGCCAGCTGCTTGCGTGGCGCCTTGCCACCGGTGGACTTGCGGGCGGTCTGCTTCGTGCGGGCCATGTTCTATAATAGAGATATAAGTTCACGTAACTTTGATCGTGCGACGTGCGCGCGTCCGTTCGCAACTGACACTGTTGGTTTTATAAAAATACGACGCGCGATTTTGAAGCTTATATGCTTTATGGGCTCACACGCGCGGAGGAAGGGGCGAGGGGAAAACGGGCAACGGCGCGCGCGTGTGAGCGAGAGAGTATTTTTATGTTGCGAGTTTTAATAAGAAAACAAAAATATATATATAATATTATATACCTAATATAATATAAAATATAATAATATAATATATAATTTAGAATTGAAAAAAAAAAAAAAAAAACTGAAAACGTTATAAAAATATAGTAGGTAGGTAATGAGTTAATGAGAGTAGTATTATATTATTAAGTTTCCACTAGACAGAAAAAACAAGGTCATAGGTACGCATGTGCATAGCTTACTAGCTGACCGACCAACAAACAAACACACTTTCGCATTTCGCATGACTCAGAATTTCATACAAGTTTTGATAAGTTGCTACTCTTTTTTTTTTTTTTAAATATTAGGTAGGTACATAGTGTGGGTGTTCCGATATAAGCACTGCGAGCACTGTACAGTGCTCTTACTGGGGACTTACAGTGCTCGCAGTGTATTTCGGAACACACCCAGTATGTACGTATTTAGGCATGCGCCTCGCGACCTATTAGGTACTTTAGTAAGTACTTTCTTAATTGGGTATTTGACATCAGGTCAATTTTTTTTTTTTTTTTTTTTTTACTGAATATTACCTATATGATTAGGTAAATAGAGGTAGGTATATCCACGTCCCTTTTAGTTTTATTTTAAACTATCGATTGAAGTAAATGATTAGGATGATCGGAGTTTAGGAGATGTAATTAATTATTATTATTATTAATCATGATTACAATAATAATCATTATTTATCAATGCTGTATTGTGACGAATCACTGTAGGTACAGTGTGCAAGAGGAATAATTTTGTGGCCCTGAAAAGGGCCTTTTGTTTGTTTGCGTCTCGTTCGGTTGAACGAACGAGGAAGACAATCTTTATTGAGCTCCTCACTTCGAGCTGGTGTACTTGGTGACGGCCTTGGTGCCTTCACTGACCGCGTGCTTGGCCAGCTCTCCGGGCAGCAGCAGTCTCACAGATGTCTGCACCTCCCTGGAGGTGATCGTCGACCTCTTGTTGTAGTGGGCGAGACGAGAGGCCTCGGCGGCGATGCGCTCGAATATGTCGTTCACGAAGGAGTTCATGATCGACATAGCCTTACTGGAGATACCGGTGTCGGGGTGGACCTGCTTGAGCACCTTGTAGATGTAGATGGCGTAGCTCTCTTTCCTCTTATGCTTCTTCTTCTTTTTGTCAGACTTCGAGATGTTCTTCTGGGCCTTGCCGGATTTCTTGGCTGCCTTACCGCTCGTCTTGGGTGGCATGTTGTAGCAAGTAGGTAAGAGATGCTATGAGATAATATAACAATACACTGGGTAACAACGCGACCGCTGTGCCGTAGACCGAGTTATATTGTGACCAGAAACTCAGTCGTAATCACTCACGCCCGCAAGGGCGTGGGTGAGCATGATCGGGGCAGAGCCCCCTGCATGCGGGGTCAACCGCCTGGCGTCAATACGCCAGGGACTTTGGGTCGGCCGAAAGGGCCTATCGAGGACAAGTGGTGGACTCAGTGCCGTCGCGGACCGGCCCTACCGGGTGAGACCCTATAAAGGGAGGCCCAGCAGGGACCTACCAGCGGTCAGGCGGGAGTCCACCATTTTGCTAGGTTGGTCTATATGTCATCACCGAGGGCTCAGACGCATGAGGAGAGCAGCTTCCCGATGCCTTCGGTGATGTTGATGGTGGGGTCCTTGCCGGCGCGTATGGCCGTCAGGACGTCCAGCAGGATTCCTCAGTCGTAATCACTCACGCCCGCAAGGGCGTGGGTGAGCATGATCGGGGCAGAGCCCCCTGCATGCGGGGTCAACCGCCTGGCGTCAATACGCCAGGGACTTTGGGTCGGCCGAAAGGGCCTATCGAGGACAAGTGGTGGACTCAGTGCCGTCGCGGACCGGCCCTACCGGGTGAGACCCTATAAAGGGAGGCCCAGCAGGGACCTACCAGCGGTCAGGCGGGAGTCCACCATTTTGCTAGGTTGGTCTATATGTCATCACCGAGGGCTCAGACGCATGAGGAGAGCAGCTTCCCGATGCCTTCGGTGATGTTGATGGTGGGGTCCTTGCCGGCGCGTATGGCCGTCAGGACGTCCAGCAGGATTCCTATGGCGGAGTCGAGGACGGCGTTCTTGTCTTTTCCCCCCTGGCTCTTCTCGACGGTCGGGACCTGCTTGCGGTCCGCCGAGGGAGGGGGGTTTTGGTTCAGGGGGGGCTCCTGCTCCGGTCGCCTCTTTTTTCCTCTGTTACCCCTGGGTCTCCGTTTCCTTTGCTTCGGAGGCTCGGTTCCGCGCTTCTTAGCGTCGTTGGCAGGGGTCCTTATGGTTGAACCCTGGGCAGGCTTATTGGCGGACGTCTTCTCCGACTGGGACTCCTCTTGAAGCGGCCGCACGGTAGAAGCGATCGTGCCGGCTCGCTTGTTCCGCGCCTCCTTCCTGAACACCGGACATGAGGCGTGGTTGGCAGGGTGTTGGCCGCTGCAGTTGGCGCACGTAGCTGGTTCGGCTAGTGGGCGCGGGCACTCGTAGGCGCTGTGTTCTCCGCCACAGCGCACGCATGCCAGCTGGCGGTGGCAGTTTTGGGAGGAGTGGCGGAATTTCTGGCAGCGATGGCATTGAGCGGGGCCCTTCCTCCCCCTCCACGCCTCGATCGTCACTCCTTGCATGCACAAAATCTCCCTGACGTCGTAGATGGCCGGCGTCAGGTTCGGGGTCCTGCGAAGAATTGCGAGGAAGATGCAGCCCGGCCTGCCTCTCCTCGCGCGAATGGGTCGAACGTACTCGACGTCAAACCCCTGGCTGTCTAGGTCCTCCTTGATTTGTTCTGGATTCGTATCAGCCGGGAGGCCGCGGATCGCGACCTTCAGGCTACGCTCGGCTGGGAGGGAGTAAGAGAACCACGCTATCTTTTCTGTCTGCTCCAGCGATGTGAGGTACCGTTGGAGCAGTCTAAACTCTTCATCCCCCTGGGGAGTGAATTTTACCCCCTTGCCGAAAGGGCGGGCGCTGGGCGATCTGCCCAGGGAGTTCTTGATGATCTTAAAGTGGTGAGCCCAGTTGGGTAGGCTCTCCACAATAAGAGGAGGATAGCGTGGCTTACCAGTTTTGGTTGGCTGGCTGGACGCTTGCGGTGCGCCTGAAGGGGCGGCGGTGGGCTTCGGTGGGACGTTGCTGGGTTTCCCTGCACGGGATGCGTAGGTAGGCGGGGGAGGCGAGGGGGGCCGCTCACCAGCGGTCTCCGCCTCATCCGCACTCATCTCGACGTCAGTGTTGGGGTTCGTGGCGGCACGGACGACACGTTTCCGCTTTGCCTCTGCATCTTCGTCGTCGGAGTCGTACCGCGGCCTACGGCTTGCCTGCGCAGGCGCACATATCGCCGCGCAGGCTGCGAGGTTGTCCACGATACTTTCTTCCTGCTCCGAGAGCTGCTGCACTGGTACTGCGTTTTCCTCTATCTCGTACCTAATTTGTACGTACATTTCTTCCGGGATTCGGCCCATGCTTTTCAGCGATTCCAGCAGAATTAAGGCCGACTTGTCCTTGCACCTGGGCGAAAGGTCTGTCCCAGATGGGGGCATCGCTGGGTCCTCGTCGAGCAGTGGCATAGACCACGCTCCAGACGGTTCTCCGGATTCTCCAGGGGTCGCGGCGATACACGCGCGCGGGTCGCGTTCTCGAGCCGCTGGCGCGTACTCGGGTACAGCGGGCACAGCGGCGAGCGAGTGTGACGCGGCGGCGGCGGCCGCACGGGCGGCGTGTGCTCGAGCTACAGGCGCCACGCACTCGGGTGGGGCAGGCACTGAAGCGAGCGACGCGGCGGCGCGGCTGGTGGTTGCGGGACGCGAGGCGGCGGGGGGCGCGGCGGCATAGGGGCGCGCGGTCGGGCGGGAGGCGGGCGCGGGACGCGCGGGCGGGCGCGGGTGCGCCTGCGCAGAGCGGCCGGCGGAGTCGAACACGACTGTGCTGACGTCACGCGGCTGTGCGCTGGACGCGGGGGCTCCGGCGATGTCCTTCCATCCTGGTCCACTATGGGTAGTCCTCGGACGTCTGGGATCGCGCGGGTGTGGAGCTTGGCCCTGAAAAGGGCCTTTGGATGTTCCCGGGGTCGGGTCCATGTTGGGGGCTTCTTGGAGCAGTCGACGCGCTGCCTACGGCTACCACGGACTCGTGGTGCCGGGCATGCTTGGGTAGGCGATCTAACTCCGCGAAAACACGCGGGCGAAACTTATGTGTATTTTCCAACGAAAGTCACGATAAGTTTCCGAAACACTACAGGCACGTGCGCACGGGACGACTGCGACCGTCCTGTGACCAGAAAAGTCCCGCTGTGCGAGTTTTGTCACTTTCTCAGCGGTAACGACCGATGGCTGCAGGCGAGCGGTCTAGATGAATTCAACCAATCGTTGAACGGTATAGAGGTGCACGAGGGAGGGGAGCGAGTGCGACGTGACGTCACCAACGCGAGCCCCTCGCCCCGCGCGGATGGAAAAAAAAAACCTAACTTCTTTAATAATATAATCTACGCATTAACACGTAATTATAGTACAATCAGTAGGTAGGTATTAATTTAATATCACTTGGCTAAGCACAATCGTTAAAATAATAAAAATAATAATATTATTAGGGTGGTTGGTGCAGGCAGTTTAGGTATATAAATTATAATTTTACTATTTCGGGACCACAGACAAAATTATGTACATAGTAATATTTTCAAAATAGACACCTAATAATAATAATACTATTAAGTAGGCCGTAAGTCACAGAATGATGCCTTAGATGTCATAAATAAATTTATCCTTACTGATTAATTATTAATCAATATTATAATAATATTATTAACTAGGGTACCAACCTAAAATCCACATCCTCGGTTTAAACTATAGATTATAGAGAGAAAAAAAAAAAAAAAAAAGAGAAAAGTGCTTTGATTATTATGATGACGTCACTATGTCTATGTATTTCATACAAACTCAAAATTCCATATTAGATGCTCGTTTTCAATAGGTAGGTAGGTAGGTAGGTACTAGGTAGGTAGGTAGGTAGGTAGGTAGGTAGGTAGTATTTGAATGAGTTGTCATCATCCCTATTTAACGGCAGGCAGGAAAAGAGCTGGTTTTTTTTTTTTTTTTACATTACTTAAGTACCATCAATGTCTGGGTTCCAGTATTTTCGAAGTCTTTATTTTTTATTTTTTTTATTATGTCTAACTAGATAACTACTACTGGCTTGACTCAGGTAGGTATGTAGGTAGGTAGGTACTTACCTGTTAATTAATTAGTAAAAAAAAAAAAAAAAAAATGTACGCTATTAAGCATGTTGTGTAGTAATATTTGGAAAAGTTTTGTGGCCCTGAAAAGGGCCTTTTATTTATTTCTTGGTAGAAATAGATGGCGATCACCGATGATTGCTAAGGTACACTTAGGCCTTCTTCTCGGTCTTCTTGGGCAACAGGACGGCTTGTATGTTCGGCAGCACGCCACCCTGTGCGATAGTCACGCCGGAGAGAAGCTTGTTCAGTTCCTCGTCGTTGCGGATGGCCAGTTGAAGATGCCTGGGAATGATCCTGGTCTTCTTGTTGTCACGTGCCGCGTTACCGGCCAACTCGAGCACTTCAGCGGCCAGGTACTCCATCACGGCCGCGAGGTAAACGGGCGCGCCGGCACCGACGCGTTCGGCGTAGTTGCCCTTCCTCAGCAGCCTGTGAATACGTCCGACGGGGAACTGTAGACCGGCACGGTTGGAGCGAGACTTGACCTTTCCCTTGACTTTGCCGCCTTTGCCACGACCGGACATTGTTGATTAGGAGTTTTAAAACGATCAAAAACGAGAATAATGCGCGTACGGTAGCGTACACGCGAGTGGCGATATGGGAGTACTTTAAAAAACAGCCGACAGCAGTCTACTCTATATAGTCGAACCACGCTCCGTATTAAGGTGGGGATCGCGGCGAGACCAGCGGCCACGTTTTAACGCGACGTTGCATGTTGGACTCGAAGATACATCGAAGCGGCAACGTCGCGTTTTAGAAAATTAGTTTTGTCTACCTAATTTCAATAGACTTTTCCTAGATAATGTTGTGTATACATAATTAGGGTTGTAACTTGGATCCTGTTTTTAATTGCTTGTATTTTGTCGATGTGTTGGTTGCAACCTGTTTTGTGTACCTTTTTAATAAAATAAAATAAAATGGTACCTACATAGAACCACAGAGTATGCAGGTTTTTTTTTTTTTTTTTTCAGTGATAACCTGAGAGGTATCAGAGGCAGTTTAAAAAAACAAAAAAAACATTAAAAAATTTCATGCATCTTATTCGACTCGAATCCCGTAATCCCGTTTTAGAAAAATCAAGATAATTTAAACATGACTGTAAGACACCTACACTGGGTAGGTGGTACATAGGTAAATTTTGGTTCAATATACATAGGTACCTACTGACTTTTACCTACTAACAGTAGGTAAGTACGTCCATATTTATGTACTTAGCAATATTTTTTATTTTCGCAGAAAAAGTCTTCTGTCTCTCTAAATGACTATGTAGGTACCTCTACTGTACTCGTACATGTTTAGGTACCTAATTTTTTTTTTTTTTTTTTTACATTAAGTATGTAGGTATTTTATATTTAGCTTGCATAGATAAAAACGCGACGTTGCATGGTGGTGGACTCGAGGCGTCAGCGATGCGGCAACGTCGCATTTTTCGCAAAATTTACGATTATTTTCAAAAATCAGTGATAGCTAACATAAACATAATATAAATAGGTATGATGGCGCCACTGGCGATGGACCACTAAGAACCCGGAGCCGCCCGTCCGGCCAAAAACAATTATTAAACTTAGACTTTGACATTGCTTCTGAGTTCTGACAATTCAACAATTTCGCTCCGCTGTGACAGTTTGTAATTTGTACCTACATTTAATTTTAATATTTATATAATACAAATTAAATTAATACAAATCAAGATCTATTTCTTCAAAATTCCCATGCCCGTTCTGCGCTAAAACGAACCGCTGCAACAAGGTCCTTACCTATAATAAAATATTATAGCGATCACCGATCGACCGCGATCGCGATGGATTGAGTGAGCGAGCGAATCGGGATCGGGTTCGGGCGGGTTTGTTTTGTTTTTTTTTTTGTACTTAATATTAATGATTATTTAGGTATTATCATAGTGCGTGTGTGTATGTGTATGTATCATAATTATTGTGTGTAATTAATAATTGAAAAATTCGACGTACCTAGTAAGTATTAAGTACGTACTATGTAAGTACTTGCATGTTTGTATTTTATTTTATTTTTGTACCTAGTGAGGTAAGTAGGTACCTACGCTACCAGTTTTATCCGATCGTAGAGGTTTTTTTTTTTTTTTGTTGTACTGTGTTGTATGTTGATAGGTAAATAAATGAAATGAAGCGTTTGTTTTCTTTTCGGTAGTCATATAGGAAAGATATGTTAGCCCTGAAAAGGGCTTTTTATTGTTGCGGTTGTGAAGCCGCACGCGGAACTCGAACGCGCGCATCTTCGCGCCGGCGCGGCGCGGCGGGGCCAGCTTCTTCGGCGGGCGGGAGCGGCGGCGAATAGCGAGCGAGCGGTTCGCCGGAGGCAGGCGGCAGCCGACAGTGAAGCTTCGCTTACTTTTTGGCGGCGGCGGCCTTCTTGGCGGCGGGTTTCGACTTGGGCGCGGCCTTCTTCGGTTTCGGCGCCTTGGGCTTCTTCGTCGGCGGCTTGGCGGTCTTCTTCGCCTTGGAGGCGGCGCCCTTGGCCTTGGCCGGGGACGCGGCGGCGGAGGCCTTCTTCGCGACGGCGGGCTTCTTCCTCTTGGCCGCGGCGGCCTTCTTGTCGCGTGCGGTAGCGGCGGCGGTCTTCGCCTTAGAGGGCGACGAGGCGGCCGCGGCGGCAGCCTTCTTCTTGGCGGCGGCGGCGGCGGTCGCGACGGCGGACTTCTTCGCGCGCGCGGTGGCGGCGGACGCGACGGCGCCCTTGCCGCCGGCGGGCTTCTTGGACGCGGCCGACTTGGACTCGAGCTTGAACGAGCCGGAGGCGCCCTTGCCCTTGGTCTGGATGAGCGCGCCGGACTCGACGGCGCTCTTGAGGTACTTCCTGATGAAAGGAGCCATCTTCTCCGCGTCGACCTTGTACTGGGCGGCGATGTACTTCTTGATCGCCTGCAGCGACGAGCCGCTCCTCTCCTTGAGCTCCTTGATGGCGCTGTTCACCATCTCGGACGTTTTCGGGTGGGTGGGCTTCGCTTTCGGCTTCTTGGCGGCGGCGCCGCCGGCGACCGCGGATGCCTTAGTCTTCTTCGCGGGCGTCGCCGGGGCTGGCGCTTCGGATGCTACTGCGGTGTCGGACATATTCTTTGATTATTTTTTAACACGCAAAACAAAACACAGAGGGGAAGCAAAGTTGCTTTTTTTTACGCAAAACAAACCGAGAGATATACGCCGCACGATGTCGCTGTTGGCAGTAAGGCTCGTGGCTATACCGTAAGGAGAACCGCGATGTCGCTAGACATTTTCCCGTACGAATACTTACAACTTTTCACTAGCATGCATCGGATTAAAACAAAATTATATAATCCCATTTCAATTTTCCACCATTTGTAACGACCGTGTCGTTTTGTCTTGAGCCTGCCCGTGTAGTGGCATCATTCAATCGCGCATCACATCAGTGTACGCGGAGCGATCGATCTTTAAATTCGATACACCGCTAGACGCGTACCTCGGGTCCCGTTTAAAACCCATTTTACTCTATAAAACGATGCATTAATCACCAAAAACTATGCCAAATTAAAAACTGAGATTCTACCCTATATATATAATCACTCATCTCTATACTGAGTCGTATGTTGAGCTACTTTAGCCCGGTCGAAGTAGAGCCTCGTAAAACACGACTCGATCTCTCGCCGTGTATGAATTGCAGTCTCCCGCTGACGGTCTTATTATTTCGGTAGAGGCGAGGTGTGTAACGATTTAATAGAAAAATATAATTAATGTGTCCCTTTTATGAACTCTCATTCAAATACAAATAATCATTAAAAGACCGATATTAAGTAAATTGAGACGCCAATTCGCGCGGCTGAATCGCGGCGCGGCCCGGCTACGTCTCCTCACCGTGTACCCGTCCGTATACACAACTCCACTATAAAATAATACTAAAACTAACTTTATTTACTTAGTTATTATTAACACATGCTCTAATTACTTAGTTGCGTAATATTAAAAATATATATTTCTACTTACATATTTAGATTGTCATTTCGATTCAAACCATACCACTCGCGAGACGCGACATAAACAGTGTTAGGTGACTATAGTATTATTATTGCTGTCTCTGCTAGGTAAGTAAGTAATTATGTATGTTCATTTTCTTTTACTCGAGTTAAGTACGTAGAAATGAAATTATGAAAAACAATGGGACTTTTTATTAAGTAAGTAAGTAAGTAAGTACCTACCTAGTGTAAGAGAATCCCTCCACAAGGCTCCTTATAATTATTATAAAAACACCGACGATGCTGTAGGTACACCTCCCTTTTATTTCCACTTTATACAATAATTAGGTAAGTACTTCTCAGTTGATTTAAGGAAACATCTGTCCCTGATGAGTGCTTCAGATAGTAACTCTAGTTGATTATACTTTAAAGGACAACCCCATATTGTTATTATTTTATTCACTATTCCAACGTACCCAATTCAATTCCCCGCATAAATCTCATATCTGTCATCCTCGATTTTTTTTTTAAGACAAAAACCACGACCTGGGTTCCAAGTTGTTAATTTTATAATCAAACGAATAGCAGAAACCTATCAGTAGGTACTTTATCTTATTTTTGTAATAGGTAGGTGCCTAGTAAGTACATACTAATAAAAATTAACAACACAACAATGGGAGTTTAATTATTATACCTACCTACTTACCTATTATTTAATAAAGCCTTAATTAATTGCTTGCCTCCTTACCGTTCCTTTGTAGTTAGTACGTAAGTATACCTAAACATTGCAAAGTACCTACATTAGGTAGTTAGGTCAAATATTTTTTTTTTTTTTTTTATGTAGCCAAGTCAGCTGGTATATTATATACACCTGTGTATTCTATTTTATGTAATGTTTTAATAGGCAATGAATCTTTTATCTTGCTCTATAGTTATGTAGGGTAAGGTGGAAAAGTAAATTATGTATTATGTAGTAAAACACGAGAGTAAATCATCGAAATATATGCGGCCCTGAAAAGGGCCTTTTTTTTGTATGGTATCTTTACTCCATTGAAATAGAGCGAGCTCTATGCTGGATAGAGTCTTAACCTCCGAAACCGTATAGGGTGCGACCCTGACGTTTCAGCGCGTAAACGACGTCCATAGCCGTGACGGTCTTCCTCTTGGCGTGCTCGGTGTAGGTGACGGCGTCGCGGATCACGTTCTCGAGGAACACTTTCAGCACACCGCGGGTCTCCTCGTATATCAGACCGGATATACGCTTCACGCCTCCCCTGCGCGCCAGACGACGGATAGCCGGCTTCGTGATACCTTGGATGTTGTCACGCAGCACCTTCCTGTGACGCTTGGCGCCTCCTTTTCCCAATCCCTTTCCACCTTTACCGCGACCGGTCATCTTCTAGGCTTGTGTCAACTACCTATCTTCAAAACTGGAAAACTGAACTGCGCGCGCCCCGCACACCGCTGTGAACAGAATATACCGAACCGATTTTTTTTTTTTTTTTTTTTTTTCGGATTGAGTATGCTGCATAGGCCCTACTGGCCGCTACAGCGTCACCGGGGGGTTGGGCGAGCGCTAGGCGTCGCCGAGAAAAGAGCCCTAGGGCTCGATGACATCGGGGGGGACAACGTCTTCCTAAGGGCGCCTCCTATGAGACTCGGACCTCGGCTTAGGATGACGTTGGGACGAATTGGAGGTCGGTTGGACTAGGTTAGTCCGTACGCCCCCGAGGCCGTGGGTTGAGTCCACCACGTCCGGGTGACGTAAGATATCGGGGTCCTCGTCTTCGCCGGCGAAGACGCTGTGTTTGGCTGGTGTTGGTGTGTGGCCCTACCATATAGGGAGCATTGTCGGTAGTGATTTGGTCGTCGGGGTCGTTAAGGACGTGTTTGGGACGTCTTTTGTCTGGTGGGTCATTTCGGTCGGGGATGTAAGATGCAGTCTGAACTACAAGAGGGTTGGGGTGACTGACTGCCCTCTCAAAATAATTTTTGGAAAGCTGTTTGAAGTATTGGGCTATGGTGGGGAGTTCGAGATCGCGATGGAGGTCTACGTTGCGTACGAACCACGGGGACCCCGTGGCCATACGCATGAACTTGTTTTGGAGGACCTGGAGACTGTTAAATCGAGAGTGGGGGACCGAACCGATCAGCAGATCAGCAGAGCGCGCGCTTATATATAGTTTGTGACCGGCGAAATAATCTGTTGTACGTTTCGTTTTCGTGCCTTCGCATTCGGCCGTCGTCGCTGTTCGTTACTAGAGAAAAAGGGACACAACAACCCGTGCGGAGGGGCTGCGAGACGCGCGGGCGCGGGCGCGGGCGCGGGGGGGGGGGGGGGGGGGGGGGGGGGTCATAATTACGAGTATGAATAATATTATTATCACTTTAAAATAGTGACATAATCCAGCCACTACAGCCAGGTAGGTAGTCACTTACGATCAAGAGTAACAGACAACCACTGCTCAGTATGTAAACTACCTAGGTAGGTATATAGGGCACTTGCGTACCTACCGTGCTAAACCTAGCCTATTCCAAAACATACCTATTTGACACCAACTAAGTACCTAGGTAGCTTCCCTTCATAAAACTTTTTTTTTTTTAACATTGACAAACATTTCAAAGTATGGATTAAAGTTTAAAAAAAAAAAAAAAATATCTTTCGATGACGTCACGTGATTCAGTATTTCATACAATATACAGTGTCTGTTCCGTTATAAGCACTGCGAGCACTGGCAGTGCTCTTTACTGGGGACTTTCAGTGCTCTCAGTGTATTTCGGAACGCACCCACAATAATTATTGTAAATCGATGGTTTGAAAAAAAAAAAAAAAAAAACTTTTGATGACGTCACGTATTTCATACAAAATACACTTAAATGGATGGATATACGTTTAGGGTATCGTACATACCTAACCGTATAAGAATGGGCAGACGAAATTGAGCTCTAACTCAATGCAGTTATGGTTTATTTTGCTTTGACGAAAATCTTTAACGTTTGATCGGCCATTCTTACATGATTGGCAGATGGATAGATACTAGATAGATAGATAGGTAGGTAGGTAGGTAGGTAGGTAGGTAGGTAGGTAAGTATAATAATAAGTTGAGTATTCAATAATTTCATAGACGCATTGTGGTAGGTAATGAAAGTTTTGTGGCCCTGAAAAGGGCCTTTTCCTTCGAGTTAATACTTATATTATGTATGTTACTCGACTTTCGCACACGAGATTTAGGCGCGTTCGCCTCTGATCCTGCGCGCGAGCTGGATGTCCTTAGGCATGATGGTGACACGTTTGGCGTGAATGGCGCAGAGGTTGGTATCTTCGAAGAGTCCCACCAGGTACGCTTCGCTAGCTTCCTGCAGGGCCATCACGGCCGAGCTCTGGAAGCGGAGGTCGGTCTTGAAGTCTTGAGCGATCTCGCGCACTAGCCGCTGGAAAGGCAGCTTGCGGATCAGGAGCTCGGTACTCTTCTGGTAGCGACGGATCTCACGTAGTGCGACCGTGCCAGGCCTGTAGCGATGAGGTTTCTTCACACCGCCGGTGGCCGGAGCGCTCTTGCGAGCAGCCTTGGTGGCCAGCTGCTTGCGTGGCGCCTTGCCACCGGTGGACTTGCGGGCGGTCTGCTTCGTGCGGGCCATGTTCTATAATAGAGATATAAGTTCACGTAACTTTGATCGTGCGACGTGCGCGCGTCCGTTCGCAACTGACACTGTTGGTTTTATAAAAATACGACGCGCGATTTTGAAGCTTATATGCTTTATGGGCTCACACGCGCGGAGGAAGGGGCGAGGGGAAAACGGGCAACGGCGCGCGCGTGTGAGCGAGAGAGTATTTTTATGTTGCGAGTTTTAATAAGAAAACAAAAATATATATATAATATTATATACCTAATATAATATAAAATATAATAATATAATATATAATTTAGAATTGAAAAAAAAAAAAAAAAAACTGAAAACGTTATAAAAATATAGTAGGTAGGTAATGAGTTAATGAGAGTAGTATTATATTATTAAGTTTCCACTAGACAGAAAAAACAAGGTCATAGGTACGCATGTGCATAGCTTACTAGCTGACCGACCAACAAACAAACACACTTTCGCATTTCGCATGACTCAGAATTTCATACAAGTTTTGATAAGTTGCTACTCTTTTTTTTTTTTTTAAATATTAGGTAGGTACATAGTGTGGGTGTTCCGATATAAGCACTGCGAGCACTGTACAGTGCTCTTACTGGGGACTTACAGTGCTCGCAGTGTATTTCGGAACACACCCAGTATGTACGTATTTAGGCATGCGCCTCGCGACCTATTAGGTACTTTAGTAAGTACTTTCTTAATTGGGTATTTGACATCAGGTCAATTTTTTTTTTTTTTTTTTTTTTACTGAATATTACCTATATGATTAGGTAAATAGAGGTAGGTATATCCACGTCCCTTTTAGTTTTATTTTAAACTATCGATTGAAGTAAATGATTAGGATGATCGGAGTTTAGGAGATGTAATTAATTATTATTATTATTAATCATGATTACAATAATAATCATTATTTATCAATGCTGTATTGTGACGAATCACTGTAGGTACAGTGTGCAAGAGGAATAATTTTGTGGCCCTGAAAAGGGCCTTTTGTTTGTTTGCGTCTCGTTCGGTTGAACGAACGAGGAAGACAATCTTTATTGAGCTCCTCACTTCGAGCTGGTGTACTTGGTGACGGCCTTGGTGCCTTCACTGACCGCGTGCTTGGCCAGCTCTCCGGGCAGCAGCAGTCTCACAGATGTCTGCACCTCCCTGGAGGTGATCGTCGACCTCTTGTTGTAGTGGGCGAGACGAGAGGCCTCGGCGGCGATGCGCTCGAATATGTCGTTCACGAAGGAGTTCATGATCGACATAGCCTTACTGGAGATACCGGTGTCGGGGTGGACCTGCTTGAGCACCTTGTAGATGTAGATGGCGTAGCTCTCTTTCCTCTTATGCTTCTTCTTCTTTTTGTCAGACTTCGAGATGTTCTTCTGGGCCTTGCCGGATTTCTTGGCTGCCTTACCGCTCGTCTTGGGTGGCATGTTGTAGCAAGTAGGTAAGAGATGCTATGAGATAATATAACAATACACTGGGTAACAACGCGACCGCTGTGCCGTAGACCGAGTTATATTGTGACCAGAAACTCAGTCGTAATCACTCACGCCCGCAAGGGCGTGGGTGAGCATGATCGGGGCAGAGCCCCCTGCATGCGGGGTCAACCGCCTGGCGTCAATACGCCAGGGACTTTGGGTCGGCCGAAAGGGCCTATCGAGGACAAGTGGTGGACTCAGTGCCGTCGCGGACCGGCCCTACCGGGTGAGACCCTATAAAGGGAGGCCCAGCAGGGACCTACCAGCGGTCAGGCGGGAGTCCACCATTTTGCTAGGTTGGTCTATATGTCATCACCGAGGGCTCAGACGCATGAGGAGAGCAGCTTCCCGATGCCTTCGGTGATGTTGATGGTGGGGTCCTTGCCGGCGCGTATGGCCGTCAGGACGTCCAGCAGGATTCCTCAGTCGTAATCACTCACGCCCGCAAGGGCGTGGGTGAGCATGATCGGGGCAGAGCCCCCTGCATGCGGGGTCAACCGCCTGGCGTCAATACGCCAGGGACTTTGGGTCGGCCGAAAGGGCCTATCGAGGACAAGTGGTGGACTCAGTGCCGTCGCGGACCGGCCCTACCGGGTGAGACCCTATAAAGGGAGGCCCAGCAGGGACCTACCAGCGGTCAGGCGGGAGTCCACCATTTTGCTAGGTTGGTCTATATGTCATCACCGAGGGCTCAGACGCATGAGGAGAGCAGCTTCCCGATGCCTTCGGTGATGTTGATGGTGGGGTCCTTGCCGGCGCGTATGGCCGTCAGGACGTCCAGCAGGATTCCTATGGCGGAGTCGAGGACGGCGTTCTTGTCTTTTCCCCCCTGGCTCTTCTCGACGGTCGGGACCTGCTTGCGGTCCGCCGAGGGAGGGGGGTTTTGGTTCAGGGGGGGCTCCTGCTCCGGTCGCCTCTTTTTTCCTCTGTTACCCCTGGGTCTCCGTTTCCTTTGCTTCGGAGGCTCGGTTCCGCGCTTCTTAGCGTCGTTGGCAGGGGTCCTTATGGTTGAACCCTGGGCAGGCTTATTGGCGGACGTCTTCTCCGACTGGGACTCCTCTTGAAGCGGCCGCACGGTAGAAGCGATCGTGCCGGCTCGCTTGTTCCGCGCCTCCTTCCTGAACACCGGACATGAGGCGTGGTTGGCAGGGTGTTGGCCGCTGCAGTTGGCGCACGTAGCTGGTTCGGCTAGTGGGCGCGGGCACTCGTAGGCGCTGTGTTCTCCGCCACAGCGCACGCATGCCAGCTGGCGGTGGCAGTTTTGGGAGGAGTGGCGGAATTTCTGGCAGCGATGGCATTGAGCGGGGCCCTTCCTCCCCCTCCACGCCTCGATCGTCACTCCTTGCATGCACAAAATCTCCCTGACGTCGTAGATGGCCGGCGTCAGGTTCGGGGTCCTGCGAAGAATTGCGAGGAAGATGCAGCCCGGCCTGCCTCTCCTCGCGCGAATGGGTCGAACGTACTCGACGTCAAACCCCTGGCTGTCTAGGTCCTCCTTGATTTGTTCTGGATTCGTATCAGCCGGGAGGCCGCGGATCGCGACCTTCAGGCTACGCTCGGCTGGGAGGGAGTAAGAGAACCACGCTATCTTTTCTGTCTGCTCCAGCGATGTGAGGTACCGTTGGAGCAGTCTAAACTCTTCATCCCCCTGGGGAGTGAATTTTACCCCCTTGCCGAAAGGGCGGGCGCTGGGCGATCTGCCCAGGGAGTTCTTGATGATCTTAAAGTGGTGAGCCCAGTTGGGTAGGCTCTCCACAATAAGAGGAGGATAGCGTGGCTTACCAGTTTTGGTTGGCTGGCTGGACGCTTGCGGTGCGCCTGAAGGGGCGGCGGTGGGCTTCGGTGGGACGTTGCTGGGTTTCCCTGCACGGGATGCGTAGGTAGGCGGGGGAGGCGAGGGGGGCCGCTCACCAGCGGTCTCCGCCTCATCCGCACTCATCTCGACGTCAGTGTTGGGGTTCGTGGCGGCACGGACGACACGTTTCCGCTTTGCCTCTGCATCTTCGTCGTCGGAGTCGTACCGCGGCCTACGGCTTGCCTGCGCAGGCGCACATATCGCCGCGCAGGCTGCGAGGTTGTCCACGATACTTTCTTCCTGCTCCGAGAGCTGCTGCACTGGTACTGCGTTTTCCTCTATCTCGTACCTAATTTGTACGTACATTTCTTCCGGGATTCGGCCCATGCTTTTCAGCGATTCCAGCAGAATTAAGGCCGACTTGTCCTTGCACCTGGGCGAAAGGTCTGTCCCAGATGGGGGCATCGCTGGGTCCTCGTCGAGCAGTGGCATAGACCACGCTCCAGACGGTTCTCCGGATTCTCCAGGGGTCGCGGCGATACACGCGCGCGGGTCGCGTTCTCGAGCCGCTGGCGCGTACTCGGGTACAGCGGGCACAGCGGCGAGCGAGTGTGACGCGGCGGCGGCGGCCGCACGGGCGGCGTGTGCTCGAGCTACAGGCGCCACGCACTCGGGTGGGGCAGGCACTGAAGCGAGCGACGCGGCGGCGCGGCTGGTGGTTGCGGGACGCGAGGCGGCGGGGGGCGCGGCGGCATAGGGGCGCGCGGTCGGGCGGGAGGCGGGCGCGGGACGCGCGGGCGGGCGCGGGTGCGCCTGCGCAGAGCGGCCGGCGGAGTCGAACACGACTGTGCTGACGTCACGCGGCTGTGCGCTGGACGCGGGGGCTCCGGCGATGTCCTTCCATCCTGGTCCACTATGGGTAGTCCTCGGACGTCTGGGATCGCGCGGGTGTGGAGCTTGGCCCTGAAAAGGGCCTTTGGATGTTCCCGGGGTCGGGTCCATGTTGGGGGCTTCTTGGAGCAGTCGACGCGCTGCCTACGGCTACCACGGACTCGTGGTGCCGGGCATGCTTGGGTAGGCGATCTAACTCCGCGAAAACACGCGGGCGAAACTTATGTGTATTTTCCAACGAAAGTCACGATAAGTTTCCGAAACACTACAGGCACGTGCGCACGGGACGACTGCGACCGTCCTGTGACCAGAAAAGTCCCGCTGTGCGAGTTTTGTCACTTTCTCAGCGGTAACGACCGATGGCTGCAGGCGAGCGGTCTAGATGAATTCAACCAATCGTTGAACGGTATAGAGGTGCACGAGGGAGGGGAGCGAGTGCGACGTGACGTCACCAACGCGAGCCCCTCGCCCCGCGCGGATGGAAAAAAAAAACCTAACTTCTTTAATAATATAATCTACGCATTAACACGTAATTATAGTACAATCAGTAGGTAGGTATTAATTTAATATCACTTGGCTAAGCACAATCGTTAAAATAATAAAAATAATAATATTATTAGGGTGGTTGGTGCAGGCAGTTTAGGTATATAAATTATAATTTTACTATTTCGGGACCACAGACAAAATTATGTACATAGTAATATTTTCAAAATAGACACCTAATAATAATAATACTATTAAGTAGGCCGTAAGTCACAGAATGATGCCTTAGATGTCATAAATAAATTTATCCTTACTGATTAATTATTAATCAATATTATAATAATATTATTAACTAGGGTACCAACCTAAAATCCACATCCTCGGTTTAAACTATAGATTATAGAGAGAAAAAAAAAAAAAAAAAAGAGAAAAGTGCTTTGATTATTATGATGACGTCACTATGTCTATGTATTTCATACAAACTCAAAATTCCATATTAGATGCTCGTTTTCAATAGGTAGGTAGGTAGGTAGGTACTAGGTAGGTAGGTAGGTAGGTAGGTAGGTAGGTAGTATTTGAATGAGTTGTCATCATCCCTATTTAACGGCAGGCAGGAAAAGAGCTGGTTTTTTTTTTTTTTTTACATTACTTAAGTACCATCAATGTCTGGGTTCCAGTATTTTCGAAGTCTTTATTTTTTATTTTTTTTATTATGTCTAACTAGATAACTACTACTGGCTTGACTCAGGTAGGTATGTAGGTAGGTAGGTACTTACCTGTTAATTAATTAGTAAAAAAAAAAAAAAAAAAATGTACGCTATTAAGCATGTTGTGTAGTAATATTTGGAAAAGTTTTGTGGCCCTGAAAAGGGCCTTTTATTTATTTCTTGGTAGAAATAGATGGCGATCACCGATGATTGCTAAGGTACACTTAGGCCTTCTTCTCGGTCTTCTTGGGCAACAGGACGGCTTGTATGTTCGGCAGCACGCCACCCTGTGCGATAGTCACGCCGGAGAGAAGCTTGTTCAGTTCCTCGTCGTTGCGGATGGCCAGTTGAAGATGCCTGGGAATGATCCTGGTCTTCTTGTTGTCACGTGCCGCGTTACCGGCCAACTCGAGCACTTCAGCGGCCAGGTACTCCATCACGGCCGCGAGGTAAACGGGCGCGCCGGCACCGACGCGTTCGGCGTAGTTGCCCTTCCTCAGCAGCCTGTGAATACGTCCGACGGGGAACTGTAGACCGGCACGGTTGGAGCGAGACTTGACCTTTCCCTTGACTTTGCCGCCTTTGCCACGACCGGACATTGTTGATTAGGAGTTTTAAAACGATCAAAAACGAGAATAATGCGCGTACGGTAGCGTACACGCGAGTGGCGATATGGGAGTACTTTAAAAAACAGCCGACAGCAGTCTACTCTATATAGTCGAACCACGCTCCGTATTAAGGTGGGGATCGCGGCGAGACCAGCGGCCACGTTTTAACGCGACGTTGCATGTTGGACTCGAAGATACATCGAAGCGGCAACGTCGCGTTTTAGAAAATTAGTTTTGTCTACCTAATTTCAATAGACTTTTCCTAGATAATGTTGTGTATACATAATTAGGGTTGTAACTTGGATCCTGTTTTTAATTGCTTGTATTTTGTCGATGTGTTGGTTGCAACCTGTTTTGTGTACCTTTTTAATAAAATAAAATAAAATGGTACCTACATAGAACCACAGAGTATGCAGTTTTTTTTTTTTTTTTTTTCAGTGATAACCTGAGAGGTATCAGAGGCAGTTTAAAAAAACAAAAAAAACATTAAAAAATTTCATGCATCTTATTCGACTCGAATCCCGTAATCCCGTTTTAGAAAAATCAAGATAATTTAAACATGACTGTAAGACACCTACACTGGGTAGGTGGTACATAGGTAAATTTTGGTTCAATATACATAGGTACCTACTGACTTTTACCTACTAACAGTAGGTAAGTACGTCCATATTTATGTACTTAGCAATATTTTTTATTTTCGCAGAAAAAGTCTTCTGTCTCTCTAAATGACTATGTAGGTACCTCTACTGTACTCGTACATGTTTAGGTACCTAATTTTTTTTTTTTTTTTTTTACATTAAGTATGTAGGTATTTTATATTTAGCTTGCATAGATAAAAACGCGACGTTGCATGGTGGTGGACTCGAGGCGTCAGCGATGCGGCAACGTCGCATTTTTCGCAAAATTTACGATTATTTTCAAAAATCAGTGATAGCTAACATAAACATAATATAAATAGGTATGATGGCGCCACTGGCGATGGACCACTAAGAACCCGGAGCCGCCCGTCCGGCCAAAAACAATTATTAAACTTAGACTTTGACATTGCTTCTGAGTTCTGACAATTCAACAATTTCGCTCCGCTGTGACAGTTTGTAATTTGTACCTACATTTAATTTTAATATTTATATAATACAAATTAAATTAATACAAATCAAGATCTATTTCTTCAAAATTCCCATGCCCGTTCTGCGCTAAAACGAACCGCTGCAACAAGGTCCTTACCTATAATAAAATATTATAGCGATCACCGATCGACCGCGATCGCGATGGATTGAGTGAGCGAGCGAATCGGGATCGGGTTCGGGCGGGTTTGTTTTGTTTTTTTTTTTGTACTTAATATTAATGATTATTTAGGTATTATCATAGTGCGTGTGTGTATGTGTATGTATCATAATTATTGTGTGTAATTAATAATTGAAAAATTCGACGTACCTAGTAAGTATTAAGTACGTACTATGTAAGTACTTGCATGTTTGTATTTTATTTTATTTTTGTACCTAGTGAGGTAAGTAGGTACCTACGCTACCAGTTTTATCCGATCGTAGAGGTTTTTTTTTTTTTTTTGTTGTACTGTGTTGTATGTTGATAGGTAAATAAATGAAATGAAGCGTTTGTTTTCTTTTCGGTAGTCATATAGGAAAGATATGTTAGCCCTGAAAAGGGCTTTTTATTGTTGCGGTTGTGAAGCCGCACGCGGAACTCGAACGCGCGCATCTTCGCGCCGGCGCGGCGCGGCGGGGCCAGCTTCTTCGGCGGGCGGGAGCGGCGGCGAATAGCGAGCGAGCGGTTCGCCGGAGGCAGGCGGCAGCCGACAGTGAAGCTTCGCTTACTTTTTGGCGGCGGCGGCCTTCTTGGCGGCGGGTTTCGACTTGGGCGCGGCCTTCTTCGGTTTCGGCGCCTTGGGCTTCTTCGTCGGCGGCTTGGCGGTCTTCTTCGCCTTGGAGGCGGCGCCCTTGGCCTTGGCCGGGGACGCGGCGGCGGAGGCCTTCTTCGCGACGGCGGGCTTCTTCCTCTTGGCCGCGGCGGCCTTCTTGTCGCGTGCGGTAGCGGCGGCGGTCTTCGCCTTAGAGGGCGACGAGGCGGCCGCGGCGGCAGCCTTCTTCTTGGCGGCGGCGGCGGCGGTCGCGACGGCGGACTTCTTCGCGCGCGCGGTGGCGGCGGACGCGACGGCGCCCTTGCCGCCGGCGGGCTTCTTGGACGCGGCCGACTTGGACTCGAGCTTGAACGAGCCGGAGGCGCCCTTGCCCTTGGTCTGGATGAGCGCGCCGGACTCGACGGCGCTCTTGAGGTACTTCCTGATGAAAGGAGCCATCTTCTCCGCGTCGACCTTGTACTGGGCGGCGATGTACTTCTTGATCGCCTGCAGCGACGAGCCGCTCCTCTCCTTGAGCTCCTTGATGGCGCTGTTCACCATCTCGGACGTTTTCGGGTGGGTGGGCTTCGCTTTCGGCTTCTTGGCGGCGGCGCCGCCGGCGACCGCGGATGCCTTAGTCTTCTTCGCGGGCGTCGCCGGGGCTGGCGCTTCGGATGCTACTGCGGTGTCGGACATATTCTTTGATTATTTTTTAACACGCAAAACAAAACACAGAGGGGAAGTTGCTTGTTTTTACGCAAATTGTACCAAATGTTAGGTTAGGTATATAAAACAAACCGAGAGATATACGCCGCACGATGTCGCTGTTGGCAGTAAGGCTCGTGGCTATACCGTAAGGAGAACCGCGATGTCGCTAGACATTTTCCCGTACGAATACTTACAACTTTTCACTAGCATGCATCGGATTAAAACAAAATTATATAATCCCATTTCAATTTTCCACCATTTGTAACGACCGTGTCGTTTTGTCTTGAGCCTGCCCGTGTAGTGGCATCATTCAATCGCGCATCACATCAGTGTACGCGGAGCGATCGATCTTTAAATTCGATACACCGCTAGACGCGTACCTCGGGTCCCGTTTAAAACCCATTTTACTCTATAAAACGATGCATTAATCACCAAAAACTATGCCAAATTAAAAACTGAGATTCTACCCTATATATATAATCACTCATCTCTATACTGAGTCGTATGTTGAGCTACTTTAGCCCGGTCGAAGTAGAGCCTCGTAAAACACGACTCGATCTCTCGCCGTGTATGAATTGCAGTCTCCCGCTGACGGTCTTATTATTTCGGTAGAGGCGAGGTGTGTAACGATTTAATAGAAAAATATAATTAATGTGTCCCTTTTATGAACTCTCATTCAAATACAAATAATCATTAAAAGACCGATATTAAGTAAATTGAGACGCCAATTCGCGCGGCTGAATCGCGGCGCGGCCCGGCTACGTCTCCTCACCGTGTACCCGTCCGTATACACAACTCCACTATAAAATAATACTAAAACTAACTTTATTTACTTAGTTATTATTAACACATGCTCTAATTACTTAGTTGCGTAATATTAAAAATATATATTTCTACTTACATATTTAGATTGTCATTTCGATTCAAACCATACCACTCGCGAGACGCGACATAAACAGTGTTAGGTGACTATAGTATTATTATTGCTGTCTCTGCTAGGTAAGTAAGTAATTATGTATGTTCATTTTCTTTTACTCGAGTTAAGTACGTAGAAATGAAATTATGAAAAACAATGGGACTTTTTATTAAGTAAGTAAGTAAGTAAGTACCTACCTAGTGTAAGAGAATCCCTCCACAAGGCTCCTTATAATTATTATAAAAACACCGACGATGCTGTAGGTACACCTCCCTTTTATTTCCACTTTATACAATAATTAGGTAAGTACTTCTCAGTTGATTTAAGGAAACATCTGTCCCTGATGAGTGCTTCAGATAGTAACTCTAGTTGATTATACTTTAAAGGACAACCCCATATTGTTATTATTTTATTCACTATTCCAACGTACCCAATTCAATTCCCCGCATAAATCTCATATCTGTCATCCTCGATTTTTTTTTTAAGACAAAAACCACGACCTGGGTTCCAAGTTGTTAATTTTATAATCAAACGAATAGCAGAAACCTATCAGTAGGTACTTTATCTTATTTTTGTAATAGGTAGGTGCCTAGTAAGTACATACTAATAAAAATTAACAACACAACAATGGGAGTTTAATTATTATACCTACCTACTTACCTATTATTTAATAAAGCCTTAATTAATTGCTTGCCTCCTTACCGTTCCTTTGTAGTTAGTACGTAAGTATACCTAAACATTGCAAAGTACCTACATTAGGTAGTTAGGTCAAATATTTTTTTTTTTTTTTTTATGTAGCCAAGTCAGCTGGTATATTATATACACCTGTGTATTCTATTTTATGTAATGTTTTAATAGGCAATGAATCTTTTATCTTGCTCTATAGTTATGTAGGGTAAGGTGGAAAAGTAAATTATGTATTATGTAGTAAAACACGAGAGTAAATCATCGAAATATATGCGGCCCTGAAAAGGGCCTTTTTTTTGTATGGTATCTTTACTCCATTGAAATAGAGCGAGCTCTATGCTGGATAGAGTCTTAACCTCCGAAACCGTATAGGGTGCGACCCTGACGTTTCAGCGCGTAAACGACGTCCATAGCCGTGACGGTCTTCCTCTTGGCGTGCTCGGTGTAGGTGACGGCGTCGCGGATCACGTTCTCGAGGAACACTTTCAGCACACCGCGGGTCTCCTCGTATATCAGACCGGATATACGCTTCACGCCTCCCCTGCGCGCCAGACGACGGATAGCCGGCTTCGTGATACCTTGGATGTTGTCACGCAGCACCTTCCTGTGACGCTTGGCGCCTCCTTTTCCCAATCCCTTTCCACCTTTACCGCGACCGGTCATCTTCTAGGCTTGTGTCAACTACCTATCTTCAAAACTGGAAAACTGAACTGCGCGCGCCCCGCACACCGCTGTGAACAGAATATACCGAACCGATCAGCAGAGCGCGCGCTTATATATAGTTTGTGACCGGCGAAATAATCTGTTGTACGTTTCGTTTTCGTGCCTTCGCATTCGGCCGTCGTCGCTGTTCGTTACTAGAGAAAAAGGGACACAACAACCCGTGCGGAGGGGCTGCGAGACGCGCGGGCGCGGGCGCGGGCGCGGGGGGGGGGGGGGGGGGGGGGGGATCACTTTAAAATAGTGACATAATCCAGCCACTACAGCCAGGTAGGTAGTCACTTACGATCAAGAGTAACAGACAACCACTGCTCAGTATGTAAACTACCTAGGTAGGTATATAGGGCACTTGCGTACCTACCGTGCTAAACCTAGCCTATTCCAAAACATACCTATTTGACACCAACTAAGTACCTAGGTAGCTTCCCTTCATAAAACTTTTTTTTTTTTAACATTGACAAACATTTCAAAGTATGGATTAAAGTTTAAAAAAAAAAAAAAAATATCTTTCGATGACGTCACGTGATTCAGTATTTCATACAATATACAGTGTCTGTTCCGTTATAAGCACTGCGAGCACTGGCAGTGCTCTTTACTGGGGACTTTCAGTGCTCTCAGTGTATTTCGGAACGCACCCACAATAATTATTGTAAATCGATGGTTTGAAAAAAAAAAAAAAAAAAACTTTTGATGACGTCACGTATTTCATACAAAATACACTTAAATGGATGGATATACGTTTAGGGTATCGTACATACCTAACCGTATAAGAATGGGCAGACGAAATTGAGCTCTAACTCAATGCAGTTATGGTTTATTTTGCTTTGACGAAAATCTTTAACGTTTGATCGGCCATTCTTACATGATTGGCAGATGGATAGATACTAGATAGATAGATAGGTAGGTAGGTAGGTAGGTAGGTAGGTAGGTAGGTAAGTATAATAATAAGTTGAGTATTCAATAATTTCATAGACGCATTGTGGTAGGTAATGAAAGTTTTGTGGCCCTGAAAAGGGCCTTTTCCTTCGAGTTAATACTTATATTATGTATGTTACTCGACTTTCGCACACGAGATTTAGGCGCGTTCGCCTCTGATCCTGCGCGCGAGCTGGATGTCCTTAGGCATGATGGTGACACGTTTGGCGTGAATGGCGCAGAGGTTGGTATCTTCGAAGAGTCCCACCAGGTACGCTTCGCTAGCTTCCTGCAGGGCCATCACGGCCGAGCTCTGGAAGCGGAGGTCGGTCTTGAAGTCTTGAGCGATCTCGCGCACTAGCCGCTGGAAAGGCAGCTTGCGGATCAGGAGCTCGGTACTCTTCTGGTAGCGACGGATCTCACGTAGTGCGACCGTGCCAGGCCTGTAGCGATGAGGTTTCTTCACACCGCCGGTGGCCGGAGCGCTCTTGCGAGCAGCCTTGGTGGCCAGCTGCTTGCGTGGCGCCTTGCCACCGGTGGACTTGCGGGCGGTCTGCTTCGTGCGGGCCATGTTCTATAATAGAGATATAAGTTCACGCAACTTTGATCGTGCGACGTGCGCGCGTCCGTTCGCAACTGACACTGTTGGTTTTATAAAAATACGACGCGCGATTTTGAAGCTTATATGCTTTATGGGCTCACACGCGCGGAGGAAGGGGCGAGGGGAAAACGGGCAACGGCGCGCGCGTGTGAGCGAGAGAGTATTTTTATGTTGCGAGTTTTAATAAGAAAACAAAAATATATATATAATATTATATACCTAATATAATATAAAATATAATAATATAATATATAATTTAGAATTGAAAAAAAAAAAAAAAAAACTGAAAACGTTATAAAAATATAGTAGGTAGGTAATGAGTTAATGAGAGTAGTATTATATTATTAAGTTTCCACTAGACAGAAAAAACAAGGTCATAGGTACGCATGTGCATAGCTTACTAGCTGACCGACCAACAAACAAACACACTTTCGCATTTCGCATGACTCAGAATTTCATACAAGTTTTGATAAGTTGCTACTCTTTTTTTTTTTTTTAAATATTAGGTAGGTACATAGTGTGGGTGTTCCGATATAAGCACTGCGAGCACTGTACAGTGCTCTTACTGGGGACTTACAGTGCTCGCAGTGTATTTCGGAACACACCCAGTATGTACGTATTTAGGCATGCGCCTCGCGACCTATTAGGTACTTTAGTAAGTACTTTTTTAATTGGGTATTTGACATCAGGTCAATTTTTTTTTTTTTTTTTTTTTTACTGAATATTACCTATATGATTAGGTAAATAGAGGTAGGTATATCCACGTCCCTTTTAGTTTTATTTTAAACTATCGATTGAAGTAAATGATTAGGATGATCGGAGTTTAGGAGATGTAATTAATTATTATTATTATTAATCATGATTACAATAATAATCATTATTTATCAATGCTGTATTGTGACGAATCACTGTAGGTACAGTGTGCAAGAGGAATAATTTTGTGGCCCTGAAAAGGGCCTTTTGTTTGTTTGCGTCTCGTTCGGTTGAACGAACGAGGAAGACAATCTTTATTGAGCTCCTCACTTCGAGCTGGTGTACTTGGTGACGGCCTTGGTGCCTTCACTGACCGCGTGCTTGGCCAGCTCTCCGGGCAGCAGCAGTCTCACAGATGTCTGCACCTCCCTGGAGGTGATCGTCGACCTCTTGTTGTAGTGGGCGAGACGAGAGGCCTCGGCGGCGATGCGCTCGAATATGTCGTTCACGAAGGAGTTCATGATCGACATAGCCTTACTGGAGATACCGGTGTCGGGGTGGACCTGCTTGAGCACCTTGTAGATGTAGATGGCGTAGCTCTCTTTCCTCTTATGCTTCTTCTTCTTTTTGTCAGACTTCGAGATGTTCTTCTGGGCCTTGCCGGATTTCTTGGCTGCCTTACCGCTCGTCTTGGGTGGCATGTTGTAGCAAGTAGGTAAGAGATGCTATGAGATAATATAACAATACACTGGGTAACAACGCGACCGCTGTGCCGTAGACCGAGTTATATTGTGACCAGAAAAGTTTTTTTTTTTTTTTTTCGGATTGAGTATGCTGCATAGGCCCTACTGGCCGCTACAGCGTCACCGGGGGGTTGGGCGAGCACTAGGCGTCGCCGAGAAAAGAGCCCTAGGGCTCGATGACATCGGGGGGGACAACGTCTTCCTAAGGGCGCCTCCTATGAGACTCGGACCTCGGCTTAGGATGACGTTGGGACGAATTGGAGGTCGGTTGGACTAGATTAGTCCGTACGCCCCCGAGGCCGTGGGTTGAGTCCACCACGTCCGGGTGACGTAAGATATCGGGGTCCTCGTCTTCGCCGGCGAAGACGCTGTGTTTGGCTGGTGTTGGTGTGTGGCCCTACCATATAGGGAGCATTGTCGGTAGTGATTTGGTCGTCGGGGTCGTTAAGGACGTGTTTGGGACGTCTTTTGTCTGGTGGGTCATTTCGGTCGGGGATGTAAGATGCAGTCTGAACTACAAGAGGGTTGGGGTGACTGACTGCCCTCTCAAAATAATTTTTGGAAAGCTGTTTGAAGTATTGGGCTATGGTGGGGAGTTCGAGATCGCGATGGAGGTCTACGTTGCGTACGAACCACGGGGACCCCGTGGCCATACGCATGAACTTGTTTTGGAGGACCTGGAGACTGTTAAATCGAGAGTGGGGGAGGTGTGCGAATAAGACGCATGCGTAGGACATGATAGGGCGGATGCACGTTTTATAAAGCGTGACTTTGTGGCGCAGGGACATTTTGCTTTTACTGCAAATCATGGGATATAGGCGGAATAAAACATAGCTAGCTTTGTTACGGACTCGGCGTATATGGGCGTTAAATTTAAGTTTAGTATCGAAGGTTACACCTAAGTATTTGGCATTCTTTTGCCATGGGATTGGGCGACCGTATAAGGTGATTTCAGGGAGGTCTAACCGCTTCCTATTTTTGGAGGAGGAGCAAAAGAGCATCGCGGCGCTCTTATCGGGGTTAACTTCTATTCTCCATCGGCGGAACCATTCGCCTAGGCTACTGACTGCCGTTTGAAGGCGGGATCTAATATACATGCGGTTTGTCATAGAGCAAAAGAGAGCGGTATCATCCGCATACTGGGCCATGCTGACCTGAGGGGACGCGGGAATGTCGCTGGTAAACAGCGAGTAAAGAAGGGGGGAAAGTACTGAGCCCTGTGGGACGCCAGCACGAATCGGTCTGGGGGAAGATAGGGTTCCGTCTATCCGATAGCGGAAGGTGCGATTTGTGAGGAAATCTCGTAGCAGCCGTACGAGTCTTATTGGTACGCCGAGGTGGTGAAGCTTGTAAATCAAGCCGGCATGCCAAACCCTATCGAACGCTTTCGCAACGTCAAAGAAGAGGACTCCGGTCGGGATGCCTTTACAAAGGCGACTGAAACCTGAGTAGATATGTTCCGTGAGGCGGTGCGCTTGATGAACGCAAGAGTGTCTGGCCCGAAAGCCGAATTGCTCGTCGTTTAGGAGTTTTTTCTCTTCAACTACGGACTTAAGACGGTTGAGAATAATTCTCTCATACACCTTTCCGAGCGTGTTGAGTAGACTTATAGGACGATAGCTAGATGGTAGGTTTCGGGGTTTTCCCGGTTTAGGGATGCCTATCACTGTTGCTTCCTTCCAACCGTCTGGGAAGGAGCATCCGGCCATTAAGGTATTAAATATGACTACTAGGAGGTTTATTATTTGATCGGGGAGCAATTTCAGTGTTTTGTTGTTAATTGAATCGGGACCTGGAGCTTTTTTAGCGTGTAACTCTTTGATAAGTCCTCGGACTTCGCCGCAAGTTGTGGGGGTGAGAGGTTCCTCTTCAAGAGAGGGGGAGGAGGAGAAGAGGGTAGCTAGTTCGTTATCGACTAGCTCTACGTGGGACCTATCAAGGGAGGTTGTGCTTGGTGAGCATTGGGCTTCTAAGCTATCAGCTAATAATTCGGCCTTATCGACATCTTCAAAGGCGGGCGGTTGGTTGGGACGTAACAGCGGAGGGGTGGCCGAGACAGGGTCGGCTTTGAGAGCCCTAGCCAGTCTGTAGTACGCTACATGCGATGGCGAGAGCTCGCTCAGCTTCCTGTCCCATTGTTCGTCGCGGAGTTCGGCAAGGCGAGCCTTTACCTCCCTCTGGGCTCTCCAGAGTTCTCTCCGGTTGTCAGCGGTCGGACATGCGTCATGGGCTCTACGTTTGGCGTTTTTAATAGTAATTAGTTCTCTGGCGTCGTCCGGTAGTTGCTGGCGGATAAATCCGTTAGGCATTTCCCGGGAACAGACGCTGAGAGCATCGCGAATGTGGTTGGTTAGGTGCAGTGAGGCTGCATGCGCTTCATCTAGGCTTTCTATTTTGTCAGGAATTTGAGAGAGGTGCACTGAGTCTATGGACTTAAGATGCTCGGAGAGTTTCTTGAAGTCAATGACTGTTTTGGTCGGGGGGGCTGCAACGGGCGGGGGTCCTAGCCGGAGTAGGACGGGGCGATGGTCTGAACATAGTTCGGATAACACCTCCAGCGGACTCACCTGTAAGGTGATGTTCTTTAGAAGTGCTATGTCTAATATGTCCTGTCGGTCTCGAGTCCGTTCTGTAGTTGGGTAACGAGTCGGTCTGTCAGGGGCCAAAAGTACAAAATTAAGGTCCTGTCGGTTTGTCAGTCTATCGAGTATAATTCCTCGTTGGTTTGTTTTGTTACAGTTCCAGCGTTGGTGTTTGGAGTTGAAGTCTCCTGCCAGAATGACAGAGTCGCCAAGGGAAAGGAGTGCGCTGATGTCACTCTCTAGGAGCTGTTTCGTAGGAGAGAGATAGACGGATGCTAGTATGACCGTCGGATGGCCGGACATACTGACCTGACAAACAGATACTTCCATATTGGTAAGGGGTGGAGGGTCGAGAGGAGTGCAGTGAAGAGCCCTTCTGTAGTAAATCGCGGTGCCGCCGAGGGCGGTTGCTCTATCGTTTCTAATTAAATTATAATTGGCAATTCGCGGATTGCTTCTACTAGGTTTTAAGAAGGTCTCTTGCACTAGGAGAATGTCGATTTGATGTGCACAGACAAATTCGCGGACTTCGTCTATTTGGTCGATAAGGCCGGCCGCGTTATAAAAAGCGACGACTAGGGAATGTGGTTTTAATCTACTTTGAGTTGGATTGGCCATTGAGATTGTGCAAAAGGGTTTTCATCGAAATTAGAAATTTGCCATGCTTTTTGATAACTTGCAGGGCATTATTGTTAGAGTTCAACAGGTCTGTTGCTACCTGGTTCAATTGGTCAATATTTACGTTATCGAGAACGTATGTTATGATGTCTATATTCCTACTTAGGTTATCCATAGCGTCATCGGATGGAGGTGGCTGGGCTGGACTAGCCTGAGTGGGTGGTGGCATGGAGGCCTGGGGCGGGACTGGGTTTGCGACCTTTGCCGCGGGAGCAGGGGGGTTTGCCCTGGGGAGTGGTTTATCCCACGCGTTAGTGGCCGGAGCCGGGGCTGGGACATATTTTTGGGTCGGTTTAGAATGGGCGGCGGAGTTGCGGCCGGCCGGTTTGACCCTTCGCTTCGGTTCTTTAGGGGCTTTAGGGCATCCGCGATAGTTTGCGGGGTGCCCTTCAGACCCGCAAAGGACACAGCTTGGGGGCTCCTCGGTCGGTTGCGTCCTGGAACAGTCTGCCGTGCCGTGGTCCCCTAGGCATTTGACGCATCTAGGGCGGGCGAAACAATTCCTAGCGGAATGGCCGTATAACTGACAGCGATGGCACTGTCCTAATTTACCGCGCTGGCGGGGGGATTCGACCTTGAGGCCTGAGAGACGACATATTGCCGTAATGTTATAGATTTTCTTACCTTCCGGGGTAAGGTCTAATATGACTAGCACCATCTCGTAGGGGGCTTTTGACTGGGCGTGGTACATTCGGTGTACCTCCCGAACTGGGAAACCTTGGGAAATGAGATCTTCCTTAATGATGTCTGATGCTAATTCCTTTGGGATGTTGCGTATAACAACGCGGAGGACGCGCTCCTCAGGCAGGGCGTATGTGTGAAATCCTATGTTCTCCTGTCTGAGAATGGAGGTGAGACCGCGGTGGTCTTGGGAGGTAGGACATTCGACTCGAATGCCTATGGCGGTGGAGCGAGCTTGAGAGAAGGTGATGCCTTTCTCGGTTAAAATAGGGAGGATTCGCTGCCAGCTCAGCTTCTCTCTGATGTATAGAGGGGGGACTTTTTCCCTAGCTGGTTCCTCCATCGGGGAGTCTTCCGACTCCTCTCCGGAGGAGGTCTGGGTGGCTGAGGGACCTTGGGACTTGGGAAGGTCTGATGGAATTGAGGGTGACGGGGCGGCAACACCAACCTTCTTAGGAGGGTTTGCGGAGGATTTGGAAGCCTTTAGCTTTCGCTTTTGACTCTTTGATTCAACGCGGGTGAAATCGTCTGATTCGGATGAGGCGGGAGAGGTCTCATTTTGAGGATCCTCTGAAGTCGCTGGAAGAGCGATACGGGCTACAGGACCTGCGATGGATTTGGGCGGGGTCGGTCTAATGGGGGCTGAAGGCCCAGAGGGGGGCAAGGAGAGAGGCTCCTTGATTTTGGAGGGCGCCCGGACGACCTCCATTGCTGTCTCCTCGTGGGGGGTAAGGGGCTGCCTGACGGGCGGAGGGATAAATACATGGTCCGGAGGGATTCGTACCTCGTTTGAGCCAAAGAAATAGCTCAGGTATAACGCGTTTCGGTTTAGCAAGTCATTTATTAACGCCGGGATATTGATAGGATAAGGCCCTATTAATTCAGCGAGAGCTGGTAGGTCAATGGGTGGGGGGTCCATAGTGGACCCGGGAGCTAAAGGTGTCCCCCCTGCCGGGGCAGGGAGGTGGGTACCTAAGGTGAAAAACCCTGGCTGAGTCCCCGTCCTTTGGAGACGGGGGTGTGGACCTATGCTGCGCTTAAAGTAGTGTACTTACGGAATCCTAGACCCTGGAACTACACTACACTATGCACAACGCTGGAACAACGTCCATCCACAACACTATCACAGACACTACTGGCGTCGGACGGCACAACACTTGCGCGAGAGAGGCGTCGGGAACACTGTTGAACGTGCATGGGAGACGTCCGCTCGGGGCGAACGCTGAGCACGGAATGTTGACCAGAAAAGTCCCGCTGTGCGAGTTTTGTCACTTTCTCAGCGGTAACGACCGATGGCTGCAGGCGAGCGGTCTAGATGAATTCAACCAATCGTTGAACGGTATAGAGGTGCACGAGGGAGGGGAGCGAGTGCGACGTGACGTCACCAACGCGAGCCCCTCGCCCCGCGCGGATGGAAAAAAAAAACCTAACTTCTTTAATAATATAATCTACGCATTAACACGTAATTATAGTACAATCAGTAGGTAGGTATTAATTTAATATCACTTGGCTAAGCACAATCGTTAAAATAATAAAAATAATAATATTATTAGGGTGGTTGGTGCAGGCAGTTTAGGTACATATAAATTATAATTTTACTATTTCGGGACCACAGACAAAATTATGTACATAGTAATATTTTCAAAATAGACACCTAATAATAATAATACTATTAAGTAGGCCGTAAGTCACAGAATGATGCCTTAGATGTCATAAATAAATTTATCCTTACTGATTAATTATTAATCAATATTATAATAATATTATTAACTAGGGTACCAACCTAAAATCCACATCCTCGGTTTAAACTATAGATTATAGAGAGAAAAAAAAAAAAAAAAAAGAGAAAAGTGCTTTGATTATTATGATGACGTCACTATGTCTATGTATTTCATACAAACTCAAAATTCCATATTAGATGCTCGTTTTCAATAGGTAGGTAGGTAGGTACTAGGTAGGTAGGTAGGTAGTATTTGAATGAGTTGTCATCATCCCTATTTAACGGCAGGCAGGAAAAGAGCTGGTTTTTTTTTTTTTTTTACATTACTTAAGTACCATCAATGTCTGGGTTCCAGTATTTTCGAAGTCTTTATTTTTTATTTTTTTTATTATGTCTAACTAGATAACTACTACTGGCTTGACTCAGGTAGGTATGTAGGTAGGTAGGTACTTACCTGTTAATTAATTAGTAAAAAAAAAAAAAAAAAAATGTACGCTATTAAGCATGTTGTGTAGTAATATTTGGAAAAGTTTTGTGGCCCTGAAAAGGGCCTTTTATTTATTTCTTGGTAGAAATAGATGGCGATCACCGATGATTGCTAAGGTACACTTAGGCCTTCTTCTCGGTCTTCTTGGGCAACAGGACGGCTTGTATGTTCGGCAGCACGCCACCCTGTGCGATAGTCACGCCGGAGAGAAGCTTGTTCAGTTCCTCGTCGTTGCGGATGGCCAGTTGAAGATGCCTGGGAATGATCCTGGTCTTCTTGTTGTCACGTGCCGCGTTACCGGCCAACTCGAGCACTTCAGCGGCCAGGTACTCCATCACGGCCGCGAGGTAAACGGGCGCGCCGGCACCGACGCGTTCGGCGTAGTTGCCCTTCCTCAGCAGCCTGTGAATACGTCCGACGGGGAACTGTAGACCGGCACGGTTGGAGCGAGACTTGACCTTTCCCTTGACTTTGCCGCCTTTGCCACGACCGGACATTGTTGATTAGGAGTTTTAAAACGATCAAAAACGAGAATAATGCGCGTACGGTAGCGTACACGCGAGTGGCGATATGGGAGTACTTTAAAAAACAGCCGATTTTTTTTTTTTTTTCGGATTGAGTATGCTGCATAGGCCCTACTGGCCGCTACAGCGTCACCGGGGGGTTGGGCGAGCACTAGGCGTCGCCGAGAAAAGAGCCCTAGGGCTCGATGACATCGGGGGGGACAACGTCTTCCTAAGGGCGCCTCCTATGAGACTCGGACCTCGGCTTAGGATGACGTTGGGACGAATTGGAGGTCGGTTGGACTAGGTTAGTCCGTACGCCCCCGAGGCCGTGGGTTGAGTCCACCACGTCCGGGTGACGTAAGATATCGGGGTCCTCGTCTTCGCCGACGAAGACGCTGTGTTTGGCTGGTGTTTGTGTGTGGCCCTACCATATAGGGAGCATTGTCGGTAGTGATTTGGTCGTCGGGGTCGTTAAGGACGTGTTTGGGACGTCTTTTGTCTGGTGGGTCATTTCGGTCGGGGATATAAGATGCAGTCTGAACTACAAGAGGGTTGGGGTGACTGACTGCCCTCTCAAAATAATTTTTGGAAAGCTGTTTGAAGTATTGGGCTATGGTGGGGAGTTCGAGATCGCGATGGAGGTCTACGTTGCGTACGAACCACGGGGACCCCGTGGCCATACGCATGAACTTGTTTTGGAGGACCTGGAGACTGTTAAATCGAGAGTGGGGGAGGTGTGCGAATAAGACGCATGCGTAGGACATGATAGGGCGGATGCACGTTTTATAAAGCGTGACTTTGTGACGCAGGGACATTTTGCTTTTACTGCAAATCATGGGATATAGGCGGAATAAAACATAGCTAGCTTTGTTACGGACTCGGCGTATATGGGCGTTAAATTTTAGTTTAGTATCGAAGGTTACACCTAAGTATTTGGCATTCTTTTGCCATGGGATTGGGCGACCGTATAAGGTGATTTCAGGGAGGTGTATATGCTTCCTACGCTTGGAGGGACAGAAGAGCATCGCGGCGCTCTTTTCGGGATTGACTTCGATTCTCCAACGGCGGAACCAGTCACCTAAGCTACTGACTGCTGTTTGAAGGCGGGATCTAATAAAGATGCGGTTTGCCGCAGAGCAATAAAGGGCGGTATCATCCGCGTACTGGGCCATGCTTACATGAGGGGACGCGGGAATATCGCTGGTAAACAGCGAGTAGAGAAGGGGGGAAAGTACTGAGCCCTGTGGGACGCCAGCACGGATCGGTCTGGGGGAAGATAAGGTTCCGTCTATCCGGTAGCGGAAGGAGCGATTTGTGAGGAAATCTCGTAGCAGACGTACGAGCCTAGTTGGTACGCCAAGATGGTGAAGCTTGTAGATCAAGCCGGCATGCCAAACCCTATCGAACGCTTTCGCAACGTCAAAGAAGAGGACTCCGGTCGGGATGCCTCTAGAGAGGCGACTGAAACCTGTGTAGATATGTTCCGTGAGGCGGTGCGCTTGATGAACGCAGGAATGTCTGGCCCGAAAGCCGAATTGCTCGTCGTTGAGGAGCTTTTTCTCTTCAACGACGGACTTTAGCCGATTGAGAATGATTCTCTCATACACCTTTCCGAGCGTGTTGAGTAGACTTATAGGACGATAACTAGTTGGTAGGTTTCGGGGTTTTCCCGGTTTGGGGATGCCTATCACTGTTGCTTCCTTCCATCTATCGGGGAAGGAGCATCCGGCCATAAGGGCATTAAATATGACTACTAGGAGGTTTATTATTTGATCGGGGAGCAATTTTAATGTTTTGTTATTAATTGAATCGGGACCTGGAGCTTTCTTAGCGTGTAACTCTTTGATAATTCCTCGGACTTCGCCGAAATTTGTGGGAGTGAGAGGTTCCTCTTCCGAAGAGGGGGAGGAGGGGAGAAGGGTAGCTAGTTCATTATCGACTCGCTCTACGTGGGACCTATCCAGGGAGGTTGTGCTTGGTGAGCATTGGGCTTCTAGGCTATCAGCTAATAATTCGGCCTTATCGACATCTTCAAAGGCGGGCGGTTGGTTGGGACGTAACAGCGGAGGGGTGGCCGAGACAGGGTCGGCTTTGAGAGCCCTAGCCAGCCTGTAGTACGCTACATGCGATGGCGAGAGCTCGCTCAGCTTCCTGTCCCATTGTTCGTCGCGGAGTTCGGCAAGGCGAGCCTTTACCTCCCTCTGGGCTCTCCAGAGTTCTCTCCGGTTGTCAGCGGTCGGACATGCGTCATGGGCTCTACGTTTGGCATTTTTTATGGTAATTAATTCTCTAGCGTCGTCCGGTAGTTGCTGGCGGATAAAACCGTTAGGCATTTCCCTGGAGCAGACGCTGAGAGCATCGCGAATGTGATTGGTTAGGTGCAGTGAGGCTGCTTGCGCTTCATCTAAGCTTTCTATTTTGTCAGGAATTTGAGAGAGGTGCACTGAGTCTATGGACTTAAGATGCTCGGAGAGTTTCTTGAAGTCAATGACTGTTTTGGTCGGGGGGGCTGCAACGGGCGGGGGTCCTAGCCGGAGTAGGACGGGGCGATGGTCTGAACATAGTTCGGATAACACTTCCAAAGGACTCACCTGTAAGGCGATGTTCTTTAGCAGTGCTATGTCTAGTATGTCCGGTCGGTCTGTAGTCCGTTCTGTATTTGGATAACGAGTCGGTGTGTCAGGGGCCAAAAGTACAAAATTAAGGTCCTGTCGGTTTGTCAGTCTGTCGAGTATAACTCCTCGTTGGTTGGTTGTGTTACAGTTCCAGCGGCGGTGTTTAGCATTGAAATCTCCTGCCAAAATGACGGAGTTACCAAGAGAAAGGAGTGCGCTGATGTCACTCTCTAGTAGCTGTTTTGTAGGAGAAAGATATACGGATGCTAGTATGACCGTCGGATGGCCGGACATACTAACCTGACAGATAGATGCTTCCATATTGGTAAGGGGTGGAGTGTCGAGAGGAGTGCAGTGAAGAGCCCTTCTGTAATAAATCGCGGTGCCGCCGAGGGCGGTTGCTCTGTCGTTTCTGATTAAATTATAATTGGCAATTCGCGGATTGCTTCTACTAGGTTTTAAGAAGGTCTCTTGCACTAGGAGAATGTCGATTTGATGTGCACAGACAAATTCGCGGACTTCGTCTATTTGGTCGATAAGGCCGGCTGCGTTGTAAAAAGCGACCGTTATGGAGTGAGGTTTGATTCTACTATTGGTTGTGTTAGCCATTTAAAAGGGAATCGCGCAGTTGTATAATCTGAACGTAAAATTCTTTATGCTTTTCGAGGACTGCAAATGGGTCTCGCGTTGTCCTAAACTCCGAAATGAAGGTGTCCAATTTGACGAGATCTACGGCAAGGAGGATTCGGTTTAGAACCTCTATGTTCCTGTTTGCATTTGCATACGCACGGGAGACGGGATCGGGAGGCTGGTCGGTGTTGGCCTGACTGGCCGAATTATGAGATGATTGGGATGATTGAGAGGCCTGAGTCGGGGTTTGTTTAGCGGTCGCGGCCGCGGGAGCAGGGTGGTTAGTCCTAGGAAGCGGTTTGTCCCATGCGTTGGTGGCCGGGGCCGGGGCCGGGACGAAAGTTGGGGTCGGTTTGGAGGGGGCGGCAGTTTTGCTGCCGGCCGGTTTGACCCTTCGCTTGGGTTCCTTGGGGGCTTTAGGGCATCCGCGATAATTCGCGGGGTGCCCTTTAGACCCGCAAAGAACACAGCTTGGGGGCTCCTCGGTCGGTTGCGTCCTAGAGCAATCTGCCGTGCCGTGGTCCCCTAGGCACTTTACACACCTAGGACGGGCGAAACAATTCCTAGCAGAATGTCCGTATAACTGGCAGCGATGACACTGCCCTAATTTACCGCGTTGACGGGGGGATTCGACCTTGAGGCCAGAAAGACGACATATTGCCGTAATGTTATAGATTTTCTTACCTTCCGGGGTAAGGTCTAATATAACTAGCACCATCTCGTAGGGGGCTTTGGACTGGGCGTGGTACATCCGGTGTACCTCCCGAACTGGGAATCCTTGGGATATGAGATCATCCTTTATGATGTCGGTGGCGAGTTCCTTCGGTAAGTTACGTACTACTACGCGGAGGACGCGTTCCTCGGGCAACGCGTACGTGTGAAAACCTATGTTTTCCTGGCGGAGAATGGTTGTGAGACCGCGGTGGTCTCGGGATGAAGGACATTCAACTCGAATGCCTATGGCGGTGGAGCGGGCTTCAGAGAAGGTGATGCCTTTCTCTGTTATAATCGGGAGGATGCGCTGCCAGCTCAGCTTTTCGCGGATGTATAGGGGAGGGACTTTCTCCCTTGCTGGTTCCTCCATTGGGGAGTCTTCCGACTCTTCTCCGGAGGAGGCTTGGGTAGCGGATGGGCTTTGGGGCCTGGGAGGGTTTGATGAGGAAGAGGTAGGAGTCGGGATGGTGACACCCACCTTCTTAGGAGGGTTGGCGGCGGATTTTGAGGGTTTAAGCTTGCGCTTTTGGCTTTTGGACTGGACGGGGGTGAAGTCGTCCGATTCTGACGAGGCGGGAGAGGTCTCATTATGAGGTTCCTCGGATATTGCTGGAAGAGCTATTCGGGCTGGGGGACCTGGGAAGGTTTTGGACGGGGTCGGTCTAACAGGGGCGGCTGAAGGCCCAGAGGGGGGCAAGGAGAGAAGCTCCTTGGTTTTCGGGTGCGCGGGGGTGACCTCCATGGCATTGAAAAACAGCCGACAGCAGTCTACTCTATATAGTCGAACCACGCTCCGTATTAAGGTGGGGATCGCGGCGAGACCAGCGGCCACGTTTTGTTTAGCGAAAACGCGACGTTGCATGTTAGATACATCGAAGCGGCAACGTCGCGTTTTAGAAAATTAGTTTTGTCTACCTAATTTCAATAGACTTTTCCTAGATAATGTTGTGTATACATAATTAGGGTTGTAACTTGGATCCTGTTTTTAATTGCTTGTATTTTGTCGATGTGTTGGTTGCAACCTGTTTTGTGTACCTTTTTAATAAAATAAAATAAAATGGTACCTACATAGAACCACAGAGTATGCAGGTTTTTTTTTTTTTTTTTTTCAGTGATAACCTGAGAGGTATCAGAGGCAGTTTAAAAAAACAAAAAAAACATTAAAAAATTTCATGCATGTTATTCGACTCGAATCCCGTAATCCCGTTTTAGAAAAATCAAGATAATTTAAACATGACTGTAAGACACCTACACTGGGTAGGTGGTACATAGGTAAATTTTGGTTCAATATACATAGGTACCTACTGACTTTTACCTACTAACAGTAGGTAAGTACGTCCATATTTATGTACTTAGCAATATTTTTTATTTTCGCAGAAAAAGTCTTCTGTCTCTCTAAATGACTATGTAGGTACCTCTACTGTACTCGTACATGTTTAGGTACCTAATTTTTTTTTTTTTTTTTTTACATTAAGTATGTAGGTATTTTATATTTTCAATGTTTTAAGAGCTTGCATAGATAAAAACGCGACGTTGCATGGTGGTGGACTCGAGGCGTCAGCGATGCGGCAATGTCGCATTTTTCGCAAAATTTACGATTATTTTCAAAAATCAGTGATAGCTAACATAAACATAATATAAATAGGTATGATGGCGCCACTGGCGATGGACCACTAAGAACCCGGAGCCGCCCGTCCGGCCAAAAACAATTATTAAACTTAGACTTTGACATTGCTTCTGAGTTCTGACAATTCAACAATTTCGCTCCGCTGTGACAGTTTGTAATTTGTACCTACATTTAATTTTAATATTTATATAATACAAATTAAATTAATACAAATCAAGATCTATTTCTTCAAAATTCCCATGCCCGTTCTGCGCTAAAACGAACCGCTGCAACAAGGTCCTTACCTATAATAAAATATTATAGCGATCACCGATCGACCGCGATCGCGATGGATTGAGTGAGCGAGCGAATCGGGATCGGGTTCGGGCGGGTTTGTTTTGTTTTTTTTTTTGTACTTAATATTAATGATTATTTAGGTATTATCATAGTGCGTGTGTGTATGTGTATGTATCATAATTATTGTGTGTAATTAATAATTGAAAAATTCGACGTACCTAGTAAGTATTAAGTACGTACTATGTAAGTACTTGCATGTTTGTATTTTATTTTATTTTTGTACCTAGTGAGGTAAGTAGGTACCTACGCTACCAGTTTTATCCGATCGTAGAGGTTTTTTTTTTTTTTTGTTGTACTGTGTTGTATGTTGATAGGTAAATAAATGAAATGAAGCGTTTGTTTTCTTTTCGGTAGTCATATAGGAAAGATATGTTAGCCCTGAAAAGGGCTTTTTATTGTTGCGGTTGTGAAGCCGCACGCGGAACTCGAACGCGCGCATCTTCGCGCCGGCGCGGCGCGGCGGGGCCAGCTTCTTCGGCGGGCGGGAGCGGCGGCGAATAGCGAGCGAGCGGTTCGCCGGAGGCAGGCGGCAGCCGACAGTGAAGCTTCGCTTACTTTTTGGCGGCGGCGGCCTTCTTGGCGGCGGGTTTCGACTTGGGCGCGGCCTTCTTCGGTTTCGGCGCCTTGGGCTTCTTCGTCGGCGGCTTGGCGGTCTTCTTCGCCTTGGAGGCGGCGCCCTTGGCCTTGGCCGGGGACGCGGCGGCGGAGGCCTTCTTCGCGACGGCGGGCTTCTTCCTCTTGGCCGCGGCGGCCTTCTTGTCGCGTGCGGTAGCGGCGGCGGTCTTCGCCTTAGAGGGCGACGAGGCGGCCGCGGCGGCAGCCTTCTTCTTGGCGGCGGCGGCGGCGGTCGCGACGGCGGACTTCTTCGCGCGCGCGGTGGCGGCGGACGCGACGGCGCCCTTGCCGCCGGCGGGCTTCTTGGACGCGGCCGACTTGGACTCGAGCTTGAACGAGCCGGAGGCGCCCTTGCCCTTGGTCTGGATGAGCGCGCCGGACTCGACGGCGCTCTTGAGGTACTTCCTGATGAAAGGAGCCATCTTCTCCGCGTCGACCTTGTACTGGGCGGCGATGTACTTCTTGATCGCCTGCAGCGACGAGCCGCTCCTCTCCTTGAGCTCCTTGATGGCGCTGTTCACCATCTCGGACGTTTTCGGGTGGGTGGGCTTCGCTTTCGGCTTCTTGGCGGCGGCGCCGCCGGCGACCGCGGATGCCTTAGTCTTCTTCGCGGGCGTCGCCGGGGCTGGCGCTTCGGATGCTACTGCGGTGTCGGACATATTCTTTGATTATTTTTTAACACGCAAAACAAAACACAGAGGGGAAGCAAAGTTGCTTTTTTTTACGCAAAACAAACCGAGAGATATACGCCGCACGATGTCGCTGTTGGCAGTAAGGCTCGTGGCTATACCGTAAGGAGAACCGCGATGTCGCTAGACATTTTCCCGTACGAATACTTACAACTTTTCACTAGCATGCATCGGATTAAAACAAAATTATATAATCCCATTTCAATTTTCCACCATTTGTAACGACCGTGTCGTTTTGTCTTGAGCCTGCCCGTGTAGTGGCATCATTCAATCGCGCATCACATCAGTGTACGCGGAGCGATCGATCTTTAAATTCGATACACCGCTAGACGCGTACCTCGGGTCCCGTTTAAAACCCATTTTACTCTATAAAACGATGCATTAATCACCAAAAACTATGCCAAATTAAAAACTGAGATTCTACCCTATATATATAATCACTCATCTCTATACTGAGTCGTATGTTGAGCTACTTTAGCCCGGTCGAAGTAGAGCCTCGTAAAACACGACTCGATCTCTCGCCGTGTATGAATTGCAGTCTCCCGCTGACGGTCTTATTATTTCGGTAGAGGCGAGGTGTGTAACGATTTAATAGAAAAATATAATTAATGTGTCCCTTTTATGAACTCTCATTCAAATACAAATAATCATTAAAAGACCGATATTAAGTAAATTGAGACGCCAATTCGCGCGGCTGAATCGCGGCGCGGCCCGGCTACGTCTCCTCACCGTGTACCCGTCCGTATACACAACTCCACTATAAAATAATACTAAAACTAACTTTATTTACTTAGTTATTATTAACACATGCTCTAATTACTTAGTTGCGTAATATTAAAAATATATATTTCTACTTACATATTTAGATTGTCATTTCGATTCAAACCATACCACTCGCGAGACGCGACATAAACAGTGTTAGGTGACTATAGTATTATTATTGCTGTCTCTGCTAGGTAAGTAAGTAATTATGTATGTTCATTTTCTTTTACTCGAGTTAAGTACGTAGAAATGAAATTATGAAAAACAATGGGACTTTTTATTAAGTAAGTAAGTAAGTAAGTACCTACCTAGTGTAAGAGAATCCCTCCACAAGGCTCCTTATAATTATTATAAAAACACCGACGATGCTGTAGGTACACCTCCCTTTTATTTCCACTTTATACAATAATTAGGTAAGTACTTCTCAGTTGATTTAAGGAAACATCTGTCCCTGATGAGTGCTTCAGATAGTAACTCTAGTTGATTATACTTTAAAGGACAACCCCATATTGTTATTATTTTATTCACTATTCCAACGTACCCAATTCAATTCCCCGCATAAATCTCATATCTGTCATCCTCGATTTTTTTTTTAAGACAAAAACCACGACCTGGGTTCCAAGTTGTTAATTTTATAATCAAACGAATAGCAGAAACCTATCAGTAGGTACTTTATCTTATTTTTGTAATAGGTAGGTGCCTAGTAAGTACATACTAATAAAAATTAACAACACAACAATGGGAGTTTAATTATTATACCTACCTACTTACCTATTATTTAATAAAGCCTTAATTAATTGCTTGCCTCCTTACCGTTCCTTTGTAGTTAGTACGTAAGTATACCTAAACATTGCAAAGTACCTACATTAGGTAGTTAGGTCAAATATTTTTTTTTTTTTTTTTATGTAGCCAAGTCAGCTGGTATATTATATACACCTGTGTATTCTATTTTATGTAATGTTTTAATAGGCAATGAATCTTTTATCTTGCTCTATAGTTATGTAGGGTAAGGTGGAAAAGTAAATTATGTATTATGTAGTAAAACACGAGAGTAAATCATCGAAATATATGCGGCCCTGAAAAGGGCCTTTTTTTTGTATGGTATCTTTACTCCATTGAAATAGAGCGAGCTCTATGCTGGATAGAGTCTTAACCTCCGAAACCGTATAGGGTGCGACCCTGACGTTTCAGCGCGTAAACGACGTCCATAGCCGTGACGGTCTTCCTCTTGGCGTGCTCGGTGTAGGTGACGGCGTCGCGGATCACGTTCTCGAGGAACACTTTCAGCACACCGCGGGTCTCCTCGTATATCAGACCGGATATACGCTTCACGCCTCCCCTGCGCGCCAGACGACGGATAGCCGGCTTCGTGATACCTTGGATGTTGTCACGCAGCACCTTCCTGTGACGCTTGGCGCCTCCTTTTCCCAATCCCTTTCCACCTTTACCGCGACCGGTCATCTTCTAGGCTTGTGTCAACTATCTTCAAATTACACCTTTAAAACAAAAATAAAACATCAACATTAATAATTAAACACAAAAAATTACTATTATTATTTAAACAAATTATTTTCATACTCATAAAAAATAGAAAAATCAATAATAAACAAACAATTTTATTAAATCATTCATATTTTCAAAGTAACCTACAAATAAACAAACACTAAATCAAAACTAACCTAACCTTTCTCATCATAAAAACAAAAAAAAACTACAAAATAGGTTCGATTCCCGATTAAAATCAATTTAAAAAGCCTTACAGACAAATAAAAGTCCAAGGTTCGATTCTTGATTACAAAATTTAAAAGTAAAATCAATATTAATTACTTTAATAATTACAGTTTTTTTTTGAATTCTAAAAACCCCGACAACGAGCTTCAAACGCGTTGAAGTCTTTTTCAAATAAAAAAAAATATTTCCGAAAATTCTCTATAAATAATATTGAAAAAAACGATTAATTACTCAATGTATCAAACATTAATAACACTAAAAAAAAACATTTTTCAACTTAATGGTGATCACACAATTTTTCACAATAACAACACTCGGAATTGAATCCAAGACTTTTGTATGAAAAAGTTAGATTTAAAAAAAAACAAGCCACAAACACTTTTAATAGTAAGTGGTCATCATTAGAATCGAACCCAAGACTTTTCTTGATAGCAGAATTGTATTCAAAAATTAATTCTCATCACATTTTGATTGTAAGTGCTCATCATTGGAAATTTAAAAATACTTGGTAACTTTAATTATACCATATAAATATTCCACAAACACTTTTGATAGTAAGTGGTCATCCGTCATCGTTGAATTGAACCCGAAACTCCTAAATATCTATCATAATTAGAATACAAGCACTTTTGATAATAAGTGATCATCATTAGAATATAATCTGAGACGTTTGTGTAAAAAAATAACCTTCTTAAGTTAATTAGTACCATAAATAAGCCAACAACACTTTTAATGGTAAGTGATCGTCATTGGAATTGAACCGAAAACTTTTAAATCTATAGAATCGAACCTGAGACTTTAAAGTAAAAAAAAAAGTTGACAATTACCATAAATAAGCCGCCGACACTTTTGATGGCAAGTGGTCACCGCCAGAATTGCAGCCCGAAACCGCATTTCCCCAAAAACTGCATACTCACCGCGAACATCGAACCCGGGACCTTTTTCAGCAGCGTCTGAAATTCCATAAAACAAACACATTAGATGGTAAGTGATGATACCAAAGAAAACTATACCTACTAATATTATAAATGCAAAAGTTTGGATGTTTGTTACTCAATCACGCCAGAACGGCTGAACGGATCTGGATGAAATTTGGCACAGAGATAGATTATAGTCTGGAATAACACATAGGCTACTTTTTATCCCGGAAAATTAAAGAGTTCCGGGAACCAAAAAAAAACTCAATCAACGCGGACGAAGTCGCGGGCTTCAGCAAGTATACTATAAACTAGTATGGCGCGTGGTTGCGCGGCCCGCTACAGCGGACCGCGTAGTGGACCGCGTGGTCCACTGTCTACTTACTCGCTGTCCTACTATCCTGCCCCCGATTATGAAAGAATGGCCGATCAAATCGTCAAAGTTCGGCGTCAAAGTAAAATAAACCATAACAGCATTAAATTAGAGCTGAATTTCGAAACACGAAATTGAGCTCTAATTCAATGCTGTTATGGTTTATTTTAATTTGACGCCGAACTTTTACGATTTGATCGACAATTCTTACATAATCGGGCAGCTGGTTTACTGTCTACGTGTTCTGATCTGAACAACACACTGCTATGCTAGTGAGCACAGTGGAAGCGCCAGCACTCCAAGCGTCCGACGTAATCTTTTACGTAAATTCTCATAAAGGAAAAACGTAAAACAAAGACCACCAACCCCCCGCCCCTCCCTTTTTGTTTGAGCAGCCCCTAAATAGGTACCTATCTTTAATACTCTGACCGTGCTCCTCACCCATCATCCGAACCTTCGATCATCATCTCTCTCCATATTTTTTTCTCCGAACCATTCGTCAAAATGAGATTTCTTCCATAAAAACAAATCTTGAAAAGGAACCGTAGTCTTGCATAATTCTACACTTGTAGCCTCTTCAATATTCGCCATACATTTTCTATGGAAAAATAAATTCCGCCATCTTGAATTTTTTTCCTGTTCATCAGTAGACCCTCATGTCCACCACTACAGACACACACAGAAACCACTCTTCCATCTTTTATACTCTCCGTGATAGACATCGACGAAATTTGTATGGCGGCCATCTTAAATCCGCCATTTTGAAATTTTTTTCTGCTCACTGTCAATTGGATGAAGTTTCGAGTGACATTTGGTCGAGTACCCCCCACCTATCTTCAATACCCTTTTCTATGGAAAAATAAATTCCGCCATCTTGAATTTTTTTCCTGTTCATCAAGTAGACCCTCATGTCCTGATCATCTCTTGCCAAGAAACCACTCTTCCATCTTTTATACTCTCCGAGATAGACACCGTCGAAATTTGTATGGCGGCCATCTTAAATCCGCCATTTTGAATTTTTTTTCAGCTAACTGTCAATTGGATGAAGTTTCGAGTGACATTTGGTCGAGCACCCCCCACCTATCTTCGATACCCTGGCTGGTGCTCTTCATCCGTCTTCGAAATCCTCAATCATCAGCTCTCTCCGTATTTTGCCTCCGAATGAATTTTTGTCTTCTATACGAAACGATGAGTGAAAAAAAAATTTTTTATACAAAATTTTACAGGAGAGGTGATCAATCAGTCAGTCAGTCAGTCAGCACGAGCAGCTATATATATATTAACTAGTGTTTCGCTCTGTGCGCGAGCTGCTAAAGCAGCTCACGAGATGTGGTTAGACGTTAGTACTAAGTAGTACAGACTTGACGTCTTTATTGTATTAAACCGAATTTATTTAGATACACAATTCACCTTTAAGTAGAAAGATTTTAAAAGAAGAAAGATTTTTTAAAACTTTAGTATCACTTTCCTGTTTTGTAATCCCAGGGAGCCCTAATATCGATTTTGAACGAAATCGGTCAATTAACAAAGAATTTCAGATTGGCGCTGATTTTTTAAAACTTTGGTATCAGTTTCCTGTTTGGTGATCCCAGGGAGCCCTAAATATCGATTTTGAACGAAATCGGTCAATAACAAAGAATTTCAAAATGGCGCTGATTTTGTACAACTTTGGTATCAGATTCAGTTTTGTAATCCCAGGGAACCCTAAATATCGATTTTGAACGAAATCAGTCAATTAACAAAAAATTTCAACATGGCGCTGATTTTTTAAAACTTTTGTATCAGTTTTGTGATCCCAGGGAGCCCTAAATATCGATTTTGAACGAAATCGGTAAATTAACAAATAATTCCAAAATGGCGCTGATTTTTTAAAATTTTGGTAACAGTTTCCTGTATTGAAATCCCAGGGAGCCCAAAATATCGATTTTGAACCAAATCGCTCAATTAACAAAGAGTTTTAAAATGGCGCTGATTTTGTACAACTTTGGTATCAGATTCAGTTTTGTAATCCCAGGGAACCCTAAATATCGATTTTGAACGAAATCAGTCAATTAACAAAGAATTTCAACATGGCGCTGATTTTTTAAAACTTTTGTATCAGTTTTGTGATCCAAGGGAGCCCTAAATATCGATTTTGAACGAAATCAGTCAATTAACAACGAATTTCAACATGGCGCTGATTTTTTAAAACTTTTGTATCAGTTTCCTGTTTTGTAATCCCAGGGAACCCTAAATATCGATTTTGAACGAAATCGGTCAATTAACAAAGAATTTTAAAATGGCGTTGACTTTTTAAAACTTTGGTATCAGTTTCCTGTTTTGTGATCCCAGGGAATCCTAAATTTTGATTTTGAACGAAATCGGTCAATTATTAAAGAATTTCAAAATGGCGCTGATTTTTTAAAACTTTTGTATCAGTTTTGTGATCCCAGGGAGCCCTAAATATCGATTTTGATCGAAATCGGTCAATTAACAAAGAATTTCAAAATGGCGCTGATTTTTTAAAACTTTGGTAGAAGTTTTCTGTTTTGTAATCCCAGGGAGCCCTTAGTATCGATTTTGAACGAAATCGGCCAATTGACAAGGAATTTCAAAATATCGCTGATTTAAATTTTGGTAACAGTTTCCTGTATTGAAATCCCAGGGAGCCCTAAATATCGATTTGGAACGAAATCGGTTAATTAATAAATAATTTCAAAATGGCGCTGATATTTTAAAATTTTGGTACCGGTTTTCTGTTTTGTAATCCCAGGGATCCTAAAATATCGATTTTGAACGAAATCGGTCAATTAACAAAGAATTTCAAAATTGCGCTGATTTTTTTTACTTTGGTATCAGTTTTCGGTTTTGTAATCCCAGAGAGACCTAAATTATATCGAATATGAAAGAAATCGGTACATTATCAAAGAATTTCAAAATGGCGCTGGTTCACTTTTTCATTAAAATTAACAGATCTTATAATGTAACGGAAAATCGACGACATTAAAATTGCAGGATGACGTGTGCAATTTGGGGTGTACGTACGGGTTTGTTGGTAGGTGGGTATGTCGGTTGGCGGGTATGTCGGTAGGCGGGTATGATGTATGATGGTAGTTTCATGTTTTTTTTTTCATGCCTTTGGTCGAACTCTTTCTTCAATACCTTGGCCGTGCTCTTAATCCTCAATCATCAGGTGTCTCCATATTTTTCTTCAAGTTTAATTTTCTGACTTGTATATGAAGCCATCAGTGAAAAAAAAAAATTTCTTACAAAATTTTACAGGAGGAAATTTTTGGGGAAATTCTTGAAAACTACCCCAAATGTGGCAACACTGTTTAGATATCTCGATACTGCCGGTCGAGTTACACAATCGATCCATGCATGTCAACTTTCCCAAATGTTGCCAACTGCCTCAAAAACGTGATCGAAATTTTGAAAAACACAAAAAGAATACAAAATGGCCGCCACCTCTTTTCACAGAAACATTTTACATAGTTTTATAATTGTCCCGTGAACTACAGGATATACCGCTCCTGATAACGTTTTAATTTTTCATGTCGCTCGCACCCAGCCGATATGATCGCCCCTGAAAAAAGATCATGTCGAAAATCACTTTTACTTTGATAAATTCCAGTGTTGCTTGACCTCAGCGACGAAAATACCCAAATGTCATTTATACATGTGAGACACGTGGTTGCTCGTACTCGAATTTTGCAAAAAGTCCGTATTTCGATTTTTTTATTTTTGGGGTAAATCTTGAAAATTTCCCGAGAAATGGGGTAATTTTTTTCCCCAATCCATACCTCGAGTCTGTACACACAATCGCCCCGTAGAAGTCGAAACGCTCCAACGTTGCCAACTGTGAGAAATTTAAATTTTAAAATTGCGTTTTTTCGTACCTCAAACAAAATGGCCACCGCGACAGCCGCCATCTTGAATTTTTAAAAACCACTTCCACTCTGTCAAAATACAGAATAATTGTAGTCGAAAAAAGAAAAAATTATCATGCTCGACCACGCCGTTTCGGATCTGTGGCGCCGCGGTTCGGGGTCGAAAAATCAAAAATTTTAAAGCACTACAGCTCGGCCGCCATCTTGTTTTTCCAATTTTTTCAACTTTTTCTATTGATCGTTTCCTAATTTCTTCAATAATTGCGAGTTGTAACGAAATCGGTTGGAAAACAAAAGAGTTACAAAAAGCACTACGGCCGCCATCTTGTTTTTCCGAAATATCATATTTTTGCCCTACTCCCATCCTGCACCCGAACACATCTCCCATACATCATTGTATCATTTTCTGTCTCTTTCTAGGAGAACAATAAATTATGTCAATGAGTCCTAATTGCCATATAATTTGGTATGAAAAAAAATATTCCGCCATCTTGAATTTTTTTTCATTTCGCTACATAGACCTCCTCGTTTTGATCATCTTTTGCCACGAAACCACTCTTCCATCTTTTATACTTTCTGAGATAGACACCAAATAAATTTGTATGGTGGCCATCTTAAATCCGCCATTTTGAAATTTTTTTCAGCTCACTGTCAATTGTATGAAGTTTCGAATGACATTTGGTCGAGCACCCCCCACTTATCTTAAATACCTTGGTAGTGCTCTTTACCCGTCTCCGAAATCCTCAATCATCAGCTGTCTCCATATTTTTGTTCAAGTGTAATTTTCTGACGTGTATGCGAAGCCATCAGTGAAAAAAAAATTTTTCATACAAAATTTTAAAGGAGGATATTTTTGGGAAAATCTCGAAAACTACCCCAAATGTGGCAACACTGTTTAGATATCTCGATACTGCCGGTCGAGTTACACAATCGATCCATACATGTCAATTTTCCCAAATGTTTCCAACTGCCTCAAAAACGTGATCGAAATTTTGAAAAACACAAAAAAAAACCAAAATGGCCGCCACCTCGTTTCACAGAAACATTTTACATAGTTTTATAATTGTCCCGTGAACTACAGGATATACCGCTCCCGATGACGTTTAAATTTTTCATCTCGCTCGCACGCAGCCGAAATGATCGCCCCTGAAAAAAGATCATGTCGAAAATCACTTTTACTTTGATTTATTCCAGTGTTGCCAGACCTTGGCGATAAAAATACCCAAATGTCATTCGTACAAGTGGGACACGTGGTTGCTCATACTCGAATTTTGCAAAAAGTCCGTATTTCGATTTTTTTATTTTTGGGGTAAATCGTCAAAATTTCTCGAGAAATGGGGTAATTTTTTTTCCCCAATCCATACCTCGAGTCTGTACACACAATCGCCCCGTAGAAGTCGAAACGCTCCGACGTTGCCAACTGTGAGAAATTTGAATTTTAAAATTACGTTTTTTCGTACCTCAAACAAAAAGGCCGCCGCGACAGCCGCCATCTTGAATTTTTAAAAACCACTTCCATTCTGTCAAAATACAGGATAATTGTAAGCGAAAAAAGAAAAAAATATCATGCTCGACCACGCCGTTTCGGATCTGTGGCGCCGCGGTTCGGGGTCGAAAATTCAAAAATTTGAAAACACTACGGCTCGGCCGCCATCTTGTTTTTCCAATTTTTTCCACTTTTTCTATTGATCGTTTCCTAATTTCTTAAATAATTGCGAGTTGTAACAAAATCGGTTGGAAAACAAAAGAGTTGCAAGAATCACGTCGGCCGCCATCTTGTTTTTCCGAAATGTCATAATTTTTCCCTACTCGAATCCCGCACCCGAACACATCTCCCTTACATCATTATATCGTTTTCTGTCTCTTTCTAGGAGAACAATTATGTCAATGAGTGAGTCAGTCAGTGAGTGGTAATTGAGCTATATATAGTATAACTAGTGTTTCGCTCTGTGCGCGAGCTGCTAAAGCAGCTCACGAGATGTGGTTAGACGTTAGTACTAAGTAGTACAGACTTGAAGTCTTTATTGTATTAAACCGAATTTATTTACTTAGATACACAATTCACCTTTAAGTAGAAAGATTTTAGAAATGGCGCTGATTTTTTAAAACTTTAGTATCACTTTCCTGTTTTGTAATCCCAGGGAGCCCTAATATCGATTTTGAACGAAATCGGTCAATTACAAAGAATTTCAACATGGCGCTGATTTTTTTAAATTTTTGTAACAGTTTCCTGTTTTGTAATCCCAGGGAGCCCTAATATTATCGATTTTGAACGAAATCTGTCAATTAACAAAGTATTTCAAAATGGCGCTAATCTTTTAAACCTTTGGTATCAGTTTCCTGTTTTGTGATCCCAGCGTGCCCTAAATACCAATTTTGAACGAAATCGGTCAATTAACAAAGAATTTCAAAATGGCGCTGATTTTTTAAAAACTTTGGTATCAGTTTCCTGTATTGTAATCCCAGGGAGCCCTAAATATCGATTTTGAACGAAATCTGTCAATTAACAAAGAATTTCAAAATGGCGCCGATTTTTCAAAACTTTGGTATCAGTTTCCTGTTTTGTGATCCCAGGGAGACCTAAATATCGATTTAAAACGAAATCTGTCAATTAACAAAGCATTTCAAAATGGCGCCGATTTTTTACAACTTTGGTACCAGTTTCCTGTTTTGTAATCCCAGGGAGCCCTTAATATTATAGATTTTGAATGAAATCTGTCAATAAACAAAGGATTTCCAAATGGCGCTGATTTTTTAAAGCTTTGGTATCAGTTTTCAGTTTTGTAATCCCAGGGAGCCCTAAATATCGATTTTGAACGAAATCGGTCAATTAACAAAGAATTTCAAAATAGCGCTGGTTTTTTAAAACTTTATTATCAGTTTCCTGTTTTGTGATCCCAGGGAGCCCTAAATATCGATTTTGAACGAAATCGGTCAATTAACAAAGAATTTCAAAATAGCGCTGATTTTTTAAAACTTTGGTATTAGTTTCCTGTTTTGTGATCCCAGGGAGTCCTAAATATCGATTTTGAACGAAATCGGTCAATTAACAAAGAATTTCAAAATGGCGCTGATTTTTTTAAATTTTGGTAAGTTTCCTGTTTTGTAATCCCAGGGATCCCTGGGCATGGGTAAAACGGAACCTTATCAAAATCTTGCATAGCTGTTTTACACGTCTTGTTGTCTCTTCAATATTCGCCATAATAGATTTTCTATGAAAAAATAAATTCCGCCATCTTGAAACTTTTCCTGTTCATCAAGTAGACCTCTTGATTATCTTTTGCCAAGAAACCACTTTTCCATCTTTTATACTTTCTGAGATAGACACCAAATAAATTTGTATGGCAGCCATCTTTAATCCGCCATTTAAATTTTTTTTTCAGCTCATTATCTTTTGGATGAAGTTTCGAATGACATTTGGTCGAGCACCCCCCACCTATCTTCAATACCTTGGCCGTGCCCTTTATCCGTCTCCGAAATCCTCAATCATCAGCTGTCTCCATATTTTTCTTCAAGTTTAATTTTCTGATTTGTATACGAAGCCATCAGTCAAAAAAAAATTTTTCATACAAAATTTTACAGGAGGACATTTTTGGGAAAATCTCGAAAACTACCCCAAATGTGGCAACACTGTTATGATATCTCGATACTGCCGGTCGAGTTACACAATCGATCCATACATGTCAACTTTTCCAAGTGTTGCCAACTGCCTCAAAAACGCTGGCCGCCACCTCTTTTCACAGAAACATTTTACATAGTTTTATAATGTTCCCGTAAACTACAGGCTATACCGCTCCTGATGACGTTTCAATTTTTCATCTTGCTCGCACCCAGCCGAAATGATCGTCCCTGAAAAAAGACCATGTCGAAAATCACTTTTACTTTGATAAATACCAGTGTTGCTAGACCTCGGCGACGAAAATACTCAAATGTCATTCATACAAGTGAGACACGTGGTTGCTCGTACTCAAATTTTGCAAAAAATACGTATTTCGATTTTTTCATTTTTGGGGTAAATCTTCAAAAATTTCCCGAGAAATAGGGTAATTTTTTTTTCCCAATTCATATCTCGAGTCTGTACACACAATCGCCCCGTAGAAGTCAAAACGCTCCGACGTTGCCAACTGTGAGAAATTTGAATTTTAAAAAATTGCGTTTTTTCGTACTTCAAACCGAACGGCCGCCGCGACAGCCGCCATCTTGAATTTTTAAAAACCAATCTCTTTCTGTCAAAATACAGGATAATTGTAGGCGAAAAAAGCAAAAAATTATCATGCTCGACCACCCCGTTTCGGATCTGTGGCGCCGCGGTTCGGGGTCGAAAAATTTAAAAATTTGAAAACACTACAGCTCAGCCGCCATCTTGTTTTTCTAATTTTTTCCACTCTTTTTATTGATCGTTTACGAATTTCTTCAATGTTAGCGAGTTTTAACGAAATCGGTTGGAAAACAAAAGAGTTGCAAGAATCACGTCGGCCGCCATTTTGTTTTTCCGAAATTTCATAATTTTTCCCTACTCGAATCCCACACCCGAACACATTTCCCGTACATCATTGTATCGTTTTCTGTCTCTTTCTATGAGAACAATTATGTATGTCCTAATCGCTACATAATTTGGTATGAAAAAAAATATTCCGCCATCTTGAATTTTTTTTCTTTTCGCTAAATAGATCTTCTCGCCCTGATCATCTTTGGCCGAGAAACCACTCTTTCATCTTTTATACTTTCTGAGATGGACACCAAATAAATTTGTATGGCGGCCATCTTAAATCCCCCATTTTGAATTTTTTTTCAGCTCATTGTCTTTTGGATGAAGTTTCGAATGACATTTGGTCGAGCACCCCCCACCTATCTTCAATACCTTGGCCGTGCCCTTTATCCGTCTCCGAAATCCTCAATCATCAGCTGTCTCCATATTTTTCTTCAAGTTTAATTTTCTGATTTGTATACGAAGCCATCAGTCAAAAAAAAATTTTTCATACAAAATTTTACAGGAGGAAATTTTGGGGAAAATCTCGAAAACTACCCCAAATGTGGCAACACTGTTTAGATATCTCGATACTGCCGGTCGAGCTACACAATCGATCCATACATGTCAACTTTCCCAAATGTTGCCAACTGTCTCAAAAACGTGTTCGAAATTTTCAAAAACACAAAAAGAATACAAAATGGCCGCCACCTCGTTGCACAGAAATATTTTACATAGTTTCATAATTTTCCCGTAAACTACAGGATATACCGCTCCTGATGACGTTTCAATTTTTCATCTCGCTCGCACCCAGCCGAAATGATCGCCCCTGAAAAAAGACCATGTCGAAAATCACTTTTACTTTGATAAATTCCAGTGTTGCCAGACCTCGGCGACGAAAATACCCAAATGTCATTTCTACAAGTGGGACGCGTGGTTACTCGTACTCGAATTTTACAAAAAGTCCGTATTTCGATTTTTTTATTTTTGGGGTAAATCTTGAAAATTTCCCGAGAAATGGGGTAATTTTTTTTCCCCAATCCATACCTCGAGTCTGTATACACAATCGCCCCGTAGAAGTCGAAACGCTCCGACGTTGTCAACTGTGAGAAATTTGAATTTTAAAATTGCGTTTTTTCATACTCCAAACAAAAAGGCAGCCGTGACAGCCGCCATCTTGAATTTTTAAAAACCACTCCCATTCTGTCAAAATACAGGATAATTGTAGTCGAAAAAAGAAAAAAATATCATGCTCGACCACGCCGTTTCGGATCTGTGGCGCCGCAGTTCGGGGTCGAAAAATCAAAAATTTGAAAACACTACAGCTCGGCCGCCATCTTGTTTTTCCAATTTTTTCCACTTTTTCTGTTGATCGTTTCCTAATTTCTTCAATAATTGCGAGTTGTAACGAAATCGGTTGGAAAACAAAAGAGTTGCGAGAATCAAGTCGGCCGCCATCTTGTTTTTCCGAAATGTCATAATTTTTCCCCACTCGAATCCCGCACCCGAACACATCTCCCGTACATCATTATATCGTTTTCTGTCTCTTTCTAGGAGAACAATTATGTCAATGAGTCAGTCAGTCAGTGAGTGGTAATTGAGCTATATATAGTATAACTAGTGTTTCGCTCTGTGCGCGAGCTGCTAAAGCAGCTCGCGGGCCGTGTTAGTCTCAAATTTTGAAGGATGGGTGGTGGAGTTTCAGCTTTATGCAAAAAATATGGGATTAGAAAAGGAAAATTAAAAAAGGGAAGATCACAAACATAAGTTCTTTGAAAGGAGTCGCATGCATGAGCTACTTTATAATATTTTTTTAAAGATAATATACTATTTTTTAAAGAAACAGTAGGTATACATTATGTGAAATTAAACAAAAATTGTTATTTTTTTTTAATCAGCCACGTATTTAAATATTTATAATTTTAGCCAGGAGTAGAACATTAAAGATAATGTATATTGAAGATTATTAAATGGCAACAAAACGGTTTTTTTTAGTTCAAGCCTGTATTTAAATTCCTTCTTGTAAATAATTTAAGCTACGTGAAAAATCATTCATTCATTGTTCATTGGAAATTATTTTATCTACTCCAGCATCAAAAAGTTCGAACGAAACCGGTAAATTTCAAAATAACGCTAATTTTATAAATTTTGGTAATAGTTTCCTGTTTTGTGATATTAGGGATCCTCAGATATCGAATTTGAACGAAATCGCTACAATAACAAAGAATATCTAAATGGCGCTGATTTAAATTTTGGTAACAGTTTCCTGTATTGAAATCCCAGGTAGTCCTAAATATCGATTTTGAACGAAATCGGTTAATTTTAATAAGTAATTTCAAAATGGCGCAGATTTTCTAAAATTTTTGTACCAGTTTCCTGTTTTGTGATATTAGGGATCCTCAGATATCGATTTTGAAAAAATCGGTAAATTAACAAATAATTCCAAAATGGCGCTGAATTTTTAAAATTTTGGTAACAGTTTCCTGAATTGAAATCCCAGGGACCCCAAAATATCGATTTTGAACCAAATCGCTCAATTAACAAAGAGTTTTAAAATGGCGCTGATTTTGTACAACTTTGGTATCAGATTCAGTTTTGTAATCCCAGGGAACCCTAAATATCGATTTTGAACGAAATCAGTCAATTAACAAAGAATTTCAACATGACGCTGATTTTTTAAAACTTTTGTATCAGTTTTGTGATCCTAGGGAGCCCTAAATATCGATTTGGAACGAAATCGGTTAATTAATATATAATTTCAAAATGGCGCTGATATTATAAAATTTTGGTACCGGTTTTCTGTTTTGCAATCCCAGGGATCCTAAAATATCGATTTTGAACGAAATCGGTCAATTAACAAAGAATTTCAAAATGGCGCTGATTTTTTACAACTTTGGTATCAGTTACTTGTTTTATAACCCCAGGGAGCCCTAAATATCGATTTTGATCGAAATCGGTCCATTAACAAAGAATTTCAAAATGGCGCTGATTTGTTACAACTTTGGTATCAGTTTCCTGTTCTGTAATCCCAGGGAGTCCTAAATATCGATTTTGAACGAAATCGGTTATAAATTAAATAATTTCAAAATGGCGCTGATTTTTTTTAAATTCTGGTACCAGTTTCCTGTTTTGTAATCCCAGGGAGCCCTAAGTATCGATTTTGAATGAAATCGGTCAATTAACAAATAATTTCAAAATAGCGCTGATTTTTAAACTTTGGTATCAGTTTCCTGTTTTGTAACCCCAGGGAGCCCTAAATATCGTTTTTGAACGAAATCGGTCAATTAACAAAGAATTTCAAAATGGCGCTGATTTTTTACAATTTTGGTATCAGTTTCCTATTTTGTGACCCCAGGGAGCCCTAAATATCGATTTTGAACGAAATTGGTCAATTAACAAAAAATTTCAAAATGGCGCTGATTTTTTTTTACTTTGGTATCAGTTTTCTGTTTTGTAATCCCAGAGAGACCTAAATTATATCGAATATGAAAGATTCCATCTCTAATACTCTCCGAGAAAGACACTGTTGAATTTTGTATGGCGGCCATCTTGAATCCGCCATTTTGGAGATTTTTCAACTCACCGCCAATTGGATGAGGTTTCGAACTTTCGAGTGACATTTGTTTGAGAACCCCCCACCTATCTTCAATATCTTGGCCGTGCTCTTTACCCGTCTCCGAAATCCTCAATCATCAGCTGTCTCCATATTTTTCTTCAAGTTATATTTTCTGATTTATATACGAAGCCATCAGTGAAAAAAAAAATTATCATGCAAAATTTTACAGGAGGGAGTTTTTGGGGAAAATCTCGAAAACTACCCCAAATGTGGCAACACTGTTTAGATATCTCGATACTGCCGGTCGAGTTACACAATCGATCCATACATGTCAACTTTCCCAAATGTTGCCAATTGCCACAAAAATGTGATCGAAATTTTCAAAAACACAAAAAGAATACAAAATGGCCGCCAACTGGTTTCACAGAAACATTTTACATAGTTTTATAATGTTCCCGTGAACTACAGGATATACCGCTTGTGATGACGTTTCAATTTTTCATCTCGCTCGCACCGAAATGATCGCCCCTGAAAAAAGACCATGTCGAAAATCACTTTTACTTTGATAAATTCCAGTGTTGCCAGACCTGGGCGACGAAATTACCCAAATGTAATTCATACAAGTGAGACACGTGGTTGCTCGTACTCGAATCTTGCAAAAAGTCCGCATTTAGATTTTATTTATTTTTGGGGTAAATCTTGAAAATTTCCCGAGAAATGGGGTAATCTTTTTCCCCCAATCCATACCTCGAGTCTGTACACACAATCGCCCCGTAGAAGTAGAAACGCTCCGACGTTGCCAACTGTGAGAAATTGGAATTTTAAAATTGCGATTTTTCGTACCTCAAACCGAACGGCCGCCGCGACAGCCGCCATCTTGAATTTTTAAAAACCACTCCCATTTTGTCAAAATACAGGATAATTGTAGGCGAAAAAAAGAAAAAATCATGCTCGACTACGCCGTTTCAGATCTGTGGCTCCGCGGTTCGGGGTCGAAACATCAAAAATTTGAAAACACTGCAGCTCGGCCGCCATTTGACGACCTCCGTGGCGCAGTGTGTAGCACTGTTGTCTTAACGTGCGGAGGTTCCGGGTTCGATCCCCGGCAGGGTCAATTTGGGAATTTGTAATTTCTGAATTTTCCCTGGTCTGGCCTGGTGGGAGGCTTTGGCCGTGGCTAGTTACCACCCTACCGGCAAAAGCGTGCCGCCAAGCGATTTAGCGTTCCGGTACGACGCCGTGTAGAAACCGAATAGGGGGATGGGCTTAATATAACTGCCATTCCCCTAACAGGTTAGCCCGCTACTATCTTAGACTGCATCATCACTTACCATCAGGTGAGATCGCAGTCAAGGGCTAACTTGTAGAGGATAAAAAAAAAAAAAAAAAATCTTGTTTTTCCAAATTTTTCCACTTTCACTATTGATCGTTTACTAATTTCTTCAATCCTTGCGAGTTTTAACAAAATCGGTTAAAAAACAAAAGAGTTGCAAGAATCACGTCGGCCGCCATCTTGTTTTTCCGAAATGGCATAATTTTTCCGTACTCCCATCTCGCACCCGAACACATCTTCCGTACATCATTGTATCGTTTTCTGTCTCTTTCTAGGAGAACAATAAATTACGTCAATGAGTCCTAATCGCCATATAATTTGGTATGAAAAAAAAAATCCACCATCTTGAATTTTTTTTCTTTTCGCTAAATAGATCTTCTCGCCCTGATTATCTTTGGCCGAGAAACCACTCTTTCATCTTTTATACTTTCTGAGATGGACACCAAATAAATTTGTATGGCGGCCATCTTAAATCCGCCATTTTGTTTTTTTTTTCAGCTCATTGTCTTTTGGATGAAGTTTTGAATGACATTTGGTCGAGCACCCCCCACCTATCTTCAATACCTCGGCCGTGCTCTTTACCCGTCTCCGAAATCCTCAATCATCAGCTGTCTCCATATTTTTGTTCAAGTTTAATTTTCTAACGTGTATACGAAGCCATCAGTGAAAAAAGAATTTTTCATACAAAATTTTACAGGAGGATATTTTTGGGAAAATCTCGAAAACTACCCCAAATGTGGCAACACTGTTGAGATATCTCGATACCGCTAGTTGAGTTACACAATCGATTTATACATGTCAACTTTCCCAAATGTTGCCAACTGCCTCAAAAACGTGTTCGAAATTTTCAAAAACACAAAAAGAATACAAAATGGCCGCCACCTCGTTGGACAGAAACATTTTACACAGTTTCATAATTTTCCCGTAAACTACAGGATATACCGCTCCTGATGACGTTTAAATTTTTCATCTCGCTCGCACCCAGCCGAAATGATCGCCCCTGAAAAAAGACCGTGTCGAAAATCACTTTTACTTTGATACATTCCAGTGTTGCCAGACCTCGGCGACGAAAATACCCAAATGTCATTCGCACAAGTGAGACACGTGGTTGCTCCTACTCAAATTTTGCAAAAAGTCCGTATTTCGATTTTTTTATTTTTGGGGTAAATCTTGAAAATTTCCCGAGAAATGGGGTATTTTTTTCCCCCAATCCATACCTCAAGTCTGTACACACAATCACCCCCTAGAAGTCAAAACGCTCCGACGTTGCCAACTGTGAGAAATTTGAATTTTAAAATTGCGTTTTTTCGTACCTCAAACAAAAAGGCCGCCGCGACAGCCGCCATCTTGAATTTTTAAAAACCACTCCCATTCTGTCAAAATACAGGATAATTGCAGGCGAAAAGAGAAAAAAACATCATGCTCGACCACGCCGTTTCGGATCTGTGGCGCCGCGGTTCGGGGTCGAAAAATCAAAAATTTTAAAATACTACAGCTCAGCCGCCATCTTGTTTTTCCAATTTTTTCCACTTTTTCTATAAATCGTTTCCTAATTTTTTCAATCGTTGCGAGTTTTTACGAAATCGGTTGGAAAACAAAAGAGTTACAAGAATCACGTCGGCCGCCATCTTGTTTTTCCGAAATGTCATAATTTTTCCCTACTCGAATCCCACACCCGAACACATTTCCCGTACATCATTGTATCGTTTTCTGTCTCTTTCTAGGAGAACAATTATGTCAATGAGTGAGTCAGTCAGTCAGTGAATGAGTGGTAATTGAGCTATATATAGTATAATATGTAACAAATAAAACAATATTTCTATCAAATTTTCGTAATAAAAATAAAATATAACCAGGAATCGAATCCGGCATATTTTTTTTATCCACTACAAGTTAGCCCTTGACTGCGATCTCACCTGATGGTAAGTGATGATGCAGTCTAAGATGGTAGCGGGCTAACCTGTTAGGGGCATGGCATTTATATGAAACCCATACCCCTATTCGGTTTCTACACGGCATCGTACCGGAACGCTAAATCGCTTGGCGGCACGTCTTTGCCGGTAGGGTGGTAACTAGCCACGGCCGAAGCCTCCCCACCAGGAAGAAAAAAGAAACTAGAAATCTATGGTCTCATCTTGCACCAAAAATCGAAGCTGTGACCTCAAGTAAGTATCGATATTTTCAGCAATGCTATACAACACACTTCATGGTAAGTGATTATTACCTACTTATTACGATTTAATTCATTGTAATTACAAAAATATACACAATCGGGAATCGAACCCAGATTTTTTACGGTTGACAGTTGTTCGATCCTCTTGATGGTTAGTGGTCATCCCGAGAATTGAATCCCGTACTACCATATGAATAACTAATAATTAGTATTTAATTAATTACTAATTAATTAAAATATCCACACATCCGAGGGTAAGTGGTCACCACTAATAGTAAATTAATAAAAATATACTATTTACCATAACAAGTATCTCGCTTGACCGAAATCACATTTGATAGTGAGTGGTCACCGCGAACATCGAACCCGGGACTTTGTTCAGCATCTCAGCGTCGGAAATTGCATAAAACAAACACATTAGATAAATAAATAAATAAATAATAAATAAAAACTTTATTGCTTACACTATTGTTATGCGACTATAATATCCATACTAATATTTTAAATGCGAAAGTGTGTCTGTCTGTCTGTCTGTCTGTCTGCTACGCTTTCCCGGCCCATCTTTTCAACCGATTTTGCTGAAATTTGGTATAGAGGTAGGCTATATCCCGGGGAAGGACATAGGGTACTTTTTATCACGCTCCAACGGATTAACGGATCTGGATGAAATTTGGCACAGAGATAGATTATAGTCTGGAATAGCACATAGGCTACTTTTTATCCCGGAAAATTAAAGAGTTCCCGCGGGAAACGAAAAACCTCAATCCACGCGGACGAAGTCGCGGGCATCAGCTAGTTATAAATACGAAAGTGTGTCTGTCTGTCTGCTACGCTGTAACGGCCTATCTGTTCAACCGATTTTAATGAAATTTGGTACAGGGATAGGTTGTATCCCGGGGAAGGACATGGACTACTTTTTATCCCGGAAAATTAATGAGTTCCCGCGGGAACCAAAAACCTCAACTCACGCGGACGAAGTCGCGGGGATTGAGCTAGTAAATTCACTATCACTAATAGTAAATTACTATTTACCACTAACAGTAAAAAAAACACTATTTACCATAACAAGTAGCTCGTTTGACCGAAATCACATTTGATAGTGAGTGGTCACCGCGAACATCGAACCCGGGACTTTATTCAGCATCTCTGGTCTCAGCGTCTGAAATTGCATAAAACAAGCACATTAGATGGTAAGTGATTATACGACGACCTCCCTGGCGCAGTGTTGAGCGCTGTTGCCTTAACGTGGGAGGTCCCGAGTTCGATTCCCAGGGTCATTTCGGGAATTTATAATTTCTGAATTTTCTCTGGTCTGTTTTGGTGGGAGGCTTCGGCCGTGGCTAGTTACCACCCTACCGGCAGAGACGTACCGCCAAGCGATTTAGCGTTCCGGTACGATGCCGTGTAGAAACCGATTAGGGGTATGGGTTTAATATAACTGCCATGCCCCTAACAGGTTAGCCCACTACCATCTTAAACTACATCATCACTTACCATCAGGTGAGATCGCAGTGAAGGGCTAACTTGTAGTGGAATAAAAAAAAACAAAATATTGTTTAACCACCACTACAGCCCATTAACGGCCTCCACTCTCATAGGAGAGTGGGAATTAGAGCTCAGACCCACCACGCTGCTCCAATGCGGGTTGGCGAGCTTTAACGACTATTATCATTTAGTGATAATAACCGGGACCGAAGGCTTTACGTGCTCTCCGAGGCACGGGGGTGAAACACCGCCAACTTCCTAACTCCGGGCTAGTACTGATAATTTCTAGTCAGAAAAACCCAATACTTAATTATGGCCCGACCCGGGACTCGAACCCGGGACCTCGTCGGCCGCAGTTGAACATGCTAACCACTAGACCAACGAGGCATTGTTTAACTAATTGCAATATATCCAAGCAATAAATAATATCAAAAAAACTATGCTAGTTAGAGCATTGGCTATAGTTTTCCTGTAAAATATACATAAATTCCTATTGACCATAATTATTTCAGATTTTTCGATTGGTAAACTCCGGAGATAAGGGGGGGGATCGGTATTTTTTTTTTACTTTTTCCCCGATAAATCAAAAACTATCATGACTAAAAATAATTAAAAATCTGTTTTAGAATGTACAAAGTAAACCCTTTCATATGATACCCCACACAGTACAGTTATCTCACTTTTAAATTTCAACCCTCCGATTTTCCCCCCTTTTTAAATAAGAACAAAAATAATTTCCAATTTTTTTTAATTCCAGTGTCTTTGGGCCACTAATATACACAACTATTCCAAATTTCATGTCGATAGCTTCGGTAGTTACTGAAATAATCGAGTGTGACGGACGGACAGACAGACAGACAGACGGAGAAAGTCGCACCATAAGGGTTCCATTTTTACCATTTTGGTACGGAACCCTAAAAAAATAGATCCATTTACTAAGACAACACTAAATCACACTTGATGGTAAATGATCATCCCAAGAAATGAATTTAAGATGTGAATTTAAAAAAAATACACATCCTATGGTACGACGTGTTCACCAAATGAACGACAAAAAAATGCAATTTACCATAGAAAAGGATCAGGTTTGGCCGAAATCACACTTGGCAGTAAGTGGTCACCGCAAACTTCGAACCGGGGACTTTCATCTACTAACCACAGCTCTTGAAATTCTATAAACAAACACATTAGATGGTAAGTGATTATGCCAATCAACTTATTGAAAACAAATTGATGTAAGCAGGAATCGAACCCGAGACTGATTAATTTACTAAATTTAACACTTGATGGTAAGTGATCATACCAGGAATCGAATATAGGACTTTAAATAAACAAATTAAAAAAAACACCACAAATAACCAAACCAATAAAAAAAATGCAAATAAAGTATATCATACTAATATTATGAATGCGAAAGTGTGTTTGTTTGTTGGTTTGTCCTTCAAATACGCCGCAAAGTCAAAATCATAAGTGGCAAAAGTTGTCCTACATGAAATAACAGCTAACAGGTTAACGGCCGCTACCATCTTAGACTGCATCATCACTTACCATCAGGTGAGATCGCAGTCAAGGGCTAACTTGTAGTGGAGAAAAAAATAATAAAGAAATAAATCATTTCATTTTCATTTTCAGGCAAAGGGTCGACGTGATTATTGCATAGGTATAGTTGCTGGAGAGTGACATAGGATACTTCTTATCCCGGAAAATAATATTAATATTAATGATAAGTTCCGCATGTAATAAATATTTTTTGCATAGGTATAGTTGCTGGAGAGTGACATAGGATACTTCTTATCCCGGCAAATAATATTAATAATAAGTTCCGCATGTAATAAATATTTTTTGCATAGGTATAGTTGCTGGGGAGTGACATAGGATACTTCTTATCCCGGCAAATAATATTAATAATAAGTTCCGCATGTAATAAATATTTTTTGCATAGGTATAGTTGCTGGAGAGTGACATAGGATACTTCTTATCCCGGAAAATAATATTAATATTAATGATAAGTTCCGCATGTAATAAATATTTTTTGCATAGGTATAGTTGCTGGAGAGTGACATAGGATACTTCTTATCCCGGAAAATAATATTAATATTAATGATAAGTTCCGCATGTAATAAATATTTTTTGCATAGGTATAGTTGCTGGAGAGTGACATAGGATACTTCTTATCCCGGCAAATAATATTAATAATAAGTTCCGCATGTAATAAATATTTTTTGCATAGGTATAGTTGCTGGGGAGTGACATAGGATACTTCTTATCCCGGCAAATAATATTAATAATAAGTTCCGCATGTAATAAATATTTTTTGCATAGGTATAGTTGCTGGAGAGTGACATAGGATACTTCTTATCCCGGCAAATAATATTAATAATAAGTTCCGCATGTAATAAATATTTTTTGCATAGGTATAGTTGCTGGAGAGTGACATAGGATACTTCTTATCCCGGAAAATAATATTAATATTAATGATAAGTTCCGCATGTAATAAATATTTTTCCCGAGTGAATTAAAGAAAAAATACACGCGGACGAAGTCGCGGGCATCAGCTAGTGAATTTTAAAGAAATCAATCATACTAATATTATAAATGTGAAAGTGTGTTTGTTTGTTGGTTTGTCCTTCAATCACGCCGCAACGGAGCAACGGATCGACGTGATTACTGGCATGGGTATAGTTGAGGACTTGGAGAGTGACATACAGGCTACTTTTTATCCCGGAAAATTAAGGAGTTCCCGCGGGAATCAAAAAAACTTAAACCACGCGGACGAAGTCGTGGGCATCAGCTAGTTTACCATAATAGAAGATCACGTTTGGCCGAAATCACCACTTGATAGTAAGTGGTCACCGGCCACCGCAAATATCGCACCTTCACCTCGTAACCGCATCTCAGCTCCTGAAATTCCATAAAACAAACACATTAGATGGTAAGTGATGATGACATAATATTATTTAAATAAATAAATAAATAAATAATCTTTTATTTAGCCAAAAAACAAATTACATAAAAGAAAGAAACATACGTATATGGAGTACCACAGCTCTCCTGGAACCAAGGTGCCAACCAAGATTTAAGCCAACCTTGGTTCCACGAGACCTGGGTAATCACTCCTTAAAACTAACTTAGAATCTATATTTATTGGCTAAACGAGGCGCTGCCTCAGCTTGATGCTGCAGCCAGTCGACTGCAGCGCTGGTTTTCAGGCATGACCCCTAGTGAGGTCACGGGCTAATCGGAAGCGCAATATATATATTTTTAAAACAATACTATTATATTATACCTATTAGGTAACAGAAGTATAAATTATTATTGGTGTGATTATTGCGCATTAAAAACTAACACTAAATACGATATAAATACTTAATAAAAATATAACAAAACTGCAAAATAAAACTGAAATCTCTAAATTAAAACTAACGTCAATACAACTTAGTTACCTATATACTACAATGTGTTATATGCAAGAGTTAGGAAATATGGAGATAAAGATGAGAATTGGGGCTGGACAATGAGCAAAGGGGGAGATACAAATAATGTACATAATATTATGTAGGTACTACAAAATTTGGACATGAATTAAATTTTTTGCAGCTTCATTTTATTAAAAGACTAGCTGATGCCCGCGACTTCGTCCGCGTGGATTGAGGTTTTTCGGTTCCCGCGGGAACTCTTTAATTTTCCGGGATAAAAAGTGGCCTATGTGCTATTCCAGGCTATAATCTATCTCTGTGCCAAATTTCATCCAGATCCGTTCATCCGTTGGAGCGTGATTGAGTAACAAACATACATCCATACATACATCCATCCATCCATCCAAACTTTCGCATTTATAATATTTATATGGATTCCTATTTTAGTTTTTGATTTTCCAACAAAAAATTCCTAGTAATTTTTTTGAAAGAGTACAAAGATTTTGCAAGACGGGCTGGGGGAGGCAGGTCGTTCCAAATTTTGCAAGCTGCAAACTTAAAAGTCCCCTTGAAAGAGGCCACACACAATAAACACATTAAAACACATTTCAATAACAATATTATGTTGCGGGAATTGAACCCTAGACTTTGTGATTAATATAGTAAGCGTATTCATACAATATCACACTTGATGGTAAGTGATCATCCCAAGAATTGAATTTGAGACTTAAATTGTTAAAAAAAAATCACAAATCCTATGGTAAGTGGTCACCACAAATATAACCAAACAAATAAAAAAATCCATACTAATATTACAAATGCGAAAGTGTGTCTATCTGTCTGTCTGCTACGCTTGAACAGCTCATCTGATAAACCGATTTTGATGAAATTTGGTACAGGGATTAATTGCATCCCGGAGAAGTACATAGGCTACTTTTATCCCGGAAAATTAAGGAATTCCCGCGAAAATTTAAAAAACTTAATCCACGCGGGCGAAATCGCGGGCATCATCTAGTAAAGAAAATGCCACTTTCTATTAAAAAAAGGCTCACGTTTGGCCGAAATCACACTTGACGGTAAGTAGCCATCACAAATAACCAAACCATAACAGATAATAATGTAATCTATAAAAAAAAGATAAGTTAAAAAAATGCAATTTACCATAAAAAAGGATCATGTTTGGCCGAAATCACACTTGGTAGTAAGTGGTCACCGCAAACATCGAACCCAGGACCTTCACCTTGTAACCGCACCTCAGCTCCTGAAATTCTATAAAACAAACACATTACATGGTAAGTGATTATGACAGAATATTTTTAAACACATTTCAATAACAATATGTTGGGAGCGGGAATTGAACCCTAGATTTTGCTACTAATTTAGTGAGTTTATTCACACAATATCACACTTGACGGTAAGTGATCATCTCAAGAATTGAATTTGAGACTTAAATTATTTAAAAAAATCCACACATCCTATGGTAAGTGGTTCCCACAAATATAAACACACAAATCAATTTACCATAAAGAAGGATCAGGTTTGGCCGAAATCACACTTGGAAGTAAGTGGTCACCGCAAACATCGAACCCAGGACCTTCACCTTGTAACCGCACCTCAGCTCCTGAAATTATATAAAACAAACACATTACATGGTAAGTGATTATGACAGAATATTTTTTAAAACACATTTCAATAACAATATGTTGGGAGCGGGAATTGAACCCTAGACTTTGCTACTAATTTAGTGAGTTTATTCACACAATATCACACTTGACGGTAAGTGATCATCCCAAGAATTGAATTTGAGACTTAAATTATTTAAAAAAATCCACACATCCTATGGTAAGTGGTTCCCACAAATATAAACACACAAATCAATTTACCATAAAGAAGGATCAGGTTTGGCCGAAATCACACTTGGAAGTAAGTGGTGACCGCAAACATCGAACCCAGGACCTTCACCTTATAACCGCACCTCAGCTCCTGAAATTCCATAAAACAAACACATTAGACGGTAAGTGATAATATCAAAACTTTTTTTTTCTAAAAATTTTAGAAATAAGGAGAATACACACAAATGTCTGTACATCCCTGATGACCTCCCTAGTACAGTGGTAAGAGCTGTGCTCTTATCAGTGGGAGGTCCCGGGTTCGATCCCCGGCAGGGTCAATTTGGGAATGTTTAATATAACTGCTGTACTCTTAACAGGTTAGGCCGCTACCATCTTTTTTTTTTATCCACAACAAATTATCCCTTGACTGCGATCTCACCTGATGGTAAGTGATGATGCAGTTTAAGATGGTAGCGGGATAACCTGTTAAGGACGCTACGGAACGCTAAATCGCTTGGCGGTACGTCTTTGCCGGTAGGGTGGTAACTAGCCACGGCCGAAGCCTCCCACCAGGCCAGACCAGAGAAAATTCAGAAATTATAAATTCCCAAATTGACAGCATCACCACTTACCACCAGGTGTAATCGCAATCAAGTCAAATTCATGCAAATGAAGTCGCAGGCATCATCTAGTGGAAAATGAAGAACGAAAATAACTCATTCAAAATAATACCTAATCATTAATTAGTACTTTAGTGGTGGATCAAAACCAGGAATTAAACCTGGTACATCTATACTAATATTATAAATGCGAAAGTTTGGATGGATGGATGGATGGATGTATGGGTATATGGGTGGAAGGATGTATGGATGGATGCTTGTTACTCAATCACGCCAGAACGGCTGCATGCATCTTGATGAAATTTGGCACAGATAGTCTGGAATAGCACATAGGCTACTTTTTATCAAGGAAAATTAAAGAGTTCCCGCGGGAACCAAAAAACCTCAATCCACTCAGACAAAGTCGCGGGCATCAGCTAGTATGACATAAATAACAAAATGGCATTCCGAACTTGTGGTAGATTCACTTTGTGGTTTATTTGAATAAAGAATTAAACAATTAAGTTTGAGTTTGAAAAAAGGGTAATTTACCTTATTACTGAATGTAATCACTCTTGATGATATGTGGACACCGTGTGAGGAATCAAACCCGGGACTTGAAACAGCATCTCAGTACAAGAGGAGCTAAAACAGACATTTCCCCAATACTAATACATAGGTAACTAATATTGTAAATGCGAAAGTGTGTCTGTCTGTCTGCTACACTTTAATGGCCCATCTTTTCAACCAATTTTGATTAAATTAGGTACAGGGATTAAATTAAATGTCGTGTCCAAAAAACTGATCCACGCCTCTGGTGACCAAAGAGCTGGCGCTTATTTAGCCCAACGGCTCAGCCTTGCCATTCAACGTGGTAATAGCACCAGTGTTTTGGGCACCATGCCCATTAACGATCACTTGGAGGGTGTGTATTTTTTGTAAATATAATTATGTAGTTTTTAATTTAGATTTTAATTTATTTCTTAGTTTTGCAATTCACATTATCATATAGTTATTATCTTAAAAAAATTAACACAAAATTTGTACTTAGTTAACTAGCGATTAAATAAAAGTTTCCACGGAATTTGAAAATACTTAAATCGACGCGGACGAAGTCATCTAAAAAAAAATAACAATTATTATAATTAGTCGTACATCAAGAGTCAAGACCTTTCGTGCATAGAAAATAAAGTACAGGGATAGATTGTATCCCGGGGAAGGACATGAACAATTTTTTATCCTGAAAATTATGGATTTCCCACGGAACAAAGTCTTGGGTACTGGGGCTGATTCTGTCATTCACAATCTATAAACTAAACTAAAATTAAAAACCCTTTCTTAGTACTCTCTGCAGAAAGAACTAGGTTTAGAGGTATCATTTTAGTTTAGTTTAGAGATTGTGTTATGTCCACATTATCTAGTTTACATAATATATTATTAATGTGAAAGTATTATTAGATTTCTCTGTCTGTTTGCTACCCTTTCCCGGCCCATCTTTTCAACTGATTTTAATAAAATTTGGTACAGGGATAGGTTGCATATTAATGGGATTTTAAGATGTTTTTTTATTCCACTACTGTTACCTTGACCCAGAATTTGTCAGAAGGGAGGGATCCGTCACCATCATTTAAAATTTAAAACATCAAAGGCTCACTACTGGGTAGAAATCTCCTCTCCAAGTGAGAAGGGTAAGGCAGGCCATAGTCCACCACATTAGCCAAGTGCAGATTGGCAACTTCACACATCTACATTGTGTAAACTAACACTTCACTCGGGACGATGTATGAACCTTTAAACATACCCCATACAAACTCACATACATACATAATTATATACCTAGGTACTTACTTAATTGAATTCTGTAATAAAGTAAAAATTTGTACAACAGAGCTTACCTGCTACTGCAAGGAAATGTTACAATAGTTGAACTGGGAAGGGGTAACGATATGTAATTCCTTAGGCTTAGAGCATTAGAGAAAGTCTTGATCTCTTGTACATTTGGGTACATTTATCCACCCCCTAAAACATTAAGAAATTAAGAAACTTTAATTCACCCGTATTTCACCCAAATATTGAGGCCAATTGCGGCATTTTTCAAATTTAAAAAAAGAAACCACAGATTAATAACTACAATCTATTTTATTTTTTATACTGGCTCAATAGATCTGGGTCAATATAATCCGTGTCAATAAAGAAGTCCCAAGAAGTCAGCACACATTGTGGTCTGACCTCTCTTTCTATGTGGTTTGACCTTTCTTTTTATTTGGGTAAGAAGACGGACAGCGATAAGTTGTTTATGCTTCGCACTCGATACATTTTGGAGAGATCTTTGGCATCATAGTCTATGCTGTACTTAGAGGAGAGGCGAAATTCTTCCTATTAAAAATTCAGAATTCAAAAGTTTTTTATTCAAACATACTTTTTACAAGTGCATATGAATAGTCGAATGAATCTACCACTGGTTCGGAGTGCCGTTCCTACCGAGAAGAACCAGCATGAAACTCAGCGGTGGCTCTTTTGAAAAAAAAAAAATTGATTTGTACTTAATTATAAAAAAATAACCGCTGTCCTTGCTGGAAGCGAGTCAAATTCATGCTCCTTTGACATTTACGTAATCTTATAATAACATAATAATAAGCTTTTTTCAGAAGCATACTTTTATGAACTTTTTAAACTTGTGTAAAGGCAAGTTTAAAATAGGTTGTGGAATTTTGAATGCATGCTCATTCCCACGAGGCTACGAGCGACCTATAAACTTACTCTGAGTGCGACCCTCTGTGGTGCGACCAGCAGTTATCTATGGTTATATGCTGTATGGTCTTGGATCATTGCCTGTCCCGAAGGAGCTACCCCACCCCAGCCTGCAAAATAATGATATTTGTATTAAAAAAAATACTAATCGATAGATTTTCAATAGCTCAATTTATCTCGGATTTTTAATTGCGTGGAATTCTGACGTTTGTGACGTTCAGTTGTGACAAACATTTTTCTATGCCTTTTTTATTTCAAGACTCAGGTTTTTTAAGGTTAAAAATTACTGTATGAAGCAAATTGATCACATGCACCTATTACCTGAAATACATAGTTTATCATTTGTCACAAGCAAAATCCAAATAAGTAGGTACTTATTACTGACTAAAGACTGAATTAGTCCTTTATTAGAATTAATAACTTTGCTAAGAAAGGATAAAAGACAAAAGAAAGAAACAACAACCAATAATAATAAAGTTTATCCATACTTACTAATATTACAAACTAGATTCCGCGTGGATTAAGGATTTTTGATTCCCACTGGAACTTCTTAATTTTCCGGGATAGTGCCTATGCCCTTCCCCGGGATACAACCTACCTCTATACTAAATTTCGTCAAAATCGGTTGAAAAGATGAGCCGGGAAAGCGTAGCAGACAGATAGACAGACACACTTTCGCATTGATAAAATATTAGTATGGAAGTATGGATCCTTTTTTAAGGCAATGAACAAAACTTATTGCACGTGGATGAAGCCGCGAGCATCAGCTAGTTAATAATTAAGTAATGACAGTAGCTCGTATGTATTGTACGGCTATCGATCTCCTAGCTTATAATAAGTAACGGAATCTAGCTAAATCCTAGGTTCCCTAGCTTTAGACGTGAGAATCGACTGCAGCGGCTTCTGATAGTATGGTCGCTAACTAGCAAATTGAGTTAATATCTTCGTCACGCTCGGGCTTATATAGGGCTCCGCCGCTTTGTTATTCGCAGAGACACGTTGGTCGAAGCGCTAAGAGCGAGAAGTTTAGTCGATTAAGCAGGAAAGTATACGAGGCCGAGCCACGCGTGCAATGCTTGTTACAGTATTTAATAAAATCATCATGATCATCGTTGTCGTCGTCATCCTCATCGTCCACAGACACTGTCAATCAAATGGGTAATACGACATATTCTTTAATTACATGTTCTATGCACTCTAGCCATTTGTTTGAGGTGACGTTAGCTCCCTCAACCAAAAGCTCTTTCACTTCCACCATTTTGTTTTTTGCAACATCCAAATTGCAATCCAAGTTTGAGCCCAAATCAACTCAATTGGATTGAGCTCACAATGGTAAGGGGGTGATTGGAGTACCAACAGTAATCCCTTGTTCTGCTGCCAACTCGTCCACGACATTTCTATTACATTATTTTATGCTTTTCTTTGCTATGCCCAATAAATTTATCCACTTTAATTTATTTATCCACCTTAGGCTGCATCACCACTTGCAAGCAAGTCTGATTGCAGCCAAGCGCTAGCCAATATATATTTTTTAAAAAAAATTACCTTCAACTACAAATTGACTTAAAACTTAATCAACATAAAAGTATCGAAAATAATAATTTCTAATTTTCAGTTAAAAAGGTTTGTTACTCATGCTGGTGTGACCAGTTGTTTTGATTTGTTCTCCCACATTAAGTCATAAGTCATAAAGTCATAAATATTTATTCAATTTAGGTGTTCAATAATAAGTGTTTCAATATTGATATTTAATAACATTTAACAGATCAGATCGGGCATCAGCTAGTAAAATATAAAAATTAGTAAAGGAGGGTAAATGAACGCAATTTGTATGTTACTGAAAGCATACTTGATACATTTATTTATATTAATTATATAATTTATATTCATCAAAATACATTACATAGTCATGGAAACATAAACAAGTGTTACCATGGAAACATAAAGTCAATAACGTAACGGAGAAAGTTTGATTTTACCCCCCATTTTTCATACCCCGGGCTTATATATGAAAATCGATTCTAAAGGAGGTAAACTCAAAAAAAAGTTCTTTTTAAAAAAAAGTTTTTTTTAAGGCGTCTGTCGGCCGTCATCCTGATGATCATATCATTCGACTTTCAGCTTGAATGTTCAAATGTGCTGTTGTTGCTACTTGCTATTGTCACTACGAAAAGTTGAACGAATACCAACAACCGGCTGGAAAAAGATTGATATTCAGGCATGGTTAACGTCAAAGAATTTAAATTATGATGAAACTATGTTGGAGGTAAACTTATTGGACATAGTTAGCAAAGAAAAGCATAAATATAATAAGTATGTTGTGGACTAGATGACAGCGGAACGAGGGATCACTGTGCTCCGATTACCCCCTTACCATTGAGAGCTCAATCCGATTGAGTTGGCTTGGGCTCAAGCCAAGGGGCATGTGGCAAAAAACAATAAAACTTATAAAATGGTGAAAGTGAAAGAGCTTTTGGTCGAGGGAGTGAACAATGTCACCCCAAACAAATGGCTAGAGTGCACAGCACATGTTATTAAAAAAGAGTACAAACTATGCCGTTTTGACCATTTGATTGACAGTGTCTGTGACACTTTCATTATAAATGTCAGTGACGATGACGAGGATGATGATTATTTTAATAATTCATTATAAAGTACCTACTGTAAAATGTTTACTGTTATTAGTTGTTGGATTTTTCTTTATCCTTTCATAGCAAAATTGTTCTTTCTAATTACTTTAAGACTCTTTCAGTCGTCAGTCGGTAATAAGTGTTTAATTTCTGCTAATGCATGTAATTACATGTGTGCACATTAAGTATGCAAATATAAAATGTTTGTAACGTTTGTCACTTGAAATTAAAATAGTGCTCTATTAATTATGTAATTAACAATTTAATGTAAACTAACACTGTTATAAATTTAATCTTTAGAATCCATAGCATTACTTATATTTTATTAGAATTTGTTACCCTTTTTTTGGGGAAAATGTTTTAACCAAGAAATGTCATGAAACGTCAGAATTCCACGCAATTAAAAATCAGAGTTGTCCTTCATAATTGCTCACCTTAAATTATTTAATTAAAAATAAATAAAGTCGTTGAAAAAAAATTAATTTATCCATACTTTCAAACTCCTATATCTTTTGATTTATACAATATTTCAAATTGCTCAAAGTGTTAAAAAATTGCTCAAGTTGCATTTATGCAGTACAGTTTGGAACAGCTCCACTTTCCTTATTTGTTACTTATATAACTAAATATAAATAGTTTGAAACTGTTAAATAAAAAAAAGTACACTTTAAAAAAAAGTACTCTTTGTACACGCTACCATGAATAGAGGAAAATACATAGATAGTATTAAAAATATAATAATTTAGAATATTATCTTGGACGAAATATCACACTGGACGGAGTCAATGCTTTGGAAGCGTGTCCATTTTATGCTGGTGTGCGTGTCTAGAATTGCATGCGTGTGCGTGAATAGGGTGGTGCCTTCTAGTGCAGAATCTATCGATATAAAGGTACGGATATTATCTTGTGCATACATAAACGTACAAATGTAAAAACTTGCAAAATAAAAAACCATTGTATGACATATATACGTCCTTTATTGAATAAACATGGGTTATTTAAAACGGAAAAAAACTAATGACCTTTAAAGAGTACTAATTTGTTATAAAAATTTCTGACACTATTTTCTACTACTGCGTTCTTCATAATGTAATGGATTCTTAGTTTAAAATACTTTTCACAGATAGATTTTATGAGTAAATATTTATGATCTTCAAAAAATCCAAATTCTAACTGATGTTCATTCAAAGTTCGAAAAATATTTTTATAGTTTGTTGAATGCAATACTTGCAGTATAACGTCGCGTATCATTTTGAATACATCTCTGTTATTAAGTTTGCTGTAATGATCACATGCCAAAGATTTACGCAAAATTTTTTCACATAATTTGGATATGTAATAGACGTCATTACTAGGGTATACTAAGCCTCCCTTATCTTTGAAAGATGTCAATGAATCCTTTTTTGGACCTTTTAATGCTGTTAAACAATCTTCGCAAACTATTTGTTTTTGTAAGTTTTTAACCACAAACCCTGATATATAATAAATTACTTCCTCTACATATTCAGTTAGTTGGCCTGGATCATTCATGTAACTATGGTCATCATTATTTAAGTACTCTTGTTGAGTCACATTTTCCAATTCTTCTAGCATTCTGTGTTTAGCGAGAGAATTATTTATTTTATCAACATATTGAGATTTTTTGGTCAAATTTAGGATATGTATATCCTCTAAAGGAATACAATTTCCTCCCGCAACTTTAAACTCTGCGTGTATAAGCAATTTTTTATACGCTGCTCTGAATTGTTTTGCGGAAGGGTTGTTGTTGAAGCCACCCATTGATCTAATTGCGCCAAAAAAAAGTTCAAGATGATCTTGAGAGAATTTATATGTGCATATAAATCTCAGTTTGGGGCGATCATGCTCGAGTAAATAACAACACAAATCTTTTAATGATTTCAAACAAATAATCAGGCCCATGAATCCAATTTTTCTTTGCGAGTTAATGACTAAATTACCATCAGCAAATTTCAATTTTTTTAAGTATTCAGTTGCATCTTGTATTAATTGAAACGTTTTCTCAAGATTTCGAGGTACGATTGCTTGTTTATATCCATAAGAGTTGAGATTTCGGGAATTTAACAAATCAAATACATCATTTATCTTACTGATAAACTCACAGGTTGGTACACAGTCAGCAAATTCAGTGAGTTTTATTTTATTTCGACAAAATAATAATGCATCTGCCACTGACTGGCTCAAGAGCTGTGCAGCTAATTTTACCTTCATTTTCTGTTTGATGTAATCAATGTGCCCTTGTCGTAATTTATTTGCTAAATGCAACTGTTCATCATTTTGGAGTTTGTGAAGTAACTCAAAGTATCTGAAAGATATCTCTTTGCCACTATAATCATATATATTTCTTTTATCTCCTAAAGTATTACGTACTAATTTTAAACAATGGCAAGGATCAAGCAGAATGGAAATTTTATGACCATTATGTTCAAATTGCGTGTTGAGATTTTCAAGGTCCAGATTGCAGCCAAGATGTTTGGCCATAGCAATATTATTAGGAGCGCCATCGAAAGTTAATGATATTATGGTGACTTGACATTCCACCAATAGGTCAAGACAGCTACGTACAAGTTCAGCTTTTTGCAGACCAGTTATGCCATTTATCAAAAAATAGCCAACTGGTATTTTAAACGACCCATTAACGCAGGTCACCATAAAGGTAAGTACTTCGGTGGCTACCGGAACACAATCATTTTCAACATTGTTTCCTACATTTACGTAGCCGTGAGATTTATGGCCATCCCACTCGATGCATTTTCTTATGGCCATTTCGTCCATCGTTAATGCACCAATTATAGGTTGATTCTTTGATTTAGCTTTAAGTGTATCAAAAGACTCTTTCGTAAAGCCGGGGTCACAGTCAATACCCTGGTACCATTTGCTTATGGTTTTTGGATGGGGTAAACAAGTGTCAAAATATGTCCGTACGTATGTATATGCGCGAGGCGATAAGAAGTGCAAAGTGAGTGCAAATTTTCTAAGTTCAGGTGAATATTTTTTTGAAAGGGAAGCTTTTCTATTTTTTTGTTGTAATCTCACAAGCAAATCTTTATTTTGGTCCCCTATGCTGGCTAACAAATCTGCAGACTCAGTATCTACTAACTCCCTCCTCTTTAAAACATTTATTATATTTAACAACTTTGCATTTTTTTTAATAATCCTGCGTTTATTTTCTCTTAATGTCTTTATAATTCTTAGACGCCGTGAAGCTATTCTCTGTGCTTTTGATAAAGTTGTTAAAAACTTTATTGCTCGCCGAGGAGTTGTAGGAAGATCTTCAGTCTTGACTCCACCAGCTTCTATTCTTTTCCGCTTCCTTGGAGTCAGTTCCAAGTTTTTTCTTTTTTTGGTCACTGACGGCTTGTAATATTCAGGATATTGTTCAAAGATCACCGGTACTGCATCAGTTTTAAGTTTTTTAATTAACAGCCCAGTTATAAAACTGGATTTTTCAAAATGTTTTGAACAAAGTCGGGAGTATTTAGTTGGCTCCCAATTTTCACGCCTTACAGCCTTTATCCACTGATTTCTGATCTCTGGACATTTAGGAAATCTGTAACAAAATAATTAATTTTTATTAATGAAGTTAAATACAAAACTGTTTTTATAAATGGTATGATAAAAATATCAAGCCCCGTTTTTAAATCTGTTTCCATCTTGACATTGTTAACGTATTTCGTTTCAAAATGACTTCGGGGTCACCTGTACACCGCTCTGCTATCGATTGAAACCCTTATTTCCAACGTACGTATTAAACGTATGTCATTCACTCATTGGGTGACTCATCATCGCTTTGGTTCTAGAAAGCTGAAAACTTTGCTCAACAGGTTTGCCCAACAGCTTTGCTCTGTTATAGTTAAGTCAAGCAACCGCACCCTAGATAATGTCGACCATATCGACAAAGTTTGAAATGGACAGTTGTACATCACTAGCAGGCATACGTAAAACAATACATGTAATTTATCTTAAAATAAAGCTTTAATTCATATTTATTTATAACTATGTGATAGTTAATGACGATAAAGATGTATATTCTATAAGCGAAATGAAAATTTAGCTTTGGAAACTCGTTATTTCAGGTATTGAATGCAACAAAAGACTTACGTGTGAAATGATAATTCTGGATCTTTTATTCCTCCTTTAGTTGTTCTTGATGGACAAAACACAGCACAACACGACATAATATCACTATATATCCAAACATTCACCTTATAATACGATATTTTTGTTTTAATTAAAATTTAACTAAGGTGCGTAGCAATGTTATGGCCTAGTAGTCGGTCAAAAATGGACACAGAACGCGAGGTTGCCAACTTTTCAATAGATGTCTCGTTGACTCTACATTACGATCCGTGTATAAGAAAGAGAAGCTAGACTGTGTGTTTACATGGCAAACGTCAGAGCGGCAACGTCTTATGGCTCTGTCCAGTGTGATATTTCGTCCAAGAATATTATAGTAATTAACGAGAAATAAAATAATGTATAATTTATTTTACGGCCCTGGATACAAGTCCTCTACGGCTTTTTTTTTATAAACATTCGAATAAAACACAGAGTTTAAAGGTATATAGGTATAATTAACTAAAAATTGAACACAAAACCGAATCGGCACGCCCCGACTCCACGCAGTCTTGTCTGCCCTACCCCTAGAGTGTTTTTTTTAAGCGCGAAGCCAGAAGCGAGTCTTCTGGCGTAGCCCATTCTATTTATGAAAAATTATATGATGTTATGCTTGTAGTATTATAACTCCATTTTACTTTTTTGTTCAAACCATGGAACTAATAAGTACTAGTCGTAGTACTTATTAGTTCCATGGTTCAAACTATATCAATTATATATTATAAACTATATTAATTATTATATATATTATATTTATCAATTAGGGAAAGTGGAGCTGTTCCAAACTGTACTTGAGCAATTATAAATGCAACTTGAGCAATTTTTTAACACATTGAGCAATTTAAAATATTGTATAAATCAAAAGATATAGGAGTTTGAAATAATGGATAAATGAATTTTTTTTCAACGACTTTATTAATTTTTAATTAAATAATTTAAGGTGAGCAATTATAAAGGACAACGTAGTTGAATTGAGCTATTGAAAATCTATCGATTAGTATTTTTTTTATTACAAATATCATTATTTTGCAGGCTGGGGTGGGGTACCTTCCCGAAGGGGGACAAAATGAAAAACAACAACATATCTATGGTTATCTGTGTGATGTTACGATTTAGTGTACTCTGTGGTGTCGATTGTCTGTGGCTCCGCCAGGAGTATATGTGTTCTGTGGTCTGTCGACTCGGGCATAGACTAGGATGCTCTCCCGTCTCTGCTGTCTCAGTCTACCCTTTATGTTCCTTAAAGGCCTTTTACACTATCCGATTTCATGGGCCCTGATTCAAAGGTGAGCGTGACCCCAAGTTAGTGGGTTATTACACTAATTCTCTAACAATTAGACCCTAACATTGTCTGAACGAGAACGTCAAGAGTACAAGTGTATCGTTTATGTTTACAGTTTATCATCATTCACTGATTATGGCACCCTTGCTATCGAAGCGAAAAAAAGTAGTATCCATACTAATATTATAAATGCGAAAGTGTGTCTGTATGTCTGTCTGTCTACTACGTTTTATAGGCCCTCTATTCAACCAATTTTGATGAAATTCGTTATAGTGGTAGGTTACGTCCCGGGGAAGGACATAGGCTACTTTTTATCGCGGAAAATTATGGAGTTCCCCTGGGAATCAAAAATTCGTAATTCACGCGGACGAAGTCGTGGGCATCAGCTAGTAATGCTTTTAGTAGGTATAGTAAATTACTATACTATTCTATAGTATAGTTCATATAGTCTTTATGCTCTTTACTCCATAAATAAGGCATGTCTATCAGACACAACAAAACTTATTTTTATTTAGCACACGATGTTGACAAAATGCACGCGCGAGGCAAAGAGACGACTATTCTCTACGTTGGTCGTGCGACGGCTGAGCTCCCTAACTACCGCGTTATTACGTTGCCCGATCGGCAGAGCGCATTTAGGCAGTTAGGCAGATCGGCCGAGCGATCGCGTAACTTCTGCATCAATCATTGTTACAGTATCAATTGTTGTAATTGGCTGAATTTATGGCATTCTTGCTGCGTCAATGGATTATGTCCAATAGTGGAAGAGTGTTAACCAATCAGAGGTGATGGCGATGTATCAATGATTGATGCAGAAGTTACGCCATCGCTCGGCGGGACGACCTGATCACCCTATTTAGAGACCCTTCCTGCCTTTTTCTTATTTCACCTCACCGACTTAATAATATAAGGGTCCCTTGAAATCGGGTAGTGTAATAAGTCTTTTACACTGAGTGTATGCGCCTGGTTAACTTGTCTCTGGATATCGGACTTGATCTATGACCCGGCGTTTCCTTTTAACATAAGTTTGTCTCTGCCAGGCGGTCTCCATCCACAGAGGTCTCCATCAGACTTCAGACTCAGCCGAGCGATCGCGTAACTTCTGCATCAATCATTGATACATCGCATGATCGCAATCACCTCTGATTGGATAACACTCTTCCACTATTGGACATAATCTATTGACGCAGCAAGAATGCCATAAATTCAGCCAATTACAACAATTGATACTGTAACAATGATTGATGCAGAAGTTACGCGATCGCTCGGCAGAGATGCATCAGACTGGAGTCTCATGTCTCAGTGTCCCCACCTTAGGGTATTTTCCCCTAGATTTAGGGGATTTTTGAACACTTAGGGGCTTTTTTAGGGTATACAATTATTTAGGGAAATTTTTAGGGGAAAGAAAATTATTAGGGAATTTTTTAGGGAAAGTTTCAACTTTCGGTTCGAATCGGTGACTGCGTGTATCTGAACGTAACTTGGTGTGCCGATGTTACCCATGGAAGTAGGAATCAAGGAATTACGACTATGATGTTACATTTCTCTATGGCTAGTACCAAACAAAGTATATTTTTCTCTTTCGCGCTCATAGAATTGTGTACGTGGAAAGAAGAGATGTCGAATACGAATAAAGCTGCTTTATGTGTGCGAGGTAAACTGGTTTTTATGGATTTATACGTTATGGTTTATGTACTCTTGTTTGTTTGACTTGGTTGGTTTGACTGTCAGTGTTTTTAATCTAGGTAGTGTTTTTCGCTTGTTCCAAATGTAGGTACGCTGTGCACCATTGTCCTATGACAATGTAGGACAATGATGCCATGTTAACCATGGGACATTCATAGAGGACTCCTCTAAAAATGATCTATGGTTAACATAGTTCAAAAAGCTGCTGATGATTGATGATGAGAACTCTATTCAAAATCCTCATAGATTTTTGGTAGGCATGTAATATGATCGTTAAATGTTATGTTAGTGACATATGGCTGCTTACTTAGATCTTCGTCAAAAATTATCTGATGGTATTGTACTTCCTACATATTATTTAATACGTACCTCTACACGGTACAGATGGTATTGATTTAGTAGTTTTTTTTTTTTTTTAGTTTAATATATTAAAAAAAGTTAAATAAATTTTATACACTTTCATTTGTGTTTTATTCTTAGAATAAAATTTTTAGGGGAAAACATTTTGAAAAGTGCTTATTTTAGGGGAATTTCACGAGGAGTTAGGGGAAAACCTAAATCAGAGGGTGGCAACACTGTCATGTCTATTTGTCTCGTCCATTTTGTTTCCAGCAGTTTCCAGTTTCCACTTGCTTGTGCTTTTCAAGATAACGTTTTTTATTTTTCATTGTGCGTACCCAATATTTCTAAATTCTAATCCTTTAGTGACAGTGCTCTTTGAATAGAAGATTTCAAGAAATTTTTCAGTAGGTAATGCAATATGATCATAGTTCCTTGGTGTCTTTAGGGTCAGAAATCAGAATGTTTGAACTAATTCGCTTGGTAAGGTTGTTGAGGAATGTGGGCATTGTCTCAGAATAAAATACTTTTGGAGTCTTGGCAGGTCATTTCTTTGAGATCTTGTGTATATTGCCAGGTTTTGAAGTGTAGGCGATTTGTTTTCGATTGTCTTTTTTGTCGTGGTCTTCTCAGACCAACCTAAAGTTTGGCACCCTTCCTTTGGTTTCAAGTTAATAAACAACAATAATTATTAACCAAATCAAAAGAAGGATGTGTAATTAAGTTTTCATTTTGAATAAAATCATTTGTCTCATCATATTAACCTTCACTCATTTGCTTATTATGATGTGGACAAGTGAGAGTTGAGTCACAGTAGTACACAGGATTTGCAAAATAGTTGACTGACAATGGCCCTGTATCAACAAATTCGTTGACAAATTTGCATAGAAGAATTTGGCTGCATCCGGTAGCCTACAAGATATAAAAACTACTTACAAAGTTGTAGAAGTGTTAAAACTACTTAGTATGTATATTGTAGATATTTAACATGTTGCTGGCTCTTTTCTAAAAGGAATGGTATTCCAAATGAGTGGTAGATTCAGTTGTGTCAAAAGAGGATCTTCTGAGTTTCTCGCCTCTCTGCTCTGCTCAGTGCAATCTGCTTTCCAAATTAGTGGTTCAGTTATGACTATTCATAAACAGAAGTTGTACTGTAGTATGTGGAAACAGTATATCAATGTCCAGCCGGTGATGGCAGGGTCGCCATGTGATGTTGGGACGCACAATGAAAGACTTGTTGATGGTTGCGTGTGCTTGAATGTACTGATCTCTCATTTATGGTGCATTTACAATATATTGCTGTCAAGTGCCGTGGGTAGTACAATAGTACATAACAAGTACATACTCACTACCTACATGAAATGAAGCTGCCCCGAAGTTAAGTTTACCAACAATCATAAAAATAAAAACCATCATATAGGTAAATACAAGCTAAGTGAAGAGATTACTTGGTAAACATATCATGGACTAAAACAAAAGCAACAACGCCTAAAGGCTAAAAGAAATAAATAAAAAAAAGATAAAGAAATGAACATTCAATTACTTACCAAAAGAAACCGTAATGGTATCGGTATCGCTATTATAATAAATTATAATAAATTTATTAATAACAATAAAATTTCAGATTTTGTGAGGAGAATATTAACATTGTATTGAGTCCAACTTACTATCCAGAAGGAGAAATCTCAAAACCTCCAGGATTTAAATAGCTTTTCTTGCAACTTTTATAATGAGTCAGAAAAAATATTGTCAATCATATGGTTGGGTATTGCATAATCTAGGATTAAGGATACACCAAGAACAGTTCTGCAAAAAGGATGACTAAGTGTTTTGGGTTTGCGTGGACAGGTATTCTTAATCTAAATTGGTTAAATAATTGCGTACAGTCAATTTTCCCATTGTATATCTTGTACAGGATTGCAGATCTAACAGTTGTGGCTAAAGAATTTATTCTCTAAACAAATTTCAAATTTGTCTTAATGAGAAATTACCAGTAACATAAACTTATACCTACTGGTCACTTATTGGGCACAGGGGTGAACGACAACACAAAAAATTCAAGTGCAATTTTCCCATTGTACTCGTATCTTGTACAGGATTGCAGATCAACAGTTGTGGCTAAAGAATTTATTCTCTAAAGAAATTTCAAATTTCACTCAATGAGAAATTACCAGTAACATAAACTTATACCTACTGGACACTGCACAGGGGTGAATGACATCACAAAAAATTCCAGTGGGTAAAATAATAAAGTGCCTTGCAAATAAATTTCCTGAGCCATACTCAGATATTATGAATAAAATAAAATCTATAACTCAATTTTTAAAAACTTTGATCTTATTACTTTTTATTTGTTGGTAATTTAATACATGTTTGCGCTCCTTCTAAAGTTGTTTCTCTTACCTTATAGTAAGATGTATGTATTTTTTTAAGGGTTCTGTTATCTGCAGTATATTATGTTTTGATGATTTCTTCAAATTGTGAGCATTCGATGAACTCAAAAGAGTGGTCAAGCAGCTCAGTCACTTGATGACTCACTCATTAAAATAACAAGTTGTAATTTGTTATTTATTTATTCATGAAAAACACACATGTACCTAAGTACACACTGTTTTTTATAAAAATGGAATATAGTACAATAATTTAACAAAAGTAGTAAGCAGCTAAAAAAAAGTTACATATAAGTACATATATAAAAAAAAAATCTCGATATCGCCAGTGATTTTAGGGTCGTGTGTAGCCGCTTTTACGCACCGTCTTTGTGGGTCAGAGAGAAAAGAAGTAAAGTCAGAAAAGAGAAAAGTATGTGCCTTCAAAAATTTATAAACCAGTGTCCAGTTTGCTGTTTGTACATAAATGGAGTACATATTCAATTTATTGGTTTTTAAAAACTCTGCGACTATATTTAACTTCTTAACTTTTTGGCGCAACAGTTTAAAATCCCTTTTGAATCGCCCGCTAACCGCTTCCACTACCTATCGGCATATCGTTACTAGCCGGGAATTATTGGCTTGTGAAGTTGTGAGCTGCGACTCACTCTGGTTCTTCGTCGGAGGGACGTGGTATTCGTATTTCGTAACCACATAATTCTATATGGCCCAAACTGTCCCTAAACCCGCGGGCTAAAATGAAAACATCATTGGCCTGTAATAATATATGAAGAGGGTTTTCTTCATCAGTCATCAAATCGCTCATTATTTGTGCATCAGTTTTAGTTGCAGCGTATGGTCCTTTTACTTACGTCTAAAATGTATCCGTCAGTGGTTACAATTATGAATGGCTTTTTAAGGTTTTGGAACTTGTGCAAGCTGTATGATTGCCTCTGGAACAAAACGTAGTTAGTGCTCTTGTTAATATAAATGTACGTACCATCGCAAATAATAATGGCTTTAGTATTTTCTTCATTTCCATACAGTGCTCTTGGAATCGTCAGGTTTCTCTCCAGTATGATTTCTCTATTTATGTGATCCAGTTCCAACTCCCAAGTGAAGCACAACATAGTTAGTGCTAAGACACTCGTGCAATGGCCAACTGGCGTTCGAGTTGTCTTCTTGATATATTAAACAGCGTCGCAAGCCTGACATTGGATTCCCCAGTGCGTAGTTTCGTTAATAAAATACCCAAAGTAGTTCTGGGGTCTGTAACTCTGTACATGCATTTCTTAATGAAGGATTTTGTTCTAAGATGGCGTTAATTCTACATTAGTTCGTCCAGTCCGAAGTTGCATTTCTTCTTCATTCAAGCCTCTTGGTCTTGGGTCATGTCATGGGAGACATTGCATGCTTGAGGTAAATCATCCTAATCAGTCCCATGCCATGCCATACTCTGGCAGAATTAAACTGTTAAAACTTTGGTGTGTCAATAATGAACCAGTAGTCTTATCAAGTATACACGAATAAACAATGGTCCTTTAAAAGAAACACTAAATTAGAAACACTAAATTAACAACTTAAAGTTCATCGTCATTACGTTACGTTCGGCGGTCTTCGCACCTGGGGAGAATTCAAATGGTTTTTATTCAAATAAACTTTTACAAGTGCTTTCGAATCGTCGAATGAATCTACCACTGAGCAATAATTAGCAAGAATTTACAATGAGCAATAAATTTTCATACAAGAATTTCCCAGATATACTATGTACTGGTAACAACTTGTCAACCTCTTTTTTGTTACCAAATGCAGAGCTAATCATAAAAGTCTGTACGGTTTAGGCAAGATTTTTTGGATTATTTTCTGCGTAACCTAGAATAGTTTTGGACTTATACTCTAGGCCACTTTTTATATAAATTTCATAAATCAATAAATTTACACATTTCTCCCTTTCTACCCACGTAGAGCATATTGATTTTAAATAACAATAATTATTTTCTGGTGAATTCGGACACATGCCAGTCATCGAAGTTATTTGCTGCAAATGTCTTGCAGTTGGCAAGATTAGGTATTGCCTCAAAGTATTATAGGCACAGGAGGAAGTACTAAATAATATCACAAATGAAAATATGTGTAGCAACACTATATACGTTGCTTATTTTTAAACATTTCATTTGGTCTAGAACAAGTTCTGCAGCAAAGTTATCATTTTCAATATTAACTGCTTCGTTCAAATACTTAATAGACCTATTAAGACAATAGTCCAATGGCTTTGTTGGTTCACAACTATTGTTATAATAACGAGATAGTATATTTTCAAGCTGTGACCATCTGCTAAGCATAAGTTCACTAGGTAATATCCAGCTTAAATCTTCATGACACATTAAATATCCTTTTACATATACCTGAATGCTTAGATTTTCAACCACTAACACACTATTAACTACTTTCACATAGCCGTCACTGTCACTATTATCACTTTCAATATCAAGATCTAACAAATAGAAATACAGCCTCTTATTAGGTACCACTCGATATAACCATATAGAGTCCTAACTTTTCTTGGAATTTATGCACTAAGTCTTCGAATGAATTAGACACCTGCTCCTCATGAAATTGTTCAGCTCGTTCTCTCCTTTTTTTGGGCTTGCTTCTTGGAGGTGGAGTGCTCTTCGACATGTATGATGGGAGATTATTGAATATATGGGGTATTGCACCCTCGACTAAACGTGGGTATTTCAATTGCTGTTTAAACACTTGTCCGTCATTTCCAATGACAATTTCCTCAGTCTGGATTTCATGGGTTGGAAAATGGTTGCTGCATACAACTGAGTGTTTTGTAGGTACCCCCAGTCTTTTCGTGGAATCGCACGAAACCACGCTTGAGTTCATCTGGGAGTTTTTCTGAATTCTCTTGTCTTGGATGCTGCCAGACGAACGGTGACGGTCCTATGTGGCTTCTCAATACGCCAATACGCCACGGCAGCATAGGCCAGCTCACTCGCATCGCAGAACACGTGCAGCTGCATTTCCCAGTCATCGTCCATTGCTTCTTAACAACGAGGTAGTCGAAGCTGCCCGATGTTGTCCAAACATTGCAACCAGGTGAAGAATTGCTCCGTCTTTGCGTCGGGGATGGGCTCGTCCCACCCAATGTCTAATCGCCATAGCGATTGTAACATGATCTTGGCCACTACTGTGTAAAGGACTCAGAAACCCGAGCGGGATCGACATTACCGCACTCAGTGTTTCTCTTTTTACCAAATGCACGTTCCATTTCCTTCACCTCCTTCCTTACCCGTGGCATCGTTCCGTTGAATTGCAATTCATCTTTCTGGAATTTCCCATTTAAGACCTAGTGTCTTTTCTTCGTTATAAATTCCCGCCATAAGAAGAGTTTGCGTTTGCGAGCAAAGCTCTTGGGGAATGTGGCTCAATATGCTTCTCTCGTTGGAGTTCCATCCACGCAGCATAAAACTAGCTTCTTGCATATTGAGCCAATGCACACAAACTATTAAGAAACAATAGACATAAAATGTCAATATCATCCATTTCTAATAAATGTTCTAATATATGTATGTGTTTAATATTTTATATACTATAGATACTTACTCGTAGTTCGGTTGCTCCGGCATGAGAGGCGACCGCGACTGATATGTGACCGTATCCGAGAGCTCGCCGTCGGATATAGTCACGTCTGCTACAGGATTAGTCCTGAAAAACCAAGAAAATATCCAACAGAACTGCATTGTTAATATTTTGTAAATCGTCTTCTCTATTCGCATTTATAATATGTATTAGTATTATATACTATAGGTACTTACTCGTAGTTCGGTTCCTCCGGCATGAGAGGCGACCGCGACTGATATGTAACCGTATCCGAGAGCTCGCTGTCGAAAATGGTCACGTCTGCTACATGATTAGTCCTGAAAAACCAAGAAAATATCCAACACAAAAGTGCATTGTTAATAGCAAAATGTATCATAGAAGGGGTTAATTAATTAGTATTATATTCAGGATTTAAATAAAACGTCACGTCTTTGCTCACACGCTCTCTAATCGGAACTAAACTTGAGTGTGGACCAATATCGTAAAGCGGCTCATCCCTGAGGGGCTCTTCGCTTGTACTTGGTTTGACTTCTTGTTGGGGGCGGGGCTTTTCCTCCTGCTTCCGCTGACCTCTCCCGCGTCCTCTAAAATTTTGAGAACGCTGGGTTTGCCTGCCGTCCTGGGTCATAAGGCTGGGGTTTCATAACTCCAGTCTTGAACAACCATCCTATCGTTAAAATGGTTATACGCTCTCTGCGCGTCTCGGGCTTCTCGGCGGTTACCGCCGAAACTGGCCTCTACCACGGGGAAAACTTCCACGAAATTGTTGCTGCATTTCGTCGTTTCGAGGTTATTTAGTAAATCGTCTTCTCTGCGTGTCTCGGGCGTGTCGTATGTTATGTAAAGTTCGTCATGGCCGAAAATCCGCTTTCGCAAAGGTAGGTTGTGCAAAATGGCAGTAAATATTTTATTGCTGATTCGCTGATATGATAAATATCTTTTAAATTACATTATAGCGGAAACGGGTGACGGGTGGCGGGGGCGGCCGAATGACGCGAGATGCGGGAGGCGCGGGATAGCGCACGGTCGGTCATAGTGCTCGGTGCTCCGTGCTTTTACGATGATGATCGTAATAAAATAATATTTTGGAAATTGTTCTTGTTTTTACTGATAGCCGCACGTACCCCTTGATGCAACTTCACGTACCCCTGGGGGTATGCGTACCACTAATTGGGAACCATCAACCACTGGATTAGATCACAAGTAAGATAAGAGTAACATACCTGTTTAACCGCCTGATATTTAGCAAAAAGCCATAGATGTGTGCACAGAAAGCAGAGCAGTTTTGCTTCACTCTTGAATTTTAGAATTATTTTTACCGTTTGAGTGACGAGATCTCACTGAAACAAACAAATCGCGATTTGAGGCGCAACGCACACTGGCAGAAGTGAGTCGCTGAGACTTTCTCGATAGCAACCCAAATTGAGCTTTATTTACTTAGTAAATCAATTTCAACCCTATGTCCAAGTATATAAATCGCGCCGCAATACTAGGGATGATGAATCAAATCAGCAACTCTTTATCAAACTTGAAAACGCACTTCTAATATGGAAGCTGTATGAAATTCACAGTTGTGAACGTCATAAAATTTCAACGCACTTTTTTTCTTAAATCTATATTTTAAAATGGTTATCAAAGGACATTGCCCTGTCCCCATACAAAGTTCGCCTAAAAACCAACCGTCAAACCACATTGAATACTGGGTTCAAAATAATAACCTTTTAATACTTGAGAGCAGATTGAAGTGACGTCTCTCGTAGGTTGGTAGCCGATACAAGCATAATTTTTTTTTCTTATTTGGTCACACCAGAGACAATTGCCTTTTTTAGCTGTCGTTAATGATTACTTTAGTATCGCTACTGGATTTTATCGCAACGCTCGCGCTGGGACAGTAGCATTTAGTAAAGACATTTCATTCGTATTGTTCGCAGTTCATTGATATTGAATCAGCTGTTTTTAGGGATGGCACCTAATCATTTATGGTAAAATTTTGAAGTCCTCATAACTCCCCCAGGATATGAGCTACACGTCTCATGCCATTTTTCTAATATATCTATTCACCATCTAACATGGATAGCCGAAGGCATGTTATGCTAATTCACTAGCACCTTGTATAAACAGCTATAACTAAAACGACTTAAATGACTATACCCTATGCTAAATGGCTACACTAGACAGCTAGTAACTACCAATAAAACTACTACAGTTACACCTCACCTCGGTGAAACACTTATAGAGTTTCGCTCAGCGGGCTGGACAGGCGGGAACAAGAACGCCATCCTCACGCTCTCCACCCCCAGCAGTGACATCCTGCTGGGGCGGAGATCCGCGGGACACGTCGCTCTCGGAGCCACGGTTTTAAAAAAGAACCGTCGCGGGTAATCCGGGTGGAGATGGCGCACCCCCCCTAAATACGTGGGCTGGCGCCTGGCGAAGTGCCGCGTTATTTTGCGGCTGGTGAAAAATTCTCCACACAGGACACACTGTGAGCCCTTTCGTGGAAGGCCCATTCCCGTGACCCCAGGGAGGATGGTCATATATTCTGTATGTATAGGCGGGTTAATGCCGCTATTGTTGAACGCGGTAGGTGTCGTAGCGCGGTGTTTGTGATACCGTCCGCGCCGGAAGCCTTCTTGGGTTTGGATCTAGCGATGGCGCGTGTGACCATGCCCGGCGAGAAGAAGATGGGATCCGTTACGGCCGGTACGGGAGCAGTAAAATATTCGTAGATGTGTCCCTCGACCAACTCCGAGTGTGTAGGGTCTTCTTCGGGAAAAGGCTGGATTTCCGCTGGATCCTCCGCTCGATACCTCACGGTACCGTCGTTGAATAGTAGAAGTCGGATGGGGGCTGGTGATTTAGATAATTGCCGACACAGGGTATGGAGTGATGTATTCTCTTTTGACGCTGTCTCGAGCCTGGCGTCCCAATCTTTGGCGGCCTTTTCATTCAGCTCAGCTTTTACCCTTTCCACTAATTGGTTGAGCTGGGTTTTTAGGGTTGGGCAGCGTGTGGTCTGCCATTAACGGCGAACTTTTCTTTTTGTCCTATCAGCTCTTTGAGTCTTCGCGACAGCGGTGGTTTGTTGATTGGGAGCTCTGTTGTGGACTCGGTCAACGCTACCCCAAGGCTGGTCGTCAGATCTCCGGCCAGAGTCACGTCTTCTGCTGTTGAGGTTGGTTTGGATTGTATCGTGCGACTGTGCGCTCCGTACATGTCTTCCAATTTACAACCTTTTGGTGCGCAATCCGAGGGACTCTGTCTATGTCTGGAGAAAAGATGGCCAGGACCGGTACGTGATACGATCCCATGGCGTCGTTGAGTACTTCGAGTGAGGGAGGTTGTCGTAAGTTTTTGGATATGACTAGGTCTATGACATCCGGCATATGGGAGTCGTTATATGGCTAGTGAGTGGGCGCTTCCGGTCCGACGATGTGATACCCTCTGGACTCGGCGTCATGCAGGAGACGTCGTCCATTATGGCACGTCCTGCAAGAATTCCATGCTGGATTTTTGGTGTTCCAGTCTCCTGCAAGTGCCGTTGGGAGGTCGGAGTCCAAGAGTTTGTGAACATCCGTGAGATCGATTATTCCTTTAGGTCTATACACTGCGTATATTTGATCTGGTTGGCCTGCAATCAATTGCTCTATGCCTAGAGCCTGCATAGAGCTAAGCTGGGGCGAAGGAAGTACCCTGGTGCACGATCCGTCTGCGTACTATAGGACCGCGAGGCCTCTCTTTGGTCGCTCTCTTGCCCCTGGGGGCGTGGGATCGTCTTGCCGGTAAACGTGGTATCCGGGGAAGCGTAGAGTCCTTTTTGGTGTTAATAGTGTCTCACAAATCGGGGCCACATCTACATCCTGTTCGGTTATGAGAGCGCGCAGTATTGTGACCTTGCTCGTGAGACCAACGGCGGCAGTTGAGTCTTCGCACACACCCTCACGGGCGTGGGGAAATCTGATCGGTGCGTTTTGCCCCCTGCAGATGGGGTCCTCCACGTGCCGTAAAGACGGCACGGTCCTTGGGTTGGTGTACGTACCTACGGACGTAGAGTTATGGAGCGGGACTCACGCATCGCGCTCGAGCCCTGCCGGGTGAATCCCGCTGGTGGGAAGCCCAGCAAGGCGACCAGCGTGGTCGGAGGGCGCCGCTCCGTTGCTCTGGGTGGTATCTATCTGTGGTGGGCTATTCACCCGGTTGGTCTGTGGGAGGTCGCGGGGGAATGCTTTTTTGTCAGGAGGGCGGGCGTGCCAGGGTGCGAGGTCCCTGATGTGTGGGAGATCGGAGCTCGCTGCACGTACAAAGAGGCCGGAGGTCTGTCTGATGACAAAGTCGTCTATGCTCTCGATAAGAAGTCTCTCGAGATTGTCGAGTTTCTCACGTATCGAGGAGCATTAGTGAGACGCCGGAGAGCGATGGCTGGCTGAGCGCGGATGGTCTTCTTGCATGCCTCGCTGGCTAGCGCGAACCACGTGGGTGCGGCGTACGTCAGGCGGGGGCGTATGTATCTTGTATCTTACGTCTCATAGATATGATAACTGGAGCTCTGTATGAATCATCATCGGTAAAATTCTTGTTAAGTAAAATAACCTGTTGTATCCTAACTATAGGTATATCATGTACATTAAAGTTTTTATAGTTTGAGTTAAAATCACTAAGTATATCCTTAATTTCAGATACATAGTTACTGGTAAATCTAATTTCAGATAGCTTTAACTCTCTTACGATGTCAATTTCATCACCTTTTTCAAACAACTGCTGTAGTAATAAGGATACGTCGGCTTTACTGTCATTAGAAAGTGGCGCAAAGTTGGCTGATACCTTCTCCAAGAAACTGATGTCAAAGAATCCAAAATATTCAACCATAGCATTTGTTCCTATGTATTTTGCAAATTCATGATTGTCTGTAACAAAAGCAGAGAAATCACTACACACACCTTCATCATCGATGTCATCGATTTTAGTCATTGTGTATTCAAGTTTATATTTATTTCTGGCATTAACTCGTAATGTTGTAATAGAATTATCTACAATATGATCTACATATCCACATTTTACTTCAGCAGTACTAAATTTACTACTGCGCATATAAATATAATCTTGCATGGGTCTACTAGCAATGTACTTATCATCAGATTTGCCTATTACTACAGCAATCGGCACGTATTTATCTGTGCCCAAACCCCAATATTTCTTAATATATATCAAACTACCACTTATCAGTTGCCTCTTGCAATTATTTATTATTAAACACTTAGCCAAGCATATATTATCTGGTGACAATACCCAATCTTCATAGCCATAGACCTTAAACCATGTGTTTGTTTTATATTCGAAACTATACATACACCAATATTCAAGTTTTCCTCTGTACCAATTTATAGCTAAATTCACTCGTAAATCTAAACCATTTCTATGTTGGACAATTTCATTTGTGACGTGAGAAGCTTGCAAATCCATAAAGACTAATCCAATTTTATCTCCAACTGATCTAACAGTGTAGCTTCTATCAAACGGATCTGTATAATATTCGCCACCTCTTGCCCTTGCTCTAATTCCTTTTTGTTTTTCTTTAACGAACTTATCACATTTTTCACTATAGCATTCACCTGAGGTACAACTACATACAACCTTTACTAGTTGATGGCTGTTGTGCTGCTCGTGTACTAAACAACAACAACCTTTCATATCGTTTTTCACTCTGAATTTGTAAAAACATTATATGTTTATTATCTTGAATGACAACGTGGCCAGAGTTCCCTTTACCTAATGTATTGTCGTTTATTTCTACTAACTCAGAACTTATGATGACTTGATGGTCATTTGTGCAAATATCTTTATAACGTCGATTTTTCTTTTTTGTTTCCTCATCTAGACAATGCTCTGCAGCATAGAAGAATTCGCCTCTTTCAAACACAGAACCACCTTCCAGTTGATTATTCCCTTCTTTTAGCTCTTCAAATTTAATGTAAGAACGCCATTTGAGCATAAGATTGGTGCAGCTACTTCCTGTAATATTTGACTAGCCTTATAGTTGTTTATTTCTATATATATTTTGGATGCAGTTTTTGATAAGCTCTTGTAAATAACCACACCAACCCATGGCATACCTGGCATCGTTACCAGGATGTCTTGTTTAGGTTTATTGATACTGTTATTTATCATGATCTTCACTATTATTCTATAAACAATAACTATTCCTAATGATATACCAATCGGCAATATGGTTGCCATAAACATAATAAAGACCAAACTAAAAGAGTTATTAGTTATTTTTACAGCAACCAAAGCATTTTTAGGCGTTATACTCGTAATATCCGTTGTCCGTTGTATTTCGGTAATGGTTTTAAAAGTAGTGTTTATTACGACATCCTCAATCAAATCAATTCTCAACCAATAGTATACATTGTAATTGGTAAAGGATAAACAGGCAGCAACACCAGTTAACATAGAGATATAAACAATATTGCAGCTCCGAAGACCATTAAACCAATATCAAAACTTATTACTGCTCGATATATAATAAGAACCAATAAGAAACAACCCAGTATACAAATAGTTAAAGTACCCCACAATATCAACATGTGATACCATTGATAACAATGTTCCAAGGGAGAAACTATCTTTAGCACTTGTGTACGTGACAGCTAGCAGATTTTCTAATTGTTGCCTATGAGGTAAAAAATTTTTAGCTACTTTACCTGTTCTTTTAAATACACTACTGCCTGTTATGATTATTGTACCAGTACTATTATTTGCACACCAATAATCAGACACTACATGTATGCTTGGCTTCAAGATAAATAATTGTCCTTGGGTTGACTCACAACCATCTATAATAGTTATGTGAATAGTACATTTACGAGTGTCTTTTGATAATATTTTTACAACTGTAGACTGATGATATGCCAATATACCTTTTTCGATTGTGATAATTGGTTCTTTAGTACATTTTGGTACTGCTTTGGCAGTATTAAATCGTTTAAATTGGAAAGTAGTTGTTACAGACTCGGAATTTAACCCTACATTTAATTTATAATCATTTATGTCAATTAACATGTCTGAAGGACACTTATCAAAATAAAGGTGCACTAAATCTTCGAAGTCATTATTTTTATAACTGAGTTCATATCTTTTTTCATCAGGATTCCAGTGGGGAACAGCGTTAAGACATGCTACGTCAATGTTTAATGGATCATGTCTATCGGCTGTATGACAGTGTTTTGATATATCGACCATGTCGTAACTACAGAATCTATCACCCCCTCTTACTACTACCATATAAGGCCATATATTTGAATCTCTTGATGGTTCACTAATGATGTATGTGTCATTGTCATCCATAGTTATTTCAGTAGCTAAATCAACACCTTGCCTATGCCTTATCGTTTGTAATTTTATGTCACTTTCCATTGATAACCTGCTAAAAATTTTAACTTCAGATCCCAAATTACCAGCCGAAAAACATGCTGTCATTTTAGTATGTATTCCAGACAATATAGCGCAAGATGACCCTTCAAAGTATGACTGTATTGCAACATGTTTATAGAATATCCCAGTGCGGCAGCTCGTTTCACATTTATCTTTTTCGTGAACTATCGAACTGCCTTTCCCCAAATGACATCCCCAATCAAATCCAGAGCAAACTACCTTTATTTTATAAGGCATACTTGATAAATATTTATAACTACTTAATCTTTTAATATTTACTATTTCAAGAGTATAGTCTCCTGCATCTATGCAATCACCCTTTGTTATCCGTACTCGTATTGGCCAACTCACATCTTTGTTATAGTTTTTACTTGTAGATGGTAATGGAACCATATCGTTTAGTTCACATGAGGTTGTAAGGTGTACGTTTTATACACCCCGACCTTTGTACGCAGCGGGAGCGCATTTGTCGCTACACGGGCCTTGGCGGCGGCTTTTTTGGCGTGTGCCTTAAAATTTAGGTTTTGGTCGATAGTAAGCCCTAGGTACGTGACCGTAGGGCTCCACTCTATATCTTCTCCCAGATGGGATAGTTTTGGGGGCGTGGTGCGACTTCTCGGGCCTATGGTTATGGCTTGCGTTTTCCTCGTATTCGCGCCAAGTCTCCATTTGTTGAGCCAGTCGGGAAGGGCGTCTGATGCTCTCTGCAGTTTAATCTTGGCGTGGTTATGTGTCAGAGATGTTGCCACATCTCGCGATATAGCGCGAGTGTCACGTCGTTCGGGGCTGGGATGTCGTCCGTGTATAGAGAATAGAGGGTGGGCGAAAGGCAGCTGCCCTGGGGGACGCCTGCCTTGATGGGCCTTTCTGAGCATAGTACGTCTTGTAAGGACCTGCCGTCTAAATAGAAGCGGATTATCCTGGCGATCTGGTGGGAAATTGTGGACGTGGCAATTTTGTAGAGTAGGCCCGCGTGCCATACTCTGTCAAAGGCCTTTTCCATGTCAAGGAAAGCTGCCACTGGTTTCTCCTTTTGATTGAGGGCTGCCGTGATGAGGTGTAGTACCCTGGCTAGTTGCTGCACCGTGCTGTGTTCTGCCCGGAAGCCAAACTGTTCCGGGCGTGGAGTGATGAAGGGCGCCAGCTTCTGCAGGAGCAGCACTTCCAACATCTTGGAAATGGTCGGTAGTAGGGTGATGGGCCTGTAGCTCTCGGCCTTGAGTATGTTTTTGCCGGGCTTGGGGAGCATAATTACGTGCCCGATCTTCCAGCTAGTGGGGAAATGCCCCGTGCGGAGTATCCTGTTGTAGACTAACTGCAATAGTTTCGATGTGGTCGTTACTCTATTCAAAAATGCGATACTGAGATATTTTGAATCTTATCTTCTCTGTACCTATTTGTTATAACTTTTTTGAAATGACTTTCATAATGTTGACTAAAGTCAAGAATCATAATATTGTGATCCACATTCACAAATTTAAAGTTTTTAGATGCATGCGTGATACAATCAGAATATTCAGAAGTAGTAAAAACGTAATCTTTCTTTCTATTGAACTTCTCTATCACGCCGAAACACCGATCACAAGGTAAGAAGCTGTGTCCTGGTTCAGGAAATCGATGAACAATCTTCTCAATAGATGAACACCTCATGAGAGTATACAGATACTGAACTAAAGTCGAGTTCTTATTTTGTCAGCACAAAATCCGATTCCGATAATCCGATAATGCAGAATCCGATTTCCGATAATGCAGCAGCCTGCATTATCGGAAAATAAATACAGCGTTTTAACTGTGCTTGGTAAGATGTTTTTTATGTAATTAACAACAAAACGTACGCCCTTTTTGGGCCGAGCTCAAAACGTGCACTGACTTGCCACGAATGATGCAATCCTTTCATATGTTGCAAAAGAGAGGCAGCACCCTAGCATTTAATAGAAAATGTAAGTAAATAACTGTTATTTATGTAGGTACCCAATGGAATATTATATGTATAGAAAAGATCACACTATCACATCCCAATATGAAGAAAGATCACACTTACCGCTTATGGAGTCAATGTAGCCCTGTATTGCTCGCTTGACATCTTTGTCTTTCAAATGTTGTATCTTTGATTTTGCCACACTGACAATATTTTTTTGGTACAGTATAGTATTTGAATTTTGAATACAGAAAGTCTTTGTTGTTCTTGTACATATTATCAAAATCTTGCAACAGCTGTAAGTAAAGACCAATAATGCTAATTACAAATCACGAAAAACCTAAACTAACAAGAACATGACAATATTAAACACTAAAACCCGACTACGGTCAGGTAAAAATTAGCCTATGACACTCTTGCTATAAAGACAAATTGATTCAAACTTCGACAGTTTGTTAGCTCATAGCTATCTATTACTTATTATCTCACTTAAATATTGGAGTAGTACTAGTTCATATAAACTTAAAAGATCCAAAAAAAAAAATAAGCCATTGCATATTCGAAAAAACGGTAGGTATGTAACATAATAGCTCAATGTTCAGAAAATCTTCAAATAAATAGAACTTACCAAGCGAAATCCTTCTGGCTGCTTCAGAGCTGGATACAAGTTAAAATATTCTTCCACAGTGCCTGATTCAGTTTGTAGAGTGGCCAGTCTTGCTTTTGTAGTGGCGGTCCAGTTACTTTCCATTAAATGCCAAGGATCTATAGATTTTCTTAGCCACTGCAGCTTTTCCTCAACTTCAGATTCACCTGTATAATATACAACACAAAATGATTTTATTGGCGACTTTAAATGCCGCACAAACAGAAAACAGTTCTCTTGCTCAGAACTAAGAAAACAAGCTAACAAATGTTGTAACAACGTGTCTACCTTCACTCTGGATTGACAACAAAGTTAACTGTGTCTCTTCTGTGACAGAAGTTACAGAACTAGTATCAGAGCTCTTGGAGCACCGTGAAGATCCTGATAGTACTCCCCGCTTGCGTAAATCTTTTCTCCTTCACAACAGCATCGTACAATTTTCCAGATGCATTTCTTTTAATTTGCTGTGGTGTAGCACTCATATATGGAATGTAATATATAGTGGGCGATTCCTTTGGAAATATTTGTGCAATTTCATGAGCACATTTCATTAATCTATGTCCTGGAACTACGCCGGTAGGGTTATTAGTTAATTCTTGTGTTGCAATTAGCCTAGCTAGCCGACTTCTTAGTGTATTGTCAAGTAGGCCTCCATTGCTTCGTCCACAATTTAAAATGGCTTTGCCGTCGACAGTATTTTTTAGTTTGAGCACCTGGATGACATACATGGATAATGAAAACACAAAAAATATAGCATCTATCAAGTTTCATTCGCATTCAAAAACACAAAACGCTTAAAAAAATGCGTAGTTTGTAATCATAAAATTTCTTACAGAATTGGCATCAATATCAGGTTCATGTGGGTCTGGACTAAAGCAGAAAGAATCTTCCAATTCCTCATTTATATTAACAACAATGTCTTTTGAAATTTCACCCACATCATTAACCTCCACAGCACGTTCAGATATTACCTGAAAATAAAAAAAATATCAAAACCCGTTCCTTACCCTTCCTCACTTTTTAGGGTTCCGAACCAAAATAACATTTCTATCTATGTATGTGAATACCAATTTATTCAGAAGCTATTATTTAAGCTATTGACTTGAAATTGTGTACATATAGATAATATTAGCTGCGCCCCGCGGCTTCACCTGCGTGGATGATGATTATGTTGATGAAAAGTATGCTGTGTTTTCCAGGTTATAAACTATCTCCATTCCAAATTTCTTAAAATCCGTTCAGCCGTTAGTGGGATGGAGTAACAACACACACATATAATACAAACTTTTACCTTTATAATATTAGTGTGACTAGATGCTGGGCGCAGCTTCGCCCGCGAAATAAACCAATTTTTTTTTCTATGATAAAAAGTAGCCTATGTGTTAATAATCCATCCTACTATATTTCATTACAATTTGTTCAGCCGTTTGAGAGTGAAGAAGTAACAAACATAACCTTTCACAAACTTTCACTCTTATAATATTAGTGTGATAATAGCTGCGCCCTGGGGTTTCACCTGAGTGGAATGATACTCGTGAAAAGTATCAATGATGTATCATTGCTACTTTGATTTCTCCATACAATAGAGATTCTTGGTCAAATTTGATTTAAAAGTTACAAAAGCAAATATTGACCTAGCAAGATTCGAACCCGCAACCCAACTTTAAAGTCAGGTCACTTGAAACCTGTCACTTTGACATAAACAAATACTAAAAGCCCACACAAAAACGAGGATAAGCTATCCTGGTATTTTTCGCCTAAGTCGGGATCAAAAGAAACCTATTTGTTAAACTAGGATATAAGCTTCTGGTACCAAATTTCATTCAAATCCGTTCAGCCGTTTGAGCGTTAAGGAGCAACACACGCACACACGCATCCCCCCACACACACACACGCACCGCAACAGACATACACATACACACACACGCGCGCGCGCGCGCGCACTACGCACACCCAAGCACACCCACACGCACATACAAGCACACCCACACACACTATTTATTTATTATTTATTTATTTATTTCAGCTTTCCACAAAGACAGATTACTTTTGAACCTATAAATATATTTATTACTAGCGATCCGCCCCGGCTTCGCACGGGTAGCACTAATAATCCTAATAATAGTCTACACCCAATCTATAGCTATTAAAATGGTTATTGTGAGTCAACCTTAAAAGATAGATATATGCTATCACGGACTTCTTTTTAGAACTTTTTAAGAGGAACAATTACACATTGTTTTCGTGTAACTTTAACTATTTACGCAGCGCACGCCACGTAAGCTCTCAGAAGAGAGGATTTTTTCCGACTTGGTTCACATAATTGCAATTTTCGTAAGGATCTCTAATTTTTTGAAAATAAAATATAGCCATGTTACTCGCTGATAATGTAGCTTTCTATCGGTGAAAGAATTTTTAAAATCGGTTGAGTAGTTTTTGAGTTTATCCATTACAAACAAACAAACAAACAAACAAACAAACAAATCTTTCCTCTTTATAATATTAGTATAGATAACCTAATACCTGCCGGCCCACGCCCGAGGCCTGCACAGGTTTGCTAAACATCGATGTTAAATCACTCAACCTAGTTTATTAGTGATCACTCGACTACAGACTACATACAGTGTCTGTGCACTCAACCACAGACTACAGTGCACCCAACGTTCGTTCTTCCTTGCGTCGTTGCGTACTGTGCGATTTCCAGTGTTTTCTTTTTGATTTTGCGTTTTTCTTGGACTCCGATTGATACCGATTGATATGGCTTATAAATGAAAGACATAATATACTGGACTGGTAATCACCGACCAGAAACGAAAGCTGGTAATGGTTGTTTTTGAATAATGGCGCCGGTGTCGTATTCAATCCTAACCTCAAAACCAAACATGAATTTACCAGCAATTTCCGGCTTTAAAAAAAAAACAAAGAATCATTAGATTTGATACGCTTTAATATTATCAATCGATCCCACCTTATGTCATTTATGGTCGCGACACTTTACAGTCAGGTCACAGTTTGTATGAAACTGACCGACCTTCTTTCGTTACAGCGCGCTTGTGTTTCATCGGATGTGCCCCGTTCTTGCATAAAACGATAGCCCTATTTTTTTTTTTAATTGTAGGCGAAAAAACAGTAACGGCTTAAAATCTGGATCTGCCCGCCTTTTGCTGCAAGGTCCTCAATTGCAGTAAACGCGCTTTTAATTTTACTTTTTAAGTCCGTTTCACTCGTTGGTTCCTTTTGGTACACCAAGTCCTTCACGTGCCCCTAAAGGTAAAAATCGCGCGGGGTCAGATCTGGGGACCGTGCGGCCCACCACGACCAATCCAACGCGCACCATATTCACGGTTAAGAATGACACGCACTTGCAATGAATAGTGTGCCGGGGTTCCGTCGTGCTGATAATAAAGCCCTGGTATATATAGGTATTATCTATGATAAAGCCCGCTTCGGTAAATTTGCAATGGTAGGTCGTCCAACAATTCGGGTACCGTCAGGTCTGGCAACTTTGTCACTACACATGTGTTGACAAGTCATAGTACATTTTTAACCAGAATGCATAATATAAAACCATTATAATATGTATGACGAGTCTGACAGTATATCTATCACTGTCACTAAATACAATGGTTTTTAAATAAAATTACGGATAATGTGGTTACCAACGTCACAAAACAAAACTGGCAAAGATACCTATACCATGTGGTAACATTGCCAGTTACATTTTTACTTTCTAAAAAACGTAAGTTGTGTTTACAATATTTGTACAGAATACTCAATAGTTACGATACAATAGTTTAGGAATTTGATCCTTAAGATATATTTATTATGAAATAAACCACAGAAAAAGTGGCAAAGTTCATAGAAAGTCAGTGTGATCAGGGTTGGCAAAATTGAAAAAGATTATTTATTTAAGTATGTAGGTACTTATTTATTTTGTTGCATACTAGTAATCAGGTACCTACATAGTAATCGGGAGAATCCAGCCTGACCTATTAAATCGAGATAATGGGGACCCAAAATCTGCAGCGGCTATCAGAACATCCACGATGTCCTTTTCCTCGGAGTCGCCCAGGCGCAACTGAGCTCCATAATTTTTATAGTTTCTTGATCCTAGTTTTCGGCGATCGCTGCACGTAAGAAGAGGCCGGAGGTCTGTCTAATGACGAAGTCGTCTATGCTCTCGATACGTAAGTCTCTCGAGATTGTAGTTTCTCACGTATCGAGGAGCATTTGTGAGACGCCGGAGAGCGATGGCTTGCTGAGCGCTGATGGTCTTTTTGCATGCCTCGCTGGCTAGCGCGAACCACGCGGGTGCGGCGTACGTCAGGCGGGGGCCTATCAAATGAAATAATTACATAACAACGACTGATATTGCTTAATAAAATAAAATATAAAATACATTATAATAATTAGAAATCATTTGCTTTGTATAATTTACTTTATAAACTTACAATAGAAGAATATATAATTATTATCAATATTCAGGTGCGCCTAACTTTTGAATAATTCTATTAGTTAAATTTTCTGTAGCATCCATGACATTATCATAATTGTCACTCACTATATACTGCACACTTAAATCTGTCTTTTCACTGTTTTCTGAGTCTTTACTATCAATTTCAAGTATTTCAATTTTTATAATATGATGCCCCTTAGCTTTGTTTTTTCGGACAACAAAAGATGAATCTGAAGCTGGCGAAATCACTTGATCTAGTTTTGGAAGCTTCTTTTTTAAAGAAAATCTACATTTCTTTTTTATTGTTTTCAAATTGCCGATAATTTGAAGAGTTCATTATTTTTTTGCTGCAGTTCGACATGATGCTACAACAAAAAACAACATATTATTATTATAAATAACAATAAAATTCTAAACTAGAATACATACACGCAACTCGAAAACTTCTTTCTCTTAACTTCGACAATTTCTAAATAACTCCAATCTCTCCATGGATATTTGTGAGTCTATTGACTTGCTCCCACTGGGCACATCTGACAGCCAGACTGATTTCTCAAGCACTTTTAAGCTTTTTTTTATTATTGTGTGGCTTGCGCTTAACGACAATCATGCTTAGTGCAAAGCAATGATGAGGTCTATGCAAAGCTTCTTGACGCTGGAGTGCGAAGAAGACAGGTTGTAGATTTAGTGTTGAATACCTAAAAAAATTATTGATTTTCATCATAATACAATTGGATCATCTAAAAATATGCATCAAATTACATACCTCTTTTTGGATATGTATAGTATTATCACTATCATGGTTTTCTTTCGTTGTCTCTAAATAAAAATAAAATAGCAATATTTAGGAGAAGGTTTTTAAAATCTCTTAGTATCCTACTTTCTAGCTGTTCCGCACTGTTGACTACGGAACGTATACAGGTATATACTTGGATCTCGGAAAGGATTCATCACTCAACAATAAAAGCAGTTCTCTATGTACACAACACATTCATTTTAACAATATACAAAAGCATATACACAAGCAGTTTTTAGTTTGACAACAGGTTAATGCATAAGTAGGCACCAAACACGACCTACTTATGGACATACCCACAAATTACACAAAGGGAGTTTATAAATGACAACATTATAAAGTTTAAGAGACATACACCATTGAATAAAATATCAAAGTCTTAAACCTACATACTTACAAAGTTAAATTTTAATTATAATAGGTACACGTCAATAAAGACTAGTACCTGTTACAATAGAAAAAGGTACGCATCAGTTAAGATTAGTACCTACACATTAAAGAACGTACACGTCAATAAAGATTAGTACACATAAGTTAATTTACGTTAGTATTCAATTGTTACATAAGTTAAAGATTAACACATAAACATACACGAGCTTAATTTGGTCACACAAACAGTTACGTTCTATGTTAAGTTCGGGCAAAGTAAGAAAATTTTGTTAAGGATGTGGTAACCCCGAGTAAAATTATGCCGGTGCCTCGTGACCACGCGTTCTCTTAGCCGCTGCAAGCGCCGACGCACCGTGATTGCACGGCGCTGTAGCGGATCCTGGTTAATTGTGATGCGAAGCTGTGGTGCTCGCACGCTTGGATTCGTCGATGCTAACCGCACGGTTCGGGCATAGGGGTTGACTTCTTGTCTGTAAAACGGTGCGACGTTCCTTCTAGGTCGACCGGTAAAAGCAGCTAAACCTCTTAACCGCTGTACCGGGTGGGGCAGGTTATTGACCCCAGCACGTCCGGTTCGTATCGCTTGACCCCATGACGGAGGTCGATGACCTCTAGGTAACTGTGACCCGACCATGGGTTGTTGACCCTGCATTGACGACAGCTATAAAGAGATCAGTGACCCCAGAGCATGTACCTATGAGGCGGTATAAAATACCACAGCCTTCCGCGGCCAGTGACCTGGCGTTGGAGAGGTACTTAGCTAAACAGCCGCTCTGTTAGTTAGGTCACTTACCCTGAGCTGTTTTCACTGAATTTAATTCTGAGCTACTTGAGGTACTTTGCCCTATCACTGCCCTATTAACTTTCACTGTTACCGAAGCACTGGAACGAAATTCACTTGCTTTCGGGCTGGTTATATTCCCATATTTCGACGGACTTCGAATATGAATTTCAGCGAGCGATGTCATTATTTCGTCCAATCAAGAGCCTGGGGGAGGAGACATGGCGCCATCGGTCGCGACATGTACCCTTTCCTTCTCACTCCCCGGCTACTGCTCTAGGTTGATCTACACCTTCTCTTTCTCATATACGGTTGCTCGCTCACTCATCGATTCATATACTCGATCCTAATGCCCGCGCGTCTCATTTCGTTCCGGGGCCCGTAGCTGTCCGTAACATCCTCCCCCTAGGGAGACGCAGCCTCTTTCTCAACCGTGAGGACAGCTAACTTCCTAGTCGGTCTACGGAACACATCTCGTGCGTACATCGCACCTCGCCGTCTGGTCCCTCATAAGTCCTTCTACAATTCCTCGCGGCCACATTGCGAGGTAGGTTAGGGTCGACCACAACGACGAGATCTCCCTGCTGTCGTTGTCGTGATCCCTGTGCGGCGCTGCCACGAGGCACCAACTTGGGTACGTACTCCCCTACCCATCGCCTCCAAAATTTATCGGCAAGTGCCTGCGCTGTTCGCCAGGTCCTCTTATCTGCCGGGTGACATGGTCCCACCACGGGCAGTCCTGATGACGATCCGATCAGGAAGTGGTTCGGAGTCAGCGCTTCTGGGTCTTCATGTGTCACGGAAACATGCGTTAAAGGACGAGCGTTGATCGCATGCTCGGCCTCTATCAGCAGGGTATGCAGCGTTTTTTCCTTGGGATGCTTCTGTTCCAAGGTGGCGCTCGATGCTTCTATATTGGTAAGGGGAGGAGTGTCGAGAGGAGTGCAGTCAAGAGCCCTTCTGTAGTAGATCGCGGTACCGCCGAGTACGGTTGCTCTGTCGTTTCTATTATTATTATATTAAATTATAATTGGCAATTCGCAGATGGCTTCTACTGGGTTTTAAGAAGGTCTCTTACACTAGGAGAATGTCGATTTGATGTGCACAGACAAATTCGCGGACTTCATCTATTTAGACGATAAGGCCGGCAGCGTCTAAAACGCGACCGTTATGGAGTGTGATTTGGTGGGTATTGGTTGTATTAGCCATTTAATAGGGTATCATGTAATTTTTAATCGGAATGTAAAATTCTTTGTGCTTTTGGAGGACTGAAAATAAGTCTGAAGTTGTCCTAAAATCCGAAATGAATCTGTCCAATTTGACCAAAACTATCGTCAGGAGGATTTGGCTGGGAACATCGATGTTCCTCGTACTTGCGTTTGAATAAGCGGAGGAGACGGGATCAGCTGGCTGATCTGTGTTGGCCTGACTGGCCGAATTGGGCGTTGTTTGAGAGGTCTGGGTCGGGGTTTTCTTAGCGGTCATAACCGCAGTAGCAGGGCGATTCGTCCTGGGAAGAGGTTTGTCCCATGCGTTGGTGGCCGGGGCCGGGGCCGGGACGACCGTTGGGGTCGGTTTGGAGACGGCGGGTTTGCTGCCGGCCGGTTTGACCCTTCGCTTGGGTTCCTTAGGGGCTTTAGGGCAGCCACGATAGTTCGCGGGGTGCAATTTACCCGCAAAGAACACAGCTTGGGGGCTCCTCGGTCGGTTGCGTCCTAGAACAATCTGCCGTGGCGTGGTCCTCTAGGCATTTGATGCATCTAAGGCGGGCGAAACAATTCCTTGCAGAGTGGCCGTATAACTGGCAGCGATGACACTGCCCTAATTTACCGCGTTGACGGGGGGATTCGACCTTGAGGCCAGAAAGACGACATATTGCAGTGATGTTATAAATTTTCTTACCCTCTGGGGTAAGGTCTAAGATAACTAGTACCATCTCGTAGGGGGCTTTTGACTGGGCGTGGTACATGCGGTGTACCTCCCGAACTGGGAAACCTTGGGAAAGGAGATCATCCATTATGATATCTGTGCAGAGTTCCTTAGGCAGGTTACGTACTACTACGCGGAGGACGCGTTCCTCGGGCAACGCGTATGTGTGAAAACCTATGTTTTCGTGACGGAGAATTGTTGTGAGACCACGATGGTCTCGGGATGTAGGGCACGCGACTCGAATGCCTATGGCGGTGGAGCGGGCTTCAGAAAAGGTGATGCCTTTCTCTGTTAAGATCGTGAGGATTCGCTGCCAGCTCAGCTTCTCTCTGATATATAGGGGAGGGACTCTTTCCCTGGCTGGTTCCTCCATCGGGGAGTCTTCCGACTCTGCTCCGGAAGAGGCCTGGGTAGCGGATGGGCTTTGGGGCCTGGGAGGGTTTGGTGACGAAGAAGTGGAGGTCGGGACGGTGACACCCACCTTCTTAGGAGGGTTGGCGGCGGATTTCGAGGGATTTAGCTTCGCTTTTGACTTTTGGATTGGACAGGGGTGAAGTCGTCCGATTCTGAAGAGGCGGGAGAGGTCCCATTTTGAGGTTCCTCGGATATCGCTGGAAGAGCGATTCGGGCTACAGGACCTGGGATGGTTTTGGCCGGAGTCGGTCTAATGGGGGCGGCTGAAGTCCAAGAGGGGGGCAAGGAGAGAAGCTCCTTGGTTTTGGGGGGCGCGGGGGTGATCTCCATGGCTGTCGCCTGAGAGTGGGTTTTTGGCTGCCAGGGCGGCTCGGTTGGCGGCATGACCGGGGGGACAGTTATTGTTTTGGAGGAGCCGTTAAAATAGCTCAGATATTGAGGACTGCGATTTTGCAGATCCTCTAATAGTGCCTGTATATTATATTAACATGACTTTAGGCTTGCTTCTCCGGGACCCTAGTGGCCCCAAGAGCGGGTCGGGAGTCTATAGTGGACCCGGGAGATAAAGATGTCGTGAAAACCCTAGCTGAGTCCTCGTCTTTCGGAGACGGGGGTGTGGACCTATGCTGCACTTAGAGTAGTGTACTTACGGAATCCTAGACCCTGGAACTACACTACACTACACACAACGCTGGAGCAACGTGGATCCACTATTATTGGTCAGTCTTAATTAAGTAGGTCTGTCTTTGTCATGGCGCGATTAGGTCACGCGGGAATCCGCGGCCATCTGGGGGGCGTCCATGATGTGGAGCTATCCCCCTGATGTGTCCAAGGGTGGAGGCGTCCGCTCTGTAAAACATCTTGGTTGCTAGGCGGGCGTTGAAGTCATCGAGGCTCTCCACCTTTAGGTCGCGCTGGATGACGCGGCTGCTGACGTACCTAGGAGCTCTAGTGAGTCGGCGTAGTGCGACGGATTGCTGGGCTCGAAGTGTCTTCTTCGAGGATTCGCTGGCAAGTACAAGTTTGAGCAAGGTTTTCTTCCTCTTCAACCCGTTGGCGTTCCAGTAAAGTATCCGCAGTGGTTTAGCCATTTATGGAGAGTAATTTGGTGATTCCTTCTGCGATACTAGCTGTAGGGTCCTTTCCAGTGCGTACTGCCTCTAGGACCTTTAGGAGTAATTCCACTGCGATTTCTACCGTGGCGTTCTTTTTGGTTGTATCCTCCTGCGTCCTCTCATTTGCCGGGGTTTAATCTCGCCCGAGCGCTGATTTGAGCCGAGTATTTATAGCGCGTCCGAGCGCAGCTGGCGTACGTCGTCTGGGGAGTGCTTTTATTTAGCATTTAGTCATTTTATTTTTATTATAATTTACAACGTTCGTGCGTAACGTAACGTTCGTAAATCTATATAATTCAAGTGAACTTACTTTTATATTAATTTATGCAAAACTAATGACTTATTTGTATTTACTCTATCTGTATGATCGCTTAGACTAATTACATAAGCATACATTTCGTACATACATTTTAGATTTAACAACTTATATACATAGTCCGTAGCTTTCGCTTTAGAGTTTAGACTAACGACTCTTATACTCAATTTTTTGATTGAATGGAATTTTGACCCCTGAAATCATTTTTAAAATAGAAGGGGGCGGATTGAACTGGAGCCAACATTTTACATAATGTCTTAGACAATCCCCTGTGAATTGTGAAGGGTCATTTGAGTCCGTCGTGCACACTTTCTTTCTTCCTTTTTTCTTGATTTAACCTGTGTGGATCCACCCTTAGAATTGTCACTAAAACTTCGGATGCAAAAGAAGGTTTTGATACATTGAAATTTGATTTATTTAAATTATTATTTTGTTTTGAGCAATTATTAATTTATGCCTGACTTTGTTTACTAGAAACACTTTGTTTATAAGAAGAAACCGGTTTTGATTTAACTTGGCCTTCAGATATCTCAATTACTGGAATAAGATTTTCAATAAACGAAATCAGTTCCGTAAAAGTGGGTATATTATTTTGTGTAATTGACTGCTCAAACTCCCTTCCCGTACTAGGGTCTAAAAGTTCCTGATCCCGATATAAGAAATGTGTGTATTTAGGCCGGCCGCAGACTCGTTCTGTAACGACTTAAAATTAAATATTTTATCTTAGTAGTGTAGAAATAGATAGTTGAAGAGTATGAGAGAAACAATAGATCGAATTTAAGTAGTATATTAGAGAAACGACAGATATTTACAAGAGAAAAAATAAGACGCCGCGACAATAGCGGAGCGGATAGCGATTGAAAATTGTATGACGTGACACAAGCTTCGCGTGGGACTGTCAGACGCGCACTGCTCGTGTCCGAGCGAAGGCGAATATCGCCGCCGGCCGATGCCCCGCTATGTGGGGGGCGCGCGCGCGGGGTGAAGTAAGACCGGTCGGCCGCGCCGCGCGCCTGCCTGGTGCCTGGTGACTGGCTCGCTCGCACAGTAGTTAGTAGCTAGCGCTCGCTTATTCTCATATCGCTTAAATAACGCACTTCATACTATAGAATAATTTTCCGAGGTGACGGGCATAGACTTAAGTAATAAGATTTTTATTAAACGAAATCAGTTCCGTAAAAGTGGGTATATTATTTTGTGTAATTGACTGCTCAAACTCCCTTCCCGTACTAGGGTCTAAAAGTTCCTGATCCCGATATAAGAAATGTATGTATTTAGGCCGGCCGCAGACTCGTTCTGTAACGACTTAAAATTAAATATTTTATCTTAGTAGTTAGTAGCTAGCGCTCGCTTATTCTCATATCGCTAAATAACGCACTCCATACTATAGAATAATTTTCCGAGGTGACGGGCATAGACTTAAGTATTGTTAGTGCAGGGTCGCTAACGGGGTTGCATTTGAATTACGCATTATAGGTAGGGGTGGCAGAGGGGGAGGGGGAGGGGGAAGGGGGAACCCTCCCGACCCCTCCCCAAAGTTAGGAAATCAAAAGTTACCACGATTTTTTTTTTAATTACTTTAGTAATAAAACAAACTTTTTATATTTTATATACATGATTTATTGCTTTAATCAATTGTACAAAGGGGTCTTTTTATATTTTATACAGTTCCTTCTCCACAAATACTCCACTATAACATCTTCAAAATTTTCGGGGTGGTTATAATTATTATCCTTGTAGAAAAATCTCTTGACCACCCGCCACTGGGACTCTACAGTGTGATTCTTTATAAAGTGCACATATGAAAATGGGCCAAACTAGACCTGTTTTTATCGACAAAAAAATATTTAAAAAAATCTAAAAAAATTTTTTTAGGTTTTATGAGCCTTTTTGTTTTTGAAGGTGCAATGGTGTACCCCATGTAAGGAAATTCTCATAACTTTGGTTCCGAATGTGGCAGCAAGCTCAAACAAAGATTAATGTGGTCCTAAGGAGTAGCCGGAGATAATGAAATTGTAGTTTTATTCAAAAAAATCATAATCTACAAAAAAAAATAAGATTATTTCAGAAAAATCTGTTTTTTTTGTAAGTTTATTTGAATAAAACCAAAGTTTCTCAAAATAAAGTATGTAATGTAAAAAGTTTTTTTTTATTACTTATTTGAATTCTTCAATTCATTACCTTTCTAAAACAAAAAATTTCGTACCTCTAACCTTCATACAACATTCGCTATGAGCTGTCAAACATAGGCGCCCAATAATTACTTAATTGCTCTCTAGGGTGAAAAGGGAATAATGAATTGAAATAAACAGATTAATAGTATTTTTTTTTATATTGAACCTTACTTCTAACTTAATTTTAATGCATTAAATGTTCAAAGTGTCCTCCTCGTTGTTGCTGACACATTGTCGCCCGAACCAAAATTTGTTGGGTTGCTCTTATCATGTCTGGGTCGTCCTTAAACTGTTGAGCGCAGTTTAAAATCCTGGTCTGGAGTTCAGCCTCACTGTTTACAGGGGTTGCGTAAACTTTTTGTTTCATTGCTCCCCATAAAAAATAATCAAGTGGAGTCATATCGGGGGAACGCGCAGGCCACCCCACGGGACCTCTCCGTCCAATCCATCTATTCGGATAATTTGCGTCCAAAAAATTTCTCACAATTAGTGCGTAATGAGCAGGACAACCGTCCATTTGTAGAAAAATTCTTCGCCTTATTGCTAACGGCACATCCTCCAGCAGTAGCGGCAGATCATCGCTCAAAAGCTCGAGGAATTTCTCAGAATTTAAAGTTCGAGGAAGAATTATAGGGCCAATCATCATGTTGTCCATAAGTCCGGCCCAAACATTAACTGAGAACCTTACTTGGAATGTCGAAGCTCTTTTTAACTTGGGATTTTCACCTTTGGGGCACCACTTATGAAGGTTCCGGCAGTTTGTGATGCGGTCTCTTGTAAATTGCGCTTCGTCCATCCATAGCAATTTCTTCAAAAACTCTGGATTTTGTCTTACTTGCCGCTGAATCCAAGCAGACATGACGCACCTTGGTCGCCAATCTACATCATGTAAATGTTGTACCCTTTGGTAGTGGTAGGGATGTAGCCCTTCATTCCTTAAAATGCGCCACGCAGCACTTTGCGAAATACCATGACGCACAGCCAGACGCCTGGTACTGATGTACGGATCAGCAAACAGATCACGCAGTACAGCTTCTTCAATAGCATTATCAATAATCACTGGCGGCTCCCGTTGATCTCTATTTAATCGCAGGCCATTGGCAGCTAGTCTTCTGTGAACTTCTTGAAAATTCCGAGCAGACGGTACAGGCTGCCTATTCGGATATCGAGCAACGTAAGCCTCGTGAGCTGCTCTTGCACTTCCACGGTACAATCCATAGTAATAATGGATGTCTGCGATGTGTGCAGCAGGAAAGTCGGTGATACGTGGCATCACAAAAACTTGAAGACTTGAACGTAAAATAAACACGGGTAGTAGTAGAGACGTATTCATAGCGAATGACTTGACATGCTATTCATTTGGGCATTTTCGGCCCCTCGCCTTGTCCCCCCTTGCATACCCCGCACCTCAATCCGCGCATCTGCCAGACCCCAAAACTGGTTTCACTCGATAGCAGAGCAGGTAGCAAACCTCACTAATCACCACAATCCAATGGCGAATTCTGAGTAGAGAGTAATTTGTTAATTATTGGGCGCCTATGTTTGACAGCTCATAGCAAATGTTGTATGAAGGTTAGAGGTACAATTTTTTTTTGTTTTAGAAAGATAATGAATTGAAGAATTGAAATAAGTAATAAAAAAAAAACTTTTTACATTACTTTATTTTGAGAAATTTTGGTTTTATTCAAATAAACTTACAAAAAAATCAGATTTTTCTGAAATAATCTTTAATTTTTTTGTAGATTATGATGTTTTTGTATAAAACTAAAATTTTATTATCTCCGGCCACTCCTTAGGATCACATTAATCTTTGTTTGAGCTTGCTACCGCATTCGGAACCAAAGTTATGAGAATTTCCTTACAATATGAGGTACACCATTGCAACTTCAAAAACAAAAAGGCTCATAAAACCTAAAAAAAAATTTTTAGATTTTTTAAAATATTTTTTTTTTGTCGATAAAAACAGGTCTAGTTTGGCCCATTTTCATATGTGCACTTTATAAAGAATCAACTGTATACGTTGAGTATGAGTCCCATCAGCAGCCACAAAGGGATTGTCTGGATCACTATGGTTAACTTTTTTATGTATGTAACCATACTGATCCAGACAATCATAGGCCCTCCAATAATCTGTATGGATAGTGGTTCCGGGTTTTACATGTTTTTGTATTAATGGTATTAAACCTCCGCTGATCTCACATTGTCCGGGCACACTTCAAGACGCAGGTCCTAACTGCCATCTTCAATTAATGCCAGGACCCAGTGGCCCTCAACTCAGCGTCCTTAAACCAAATAATTCAATATTAATACAAACACTAATAAAAATATTATTTACAAGAATTACAATATAAATTGAAGTATTCATAATCAAATTACCTTTATTATACTTTCGTTTTCCGAATTTCGACTCATCTATCTGGACAACTTTCCCCGGGCCACCTATTTTTTCTCCTTCCTCTTGCATTTCTATCTGGTATGCAACAACAGCCTCTCTGCAGTAAGAGTACCAATCCATTATGGTGACCCGGGAAAGACAACGGCCAAATTCATCCCTGTAGGGGTCCTCGTGAATTGCAGAATCATGACTCAACCGATATGCAAAACAATACATGAGATAATAAACATGGACCAGATTTACTTTTACGTTATCGAACCAAGTGCCTTCGGTCCGTGATCTTCTTGATTTGCCTTGGCAAGATTTCTTCCCACAATAATATTGACCGACTGTATTGTTGGCCTTCAAATCAATATTCATGGGAACCCGATGTATAGGACAAAGCTTTTCACCGTGGACAAGGCCTTGTTCCACAGCAAATGCGATCCCTTGCTCCCTGGTTCCCAACTGACGAATCACTCGTGCTAAGTTCCACATTACCCGAACCTCCTCTGAGTATAATCTACGTTTTTCAGGTGGTCTCTCCTCATCCCCAGATGGCTCCTCATCACCACCTACAAAATAAATAAAACCGTTTAATAATAATAAATATATTATCAGTTTTGGGATTGCATTAGAATCCAACCGATCGAATTATGCATGGAGGGGGGCTGGGGGGGGGGGAGGTTTGTACCTTTTTATATCACTCCCCTCTGCCGGCGCCTATTAGTTTTTTTTTATGAATTTTTAAAAATCTCATTTTGAGGTTATGTTTTCATACATTTGCATAGAACCTAAGTATGATAGAGTGGAGGGGCGGAGGGGGAGGACGGGTAGTACCTTATTATATCACTCTGGAGTGGGAGGAAGGGAAAATACCTCTTGCCCGATGATCCACTATGCAACGGGGCCCGGGCGGGTTTTTCTGGGTGGTTTAAAAAGCCACGAAGAGGGATGGCGGAGTCTTACAGACCCCGCCATCCCTCTTCTAACCTAACCTATCCGCGTCGGAGTGCCCTCAAGAGACCATAAGGTCTCTGTGACAAGTGGACAGAGTGAGTGTTCTCTGTGACAAGACTGTAATTTTAATGTCCTATAACCTATCTTAAGCCTAAGAGGGGATTATGTACGAAAACATAACCTCAAAATGAGTATAACCTCAAAATAGCATACCGGATATCTCTTGTAACTAGAGTTAGATCGGCTTCTATGTCGCGATGATGTTCGACGGCGTTCATGTGATCTGGAACGGCTAGTGGAACAACATGATCTCCGGGTATGCTCATCCAGCTTTAACGTCAGCTGCTGCACCATCCTCTTAAGCTCCGCAATTTCATCCGATGGGTGCGCCGCTTGTGTGCGTGGTGACGCAGCGGCGACGGTACACGAGGACGTCAGATCCTGGATACGGTCTGCGAGATCTGCAAGCTGCTCCAGGGAATGAGTCGGTTGGGATGCCAACACAGTCTGGATGTTATGCGGCTGGCGATTGCTCCATATCGTTCTTCTGAATTCCTCAGGAACGGATGGGCCGGCTAAATCTTGTAGGTGCCTTAAAAACTGTACCCACAAACATGCAACACACATGATGGTTAACTGCTCACTAATCTCACTTGTGCCCTGGCCCAGTCAGACCCCATCACCTCCTCCCTTCCTGACTGGAGGGCTGCAAACGGCCTACAGGCGTTCTACAAACATGGTGTCTCCGTCGACCCGAAAGGCCGATTTCGCCACCACTAGTCTGCCGGCCACTACTTCGGCGAGCCCTTCCGTTACAGGCACGTTCAAGCTCTGGGCAACGTCTTGAACGATTTCCCGGAACGTTTTAGGGGCCCACAACCCTTAAGATCTTCAGCCGGCAGGCCTCACTCATCCCTGCGTAGACCTGTTCGGCGGCCTCGGACAAGTCGCCCTCAGAACTCAATTGCTGGATCGCTTTTTACCGTTACTGCCACTACAGGTGCAGCTACGGAACTGCCGCCGAATGCCTCGCCGAACCTTCTGGATCATGGCACAGCCCACGATGAACGGGAGTAATCCAACAATAACCATGGTCATGATGCTTTGTCGGGACATGTGCGCGCCTCTACTTCCGTGGAATTTTGGGCAATGATAATTGTTCATTCTTAGACTCTTAAGACTGGATTTCTCACATATTTGTAAATATCATGGAACGTGTGTGTACTACCGAATTTCGCCAATTACTGAGATTCCAAAAATTAATTAGGGTCCCGTTTTTACCCTTTGGGTACGGAACCCTAAAAAAAATCCGACGTAAGTAAATCTCTGACAATCGTGAAAATTGATTCAGCATTTCTAATAACCGTTCGAATCTCGACCTTAAATTCAGGGAATCTAGTGTATATAAATCCGTATACTAATAAAAGTAGTACATACAATTATTACAATAGGTATAATAACATAAAATCTAATCTTACATATTTATTGAAATAAGTACTTACTGCGTAGTACTTATACGAGTAGCTAGGTACTTTAGCCTGTAAAAGAATGCGCTAGACATGCACAAACTCACCGTTGCAATACAATGCAATCAGTTTTAATTACGACGGTTGCTACTTACAGGTTGGGTACAGTTATCCGTCACTGACTGTACCTCTAGCAGTTTTTCTCCTTTTTCCAGCTGCAGGGCGGTACGCACCTATGCGCTTTTTCCTTATAGCGGAAATGGTAAAAACACTGCCAATCTGGTTATCGCGATGCTTTTTTCTGTGCGCTAGGCGACCTTCCTCTACTCTGACTACGGCTTCAGAACCTGGTGCGCCGGGAACCACGTTGTAGTCCATCTATTCGCTTGTCGATTCTCTTTATTTCGTTAATGATAGCCGTAGAGTCACACGAACAGCTTGTATGAGCGATGGGCGTCATTTTCACTTCCGAGACTAGTTGAGTAGTACTTGCAGATGTCTCCATTACCTTATCTGCGATTCTTGCTAGCACATCCATGTAGCTCGTTTCGGTGACTGCTATTTTCTGATAGGTCTAGGTACGAGGAATCAAAGTTTTCCTTTGGACGTCACTATTTGCGCCATCCTGTATATAGCGACATAACGGAAATTCAAAAGGAATCATGTCAAGCCTTAAGAAAATTAATAGACACAATTAATCGTAATTTATGTGCTTTGAATACCTTAGGTCAACCTACTGACTACGGACACATTGATCATACACTTATTGACGGAAAATATAATATAGACTGCGCAGTCCGTTTGTGCAGTTTATCGAACGTCCATAGTGTGTCCCCACGTCTACGAAATCTGTGTCGATCGTCAGTTCTCCTCAGAAAAGTCAGTTCTCCGCAAGTTATTTTCTTAACCACCGTCTCCCTGTTGGCATTAGGGTCAATAGGTTTGTACTTATCAATTAATCTGTTGTAGGCAGTATTTTTCCTATTGCGATTGTGATAATCTTTACTTTTCGTATTCCACAAGCAATATTCATTTCTGTAACACTGGATAAACTCTTCCAATAGCTCACGGATTCCGCTACAGTCTTCTTGTGACATTTTCCGACGTGCGCGGAACGCGTCCGCCTACAGCAAGCTCTTAGGACGAACTGAACGAATGCTCCGACTTCCACCCACACGCTACGATAAAACTGTGCGTGCAAACGCGATCGACAACGATTTATCGGATAGATTTTTGTAACTGCCTGCGATCGCTTGCACCAACCAAAAAATCTGCGCCAATTTTCGTATACATGTTCGAAAAGTTGTCACTTATGATACGTTAAGACTCTACCAACGGTTCGGAAAGCTGGATTATACTTAGAAGAGCCGGCAAGAAACTCAGCAGTTGCTCTTTTCTTATATAACAAAAAGGTTACAATAAGTAAACAATACAACACATACGTTACGTTTCAAATATTACACTGACTTGTGGGTCACTGGATGCTAGGTTGGTTGCTTCCATGCAACTTTGTCATTCAGAAAATCATCGATCGTATAATAACCTCGTCTTAACAAATACTGTTTAACACAGTCTTTAAAATGTAATGGCAAATTCAGAAACTCTTTTGGAACCATGAAAAGCGTACACTAACCTACCGCTATACCAAAATTTACTAAAATTGGTTGAATAGATGGGCCGTGAAAGCGTGGCAGACAGACAGACACACTTCCGCATTTATAATATTAGTATGGATTAATTACTTTTTGAAATTACTATTGGTTCTTTCTAATAAAGAAAGGGGACTGTCCACTTTGTATGGGGCTTTCGGCTTGGAGTGGACAGTCACTCAGAATAATAATTATTAAGTTAGTAGCACTAACAAGTAGGAATAAGAAAAATAATAAAGTTTTGTGTCCAGGTGTTTCACATTTTGTTTTTTGTGGATGATTATAGGAAGGTTTCTGAAATAAAAAAACATTGTTTTTGTTATTTTTGTTTTATTATTTTGATTCATAAGTTAACAGAATGTTATCTAAAAACTGGGCAGGTGGATTTATACATTATTGGTACCTTGCCCAGCTCAAAAACCAAATAATTGTCATGACATGGGCACAGCAACCTACTGTCCGTCGACCCACCATGCAGTTGCAACAATATTGTTTTATAGCTTCTCTGCCTGACTAATTGTTTTCATATAAAATACACGAAGAATTTTTTGTGGTTTTAAAGCCGCGGCGAGTTTAATCGCCTTTAGCAGTACTATCGGCTCAATTTTTTTTAATTTTTTTTAAAGTACTTACTTTTTTGAGTTAGAATTTTTTTTCGAAATAAACTCGAAACTGTGAGAAACAGTAGTACTACGCGGCGAAGTTCAAAGAAGCTAGACGGCGCGAGCGGCGTCTGGCGTCCAATCATCGAACCGATTCGGGGTTTAAAAGCCCCGCCCCTTAATCCTTTGAAACGGCCCGCGCGCCGCTGACCGCTCGCGGCTAGCCGACTTCCGGCCTCAGTTACGCAAAACACGTCACGCGTGCCGTGAGTGACGCTAATTCGGTTTTCAAATACGCGCAAAAATGGATCGCCATTACGAATACTCCAATTTGGAAGACCTAAGTAGGTATGGTGCAACGCCATTGCAAATTAGATACAATGCGACAGAAGCTCGACGGCTCTACGCACAACCGGATCACATATATTCCCTTCGTCTGCGAGGAATCCGAAACCCACAAGTTCCGTCCAGTATCACTATCTTAGCCGCAGCGCAGCGTTTAGTCGACCATGGGCAATTCCGAACACCAGAGCATGTTCAAGGTCGAGGTCGTCCCCGCATGTACTCGCCGGAACTCGATGCGGAAATCCTCGAATACTTCGAACGCGATCCTCGGCGAAGCACCCGAATGGCTGCAATTAGGTTTAACTTGAGCCAGTATTACGTGTGGAAGTTGTTAAACTCAGAAGGCTTACATCCATACCATTTTAGGCGTGTACATGCACTTCACGAGAACGATGGGCCAGCTAGGATTGAGTTTTGTCAGTGGTTATTAAACAATCGTGAATTAAGCATTCTGTGGACTGTCTAGTCAACTTTTACTCGTATTGGAATTTTTAACTAGCACAATAAATATTATTGGGCCTTTAACAACCCCCACGTGATCCGCGAAAGTGCTCGAATCAAAGAAAGTGCGTAAATACGTGAGTGTAAAATTTAATACCTAAAATAAGTGTACCCACCTACCTCGTGAGCTGTAAATAACCTGCAATGATGGTGTAAGTACTGCCGCCTTAAAACTTTCATCGAAACTTTACCTAATGTTAAACAGCTGATAGTCGTACGTAGGTGAACGACCAGTCGTGCGCCGCTCGGTTCAAGCGTCACGTGACCTGCTCAGTCAGCTGGCGCTACTAATTGATCGCAAAATTTTCGAAATAATAATTTCTCGATTTTTTATTTTTTATTTTAATACTAGGGTCAGGATTAATGGTAGAAACAAATTGTACTGTTAATTTCGAATCACCTCTCAGGGGCCTTAAAACCACTAATAATTCAGCTTGTATACACAAAATATATTTTCCTACTTATGTGCCTGCTGTGTATTTTGCCTCGCAGTAGTGATGAATTCTCGGTTGACGGAAAACCTTCCAGTAGGTTGCTGGCCATGTCTCTACATACTTCGATAGTATAAGAACCATCACCTCTAATGTGCTCCCCATAGTAGGACCGGGCATGCTTTAATTGATAGGTCCCGCAAGCTATGAGGATTAATTCGCTAAACTCCAGTCTTGGAAAGTTACAGTTGTACATTGTTTATGTTTACATTAATATTTAAAAACTGTGATCGCCTTCTATTTAAACTATTTCTTATAACAAAATCAGCTAGGTCATTGTTGATGTGCAGCTTTTCATTTATAATTTCCAAGATTTGGCTTGCATCATCCCTATCCCTTATCCTTTGGTGAAACTTATTTATCAATGCTGCAGCGACCGTAAAATCTGTCATGGCATGTCTTGATGCCATTTTACACCACATTAAAAAATTCATGCCTTAGAAGCTTAAAGTATTGTTTGCAAATTCCATTTACTGCTTCAAAAACCCATCTGCATATGGTAACCGTTCTTGACTGGTTCGCTGCTTGGTTTCACCTTCTTGCAAGGATGCAGGGGTGTGGACAGAATAATTATTCTGTTCCAACAATGGCAAGCAGTCTCTTAAACCCCTATCCAGTATGAAAATGTCTCCAAATTGAAAATATTTCCTTAATGGTTTTGTCTCATCGCTGAATTCATTTGATATTATATTAGCATCCGACGTTATTGCTGGATAAGGGCATTTTTTTTTTTTGGTATCGGGGGGGAAATCTTCATAAGATGCCTGATTCCTTGGGGGAGAAATCAGGTTATGTGAGATTTCTACTCACTAAAACCCCCTCGGTGGCCACCCTCAGTGCTGTGTTGGGAAGCTCCGAGATCTCAAATATGAACGCATCGGAGCGTCCCGTGCGCGATGCTCTTTGGGCTCATCCCGGAGGACGCAGCCTCCTCTCTTCACGTGCTTCGCGTTGAAGCACGGCAACTTGTGCCACAATCAAGCTGCCGAATAAAGGCAGGTACAAGGTACATTGTAGATGTAATAAAGAAAGGCCTATTACATCTACAATGTACCCATCACAACACACCATTAAAAAAGGTTTCATTAAGTTCCTATACTTATGTAAGGAGGTATCTTTTTGATGCTTATAGTTAGAACTCTTCTGTACATACAGGGTGGCCCAAATAGTGACGTCCAAAGAAAAAATTTAGATTCCTCGTACCTAGACCTATCAGAAAATACCCCATGTATGTTCAGCGATTTTTGATAGTTTTCGAGTTACAATTTTTTTAAGTTTTTTCGTGAGATTTCTGAGGGAGTGTGTTAAATTTTTTTTTATCTCGCCATACCAAAACGTCGACGTCCCCACTAGTGCAGCCGGAAAGCTGGCCCATTGCCATGTCACTCTTCTTTAGGAGTCTGAGTTGTGATGGTACACCTTGGCGGTTAGTCCGAAGTGTACCCACACAATCGAAACCCCGAGATTTCATGACACGTGCAAGGGCGGGGCTGTTATAAAAGTTATCCATCCATACGCAATGTCCCTTGTTCTCGAGCCCCTGGAGGAGACCGAGGACAAGCGACGGCTCGTACCCGGATACAGGGGTCGCTTCCAGCCCCGTATCTGCTTCTTCTCGCCCCGAATAGACTTTGAATCTCCACAAATACCCTGTTCGGGACTCGCAGATCTCAAATGTCTTGATACCCGCTGCTGCAGCTTTATTTTTAATAAACTGCTTGAAAGCAAGCCAGCCTTTCCATTGTGTGAGCGATTCGTCAATGGCTATGTTTCGCGACAACCTATATAATGACTGAAACCGGTCAATAAGATGTTTAATGACCGGTTGTATTTTGGAGATTCTAGCCTGAGCTAGAGGCTGCGAGCGTGCAATACTGCTGTTGTCTACAAAATGGAGACAGGAGTTCAAGAGAATGAACCGATTGTACGACATGTACTGCGAAATGACCGGAGTATCCATAACGTCATCCTTGGACCAATATACCTTTACATTGCTTTTAATGCATGCTCCCGGTTGCCATAAGCAATGCAAAGTAAATACAACTCGTCGACATTTGTTGGATGCCAACGAGGCATACGGCTAGATGGCGCAAGGGTGCCATCACGAATCTTCCGTTCCATCGTCTGCTGAGCATACCTGTTCGTCTCGTCAGCTATTAGTTGAATAAATTCCGGAATACATATGGCGGTAAATGCATCATATGGACTCGGGAACCCTGCAACCGGACCTACTTGCTGGCGGTCTTAAAAAGATCAGGTTCTCGTCGGCCTGTACGTGAGTTTGGAAATACTCTTGATTGTGCCTTTCGACCATTTCAGAGTGGGCTTCGTCTAGTGATGGAAATGGTTGGAATTGTTTCTCTAGGTACTCTGCCAGGATCTCTGCTCTATCAGCCGCTCTATATCGCAGGCTCTATATCCGGATGTTGTAGGGGGCGGATTGGAGCCGGGGCTCCAGTAAACCTTCGGCACAATCCGTGCAGTGAACTCTTGTCCTCGGAAGCAGTCTCTATTCTTGATTCCCAGTCCTCTGTTGCCTTTTCTCTGAGCTCGCCCTTTATTCGGTCAATTAATTGGTTCAGCTCGGTTTTAAGGGTCGGGCAGCGGGTGAGTTGCCATTGGCGTCTTATTCTTAGAGTGGAGAGTGCCGCTTTGTGCCGCGTATTTATAGGGGAACCTTAGCTCGGCTGGCGTACTTCTTATGGGGAGATGCTTTATTTCCTATTATTATTACAAATCTATAGTATACAAGACGTGTACTTACTACATACTTACTACATACTAATTTATACAAACCAATGATGTATTATTAACAACTTATTACTATATACTTATTATTAACAACTTATATATAATCCGTCGTGCACATCTCTCCCACCGTGAAGCTTGCTTCAGTTATGTACTGGTAGCACGACGAGCTTCCTAGCTGGCCGCCGCAGCACGCCGAGCTTCCTAACTGGCCGCCGCAGCACGCCTTTCGTCGTCTTCACGTCCGCCGCTCTGGTGATGCCATCAGCGCCTGGGAAGACTGCCACGATGATACCGCGTAGCCAGATGTTGCGTAGTAGCGAGGCGTCGACGATGAGGACTAGGTCTCCGACTCGTACCTCTTCTCCTTGACCATGGGGCTCCCGCCGGTGTTGAAGTGTAGGCATGTATTCACGGACCCATCGTGCCCAGAAGAGATCGGCGAGGCGTTGGCTTGCCCTCCACGTCTTCATTGTACTGATGTCGGTATCTTTGAAGGTGTCTGGCAGCTGGCCTCGGGACGGGCCGCCGAGTAGGAAATGGTTCGGTGTTAGGGCTTCATTGTGCTCGTCGGTTGCTAGGTATGTGAGAGGTCGGCTGTTCACGGTATCTTCCACCTCGGCCAGGAGCGTCACCAGAGTTTCCTCATGAGGGTGCTGCTCGTGCAGGATAACTCGGAGAGCAGTCTTGACGCTTCGGACGAGCCGCTCCCAGGCGCCTCCCAATAACGGCGCCCCTGGTACGATGAACCGCCACTTAATGAAGCGATTGGTAGCGGCGGTGGTCAGCTGTTGCTCGTCGAGGGCTCGGCGTAGCTCGGCATTGCTTCCTCGCAGGTTGGTACCGTTGTTACTCGAGATCTCGGTCGGTTGTCCCCGGCGGGCCATCATACGCCGGAGCGCCATGATGCAACTGTCGGTCAGTTACGAGGGCCGGGTCGACAGTCTTTTTAAAAAAACCACGGAGACTTTCCACTGAATTTAATAGAATAAAATTCAATTAAGAAAGTACAAGCACTGATCTTAATATCTACGCGCTCCAGCAACAGGAGGCTGGGTTTTCGAAACGGAGTTCTGGCTGTTGACTGACTGGCCGCATCGTGAACCGCGAGTTTTAAAGCGTAATAGTGCTGATGCAGCGAGTCAGCTGTGGACATAGAATAATATAATTTATAACAGGTCGTCATGTGCGCGGTGAGCTCGAGGTGCACAGCCCTTGTAGTGAGGCAAGTGAAGAGGGCCACGTAGCGCTTCTGGTGTTGCCGACCCACGGTGACTGACAGAGGCCCGAAAAAATCTAGAGCGACTCAAGCGACTCAAGCGAGCCAAGAATCAAGTGGAAGCGACAGTCGGAAGCACAACCCTATACTAAAGTTAGCTAACTTGACTACAGAGCAGTTTTGCCGCTGGTCATTTGTAGGGTTGCCGTACACAAGAGATGAAATTACCGTATTTAAACAAAAATTACCGTAAATTTTTTAATTTTTTTATTAAGATGAAAAAGAAAAATATAGACATAAAACACAAGTCAAACAAATAAAAAACCTTCTGTTTATAAAAAAATGTCACTGAACCTATAGATTTGATAGAAAAAGGCACTCACTTCTCTCCTCTCATCAAATCCACAACATCACCTAATATGCCATCTGCAGTGGTATTCTTTTCATATTCAGACGGTTTTTTTTTATTTTCGTTATCATTTCGGGAGTTGGCTTGAACCTTGTACAATTTGAATGTTGTCTTATGTCTAGAAATGCCCTGTTTGGCTAATAATGTTGCATTTATATTATTATATTATTATTTATATATTATGCCCGCCAACCCGCATTGGAGCAGCGTGGTGGGTCTAAGCTCTATTTCCCTCTCTCCTATGAGAGTGGAGGCCTGTGCCCAGCAGTGGGACGTTAATGGGCTTTAGTGGTGTGGTGATTATTATTTGGAGGCTTTTACAAGTACATGTTTAAAATTGTAAGGCTTTTACAAGTACATGTTTAAAATTGTAACAATTTCACTTTTATTTTGAATAAAGAAAAAAAAAAATTTTTTTTTATTGTTTTCAAATTGCCGATATTTTGTAGTGTTTCATTATTTTTTTGCTCATGTGCAGCTTTCAACCTATTCTCCTCTTCTTTTTCTCCTAAAATTGCATCCACATTTTGTGCTCCGTAAAAGGGATTATTAATGCTTGCGTTTATTTCGTCATCGGTGAAATAAATAAAAGTCCTCCATGATGCTGCAACAAAAAACAACATATTATTATAAATAATACACACGCAACTCGAAAACTTCTTTCTCATAACTACGACAATTTCTAAATAACTCCAATCTCTCCATGGATATTTGGGAGTCTATTGACTTGCTCCCACTGGGCACATCTGACAGCCTGACTGATTTCTTAGGCACTTTTAAGTTGAAGGAGAAGCGCGAAGATCAAGGACCACTGGTCATCCTTGTTGAACAGTACCCTGATTTACCAACCACTTCACTCGATTAAGGGTCATTAATAGAAACCTGTCTTATCTAAGTTGTATATTCTTTCCGGTTTGTCAGCAAGACCCAATTCCTGTTTAGTTTAATCTAATAGTTCAAAGCAACGGTGAACGGATTACATGCCCTTTTTTGCCTGCCACTTCAATGCTTTGCGGCTTTTTCAATGACAACTTTTGGTCTCATAATATATGTACCAGAAAACTGGCTTGAAGTGTTTTTTTATGGAATAGCTACATATCCATATAGCGTTGCCATTTTTTTATTCGCGTTGCTTGTAGTACTGCCGCCCATCGACCTGTAAAACTGTACTGCGTTTTGTATTTATATAAACAACTTCTTCGGACATCGTTTAAGAAGAAGCCGCAAACGCCCCTAGATGATGCCCGCGATTTCGTCCGCGTGGTTAAAGTTTTTTGATTCCCGCGAGAACTCTTTAATTTTCGTTCCCACGAGGAAGAACTATTCCTCGTTCTCCCATTAATAAGAGCCCATATTTTCTGGGGTCACGGATAACAAGGATTTTGCTGGCTGTATTGGTCTCTCAGGGGTCTTTACTTGAATTAAGTGAGCAGAAGTCGAAAGCAGAGGCAAAAACTCAGTGGTCATGCGAAACTACGCGTCTTTTTAGCCACTTTTTCACATCTGCACCAATAGTATGTACTCAGCGGTCTCATGTCCAATGGTTGTAATTTATGTGTGCAATGGGGTGGTGTACACAACAGGATTACATGATGCTCCCTTACGTAATCAATCAATTCGATATTTTTTATGTGTGACGCATGACCACCCAATAGCAACATAGTCCACTAGGATCGAACAGCGTTCTGGAGTTCACTAGGATACACCATTGGTCTGGGTGGATCCTATAACACTTCAACTTTATCAGGATCCACCGTTTGGCTCCACTAGTGGATTGAATAGCACTCTGGAAGTTCACTATCATCCACCACTTCTTAATGGACCTTTGAACTTTGTTAGGATTAGAACTACCTATTATTTTTCCTTTTTTTATGTTATTGGACCGATTTCTTTCAAAATCGATATCTGGGGTTCCACTAATCACAATTAAGGATATCTGTCAAATTTTTAAGAAGTGACCAATATTTTGTTTCTTTTTTTAGCGTTCCATAACTCTTAAAAACTAGAGGAAAAAGGAACCCTTATAGGATCACTTCGTTGCCCGACTGTCTGTCTGTCTATCGACCACCTTTTTCTCGAGAACGCGTTGACGTATCAAGTTGAAATTCATATCTAATACTAAAGTGCACGGTCCCTTGTAGCTGTAAAAAATCAAGCGTGTACTTGATTGCCAGTGTGTGCCATTCCTCGTTCAAAGATTTCCATCGGATATGGGCCATTCAAAGTAGTTTCGATACTGTAATATATCGCATTACATCAGTGTAAAGCATATCATAACACCACCACCCATTTCATTCGCAACACCACCACCCATTTTGTCCAAGGGTACTTTTCTACCTTTGATTGGCGGCCGAGAGGTCCTCTACCGAGGCCACCAAGAGCCATATTTAAGTTGGTTTCAGCAAATTCCAACAGTAGCTCGATCTGCCTCACAGAGACAGCCCCGCAGGGTGCCATTTTCCTTTTTTTGGTGTTTATTTGGTATTTTTGGTATTAGAAGGAACGAAGTATTTTTTTAAATTAAAAACTAAACAAACTTAAAACTACACCGGACAGAATTTTTTAAAATCAAAAGTCAACAGTAGAAGAACCACAGATATTTCGTAATATAGGGCACAGGCTATAAAATATTATTTAAATAAATAGGTAATGCAGTATGGAAGACTGCTAAGCGTTCACTTGACGCAAGTACTGTATATAAATAATAAATATTATAAAGAGAAAAGATTTAATTGTTTGTTTATTAACGGATAAACTCAAAAACTACTTCATGGATTTTAAAAATTCTTTCACCTATAGAAAGTTACATTATCAGTGATAACTTAAGCTATATTTTGTTTAAAAACCGGGAACCGGGGCTGATTGCTAGTCATCACTAAGTATAAGGTTTTGTCCTGAGTGACTGACATACAACCTACAGCCCAAACGGCTGAACGTAGAAATTGGAAATTTAGAGAATAATAGTGTACCAAGGAAGGAATTTTCGAAATTACACCCCCAAGGAGGTTAAATAGGCGGTTCAAGTAACTTAGTAGGTATTTGTGCTTTCAGTGAAAAATTAAGAAATTTATGTTTTTCAGTGTTTTGAAAATATCTTTTTTTAAGAACCTAATTCCACGCGGACGAAGTCGCGGGCAAAAGCTAGTTACTCAACAATCAATCAATCAATCTGTTTTATTTTCAGGAGGTGAACTAGCTGAAATATGGAGAAACAGAAAAGTATACTTTTCCATGAATGTTCAAGCCATATGTTCTGCTAAATTGCTTTTCAATGATGTTGTAGCAATATGGCATGGTTCTGCACATGATTCGCATATTTGGGACAACAGTAATCAGAAAAGAAATTTTTTACAAGGTATTTACAGTGATTACTTGTTAATTGGTGACCACTTTTATGATGACACCTCTAGCCAGAGTTGACTCCCAAAGCCAATCGATAGTTGTGGAACGGACATTTGGCATATGGAAACGAAGGTTTCCAATACTCTCCAGAGGTATACAAGTACATTTAAGCAGAATACCTGGAATTGTGATAACAACTTGTGTTCTTCATAACGTTGCTCAGCAACATGGAGATCAAGAACCACCTTTGGATCTAGAATACCCTCCAATATTTGATGAAAACAATGTACCATTCTCAAACACTCACACGAATAGCCGCAGTACTCAAGGATCTCATGCTCGTCAAGTACTCATCGAATAACAGTTTGGTCAATTATAGAATTTTGTATGTGGTAGTAAGTGTATAAAATAATAATAAAACCACTTATATATTACTAGATGATGCCCGCGACTTCGTCGGCGTTGATTAAGATTTTTTGATTCCCGCGGGAACTCTTTAATTTTCCGGAATAAAAAGTATGTCCTTCCACGGGATATAACCTACCCCTATACCAAATTTCAGCAAAATCGGTTGAAAAGATGGGCCGGGAAAGCGTAGCAGACAGACAGACAGACAGACAGACACACTTTCGCATTTATAATATTAGTATGGATCTTGTATCTTTTATTTAGAAACTACATAATATAAGAATAGCTTACAATGAATATATTATGAATAACATTTAAATGTTTTTAGAAGTTTTATTAAAAAAAATAGTTAAACTATCAGTGCATGAATAAGATTTGAATGTTTTTAGTAGTGTTCCCCTGGAATTAAAAGAACTTAAACCACCTGGACGAAGTTGCATGCATCTGCTAGTTTATAATATTAATATGAAAATTAGTTTCGACTATGGTACCCTTTGTCTTTTTTTAGCTTCTTCCAGGTCTATCTCAGCAGCTGACCTAAGCATTTGGGCATGTGCTAACTTTTCCTTCAGTATTTGATTCTCCAACTGTATGTTTGTGAATCTCTCATCTTCAAATTTTAACTGTTTCTTCAATAGTTCTTTCTGTAGGCTAACAATTTTCATTTTTTCTTTAGCCAACGTTTTAAACTTGTCACTAACAGACTCATTCCCAGTATTCCTTTTCAACTTCTTTGTAGCTGGAATGTAAAGAAGAAAAATAATACACAATCATGCAATATCAATGCAATAAAAATGTCAAAACATTCATACTTTGTCATACTAAATTAACATGACATCTATCAATATAGCAGGACCTTACCACCCGAATTTTCATAGTATGATGTAAATAATATACATAATAGAAAACTCCTTTAACTTGATTTGGTAATTGTTTAATAACACGGGTCTTGTAACAAGTACAGGTAAAGCAAAGTAAAATATAATATACAATAAAAAGTGAGTTTATTTAGCCTATGTACAGTGCATGTGCTAATTTCAGACATAAATTAATCATACTTACAAACAAGTTTTGGATGAGGTTTACGTTTCAAATTTGATCTATCATTATCAAACAAGCTGTTTCATCCTCAGGTTTTTCTAATGTTAAAGGCAGTGTGATTTTTGTATTAATTGCCTCAATTGGTGCCGTTCCCTGAGTTGCCATCAAATCACTGTGATATTGCACTGTGGAAATGCCTGTCTCGTCGCAGTTATATGTTTAGGAGTAAATTTATATTTGTCCATTTGATCTCCTAATAGTCTGTAGAACAGTTGGACTTCTTTCTTTCAATCGTAGAGGCCGCACTGCAGTTTTTTCCAGCGAGCGGTTAGCCGCTATAACCGTAAAACCGCTCGAGAAGCACAACACTACGATTAAAAACCGCGAAATTGCCCCCGATTTTCATAGTATTGAAGATGGATTTCAAGAGAGCAGTATGTATTGTTGCTCTAATACTAAGAAATAGAAAAAGAAGACGTCAACGCAAATATTGGGTCCATCCACTCACTAGCCGTAGATTTAAGAAAGGTTTCTTTCATAAGAAATATTAATAGATTTTTCTTTCAGGTATCTTGCCAGTGGAAACAGTATGAAGTCACTGTATTTTGAATATTTGATTGGCACACAACACATAGTTAATATTAATATTCTCAAGGATCACAAAAAGTCTTAAGGTTCTTCTTCGAAGGTAATTATTACCAGTTTAAGGTTCTACTTTTTGGTCTGTGCACTGCACCCCTAACTTTCACAAAAATTATGAAACCAATTACAGCTTATTTGAGAGAAAGAGGTTTTATATCTGTACTTCATCTCGATGACTATTTATGTATTGGTAGTTGTAAGTCAGATTGCCTACATAATTATTATAAATACCACAGTTTGCTTGTTAGAAAGTCTTGGTTTTATAATAAATGTAGAAAAGACGGATTTTACGCCTAAACAAAGGTGCAAGTTTTTACGCTTAATATTTGATACAGCAGATATGTCTATTAGCATCCCCGATGAAAAAAGAGAAAATTGTGTGAATTTAGTTCTAGAGTTGCTAAAGAAATAGACATTTACAATTAGATTCTTAGCTCATGTTGTGGGCAAATTAATATCAGTTTGTCCTGCTATTAAATATGGTATCTTGTATACTAAAGAACTGGAGAGATTAAAGTGTATACATCTTAGAAAATTCAATAATAATACAAATCAAAAATTTCCTTAAATGAGCGTTGTAGGCAGGATCTGCTATGGTGGTCAAAGCACATCACAAAGTCATGTAATAAATTAGGAAGAAAATACATTTCAAACTGAAATATTGAGCGATGCGTCTATGGTAGGCTGGGGTGCATCATGTGGGGCACAGAGAACGGGGATTGCATGGACAGGTACTGAATCCAATCTGCGTATAAACTCCCTAGAGTTATTAGCTGCCTTTTTTGGACTGAAATGTTTTGCTTTCAATCTCAGAGATTGTGAGATCTTATTGCGTACTGACAATGTCACTACAGTTTCTTACATTAATAGACAGGGAGGAACTCAGCATCCTCATCTACACCATATTGCCAAACTTATTTGGCAATGGTGTGAAAGTAGGAGTCTCTGGATTTTCGCAAGCTATATTAATTAATACCAAAGAAAATGTGGTAGCTGATTTTGAATCTAGAAAGCAGATGGGAGATACAGAGTGGGAGTTAGGTGAGAGTTATTATCGACAGATTATTTTGAACTTCGGGGAACCATCTCGACACCTCCGTATAATATCGTAACTGTATTTGATCAACTTTACAGTACAGCTATTTAAAGATTTGCAAGTAGATTATTGATGTTTATGAAGTCAAATACTCTCGATTAAGAACCTACATTTTTATGAGTGGAATATTACCTTTGAAAGGATTACTTGGTTTTTTTCGTAGATTTCCTTAAAAATTACATACGATATTTTACTTTGGAAAATATCAATCGTACTTCATTGTATGTAGTCCTTACTATACTTTACGTCGAACTATATGTAGGATTATATAATGTACTCGTATGTTACACATACGATAACTTACATCGATACTAACAAAATAATAATGTGAAATGTGTATAGTTACGACAGTATGCTATAGAATTACTAGGTCATGATTGTATCGTATCGTGAGCGACGTATATTGAGGGATGATTGAAATGAAATTCTTTTCCTTAAACTGAAATGTAATGTATTTCACAATTACAGCAGCCCAAATAAACATCAGTCTCTCTTAAAAAACTTAAAAATTAATCAATGGTATTTTCGCTTATTATTATGGTTGTGATATTAGTAGTAGTGTTATATTAGTAGAAACAATGATAAATCCCTATCATTTTGGGCAAAATCTTGCAATAAAATATGTCATTTAAATTAACGAAACAAAAATCTCTTTCAGAAACTAAAAATAAAAAACTTCCCTATCATTTTGGGCACAATTTTGCAATAAAACATATCATTAAAACCAACGAAACAAAAATCTCTTTCAGAAACTAAAAATAAAATAAACTTCGCTATCATTTCGGGCACAATCTTACATAAATATATTATCATTAAAACCAACGAAACAAAAATGTCTTTCAAAAACGAAAATAAACTTTCTCTTCATCGTAAGAATAATAATCATAATTGTTCAGTCTTTAAAATTACAAAATCAGAACAACAATAAAAAATATTTAATAAGAACTTAAATTAAAAAAATCAATCTGAATCTGAATCCAAGTTAAGGTCATTGCCACTTTCTGGTAAACTTTGGAAAAAATCATGATGAGTACTAGGTATAATTTGAGACTTGCACATGTTCATCAAGTCATCTTTTTTTGCCTTAGGAATCGGCAGTATATTTTCATATAGTGCATCTACATTGGAAATGCATTGTCTCCTGGTAGACGCCTTTATACATAAAACATGATAATCATCGGCAGCTAAATCATATTTATAAAATAACTTAAAAGGATCTTCAGGTTTGACCAAGACTTCTCTTATTTTATTCCATTGCACTTTATCCCCAGTAGTACTTTTAACCCAATTTCCTTTTAATAAATTTTGTAATTAAAAAATCGGTGTATTGTAATTCCTCAACTACGAGTATGTAAGGCTTTCCTTTTTGTTTAGCCCAGCGTACTAAACAAAACCACTCAAATGGTGTGTAAATTAGTTTATTTTTGGCAGATTTTTCTATTAAAGCATGGACACTGTCGCCCTCGTTTTGGGTGTGACCAACTTCTAAAAAGCAATGATGTATGGCGTAGATGACAGAGGTTTGTCTATGGCCAGCGATTTATTAGGATGTTTGGATGTTTGTCATTTACGGAACGTCATACTTCTGAAAATATAATGAAGAAATTCAAAAATATTCTACAAGAATGGCAAATCTCCAGTATGGTAACTAATATAGTCACTGATAATGCTGCAAATATGAAACCAGCTGTGCGTTTAGGTGGATGGCTTCATTGGGGTTGTTTTGCCCATTCTATTAATCTTGTAACACAAAATGGAATTAAAGAAATTCAAACCGTTGTCAATAAAATTAAAACATTAGTCAGGTTTTTAAAAAAAAGGTCACATGCGACAGCTCAACTAAAAGATACCCAAGAAAGAATGGGACTGCCCCCACAAAAAGTAAAAAATGATGTTCCTACCCGATGAAATTCAACATTTGACATGATGTCACGCATCATTTCCATAAAAATTGCGGTTGCGTCAACCATCGCCATTCTATAAACTTCACGTTTAGTCCTATAGGTATATGGTTCACGATGAGTGGACTATAGCAGAACAAGCGATACTTTTATCGCACTTTTTTTTTTTTCGAGCACTTTTGCTCGAAATCTTTGATGCGGTGACAACTGCTATTAGTTCGGAGAGCAAAGTTAGCGTTTCATCGATAATTATATTTTTAAAACAGTTTAAAAATCATTTAAACTATATGAATTCTGTGCATCACATGCCAGAAGTAAAAAACATGGTAAAACGGTTATTGGAATAAATCAATACTCGCTTCTTTGATGATCGAAGATAATCAGTTAATTGCACAGGGCGTACTTTTGGCTCCTAGATTCAAAAAATTCGGATTCCTGAGGGAAAATAAATATACACTCGGCGTCAAAAAAATCGCACCTTTCAAAAAATCGACTTCAAACAACTGTAAACCTTATTTGACATCAATAATAAGGGTCATGTTGGATATCATTTGAAAGGCGATGAAATGGAGAGCACAAAAACAATTCAATTTATTATTTTTCTTTTATTGGAAAAGCACAAAAAAAATAAGTATATAAAACAGTAAAAGTCCTTAATTAAGCCTTAATTTAAAACAGATTAATTACACAAAAAAGAATACAAAAATGATCTTAAAACTAATCTAAAATCTAGTGTTACCCCCCCTTGCCCTGATGACGGCTTCCATACGATCCCTCATGGATCTTACCAATTTTAAAATTTCTTCTTGAGGGATAGTGTCCCATTCCTCAATAACGGCATCTTTGAGTTCCTGGAGAGTCGTAGGAGTGGGATCACGAGACCGAACCTTGCGTTTTAAATGGTCCCATAGGTGCTCAATCGGGTTCAGGTCTGGACTTCTCGCTGGCCACTGCATGACAGAGATCCCAACCTCTTGAAGGTAGTCGCGCACAATAATTGCAGTGTGAGCGCGAGCGTTGTCATGCATCAACGTGAACCCCTCGCCAACAAAACTGGCATAGGGGACCACATGGTCTTCCAGGATCTCTGTGATGTACCGGTGAGCAGTCAGCGACCCTTGCCCGCGAGCACCTCGAGCCCGGGAGACGCAAACAAGGTCGGTTTTGCCGTCGGCCGACATGCCGCCCCAGAACATACAAGAACCGCCTCCATATTCCACCGTCTCCTGGATGCAGGCTTGGGCGAAACGTTCACCCTGTCTTCTGTACACTCTTTTGCGTCTGTCGTTGCAGAAAAGGTACACTCTCGTCTCGTCTGAGAAGAGAACAGCTTTCCATTGTTCGAGGGTCCAATTGACGTGTTCGCGAGCGAATTGCAAGCGGGCTCGCCGATGCTCTGCGGTCAATTTTGGACCTGTAGCAGCTCTTCGCGCCGCTATTTTCCTCTCCCCCAGTCTTCGTCTAACCGTAGACACACTCACGGTTCTTCTGTTAGCTGTCTGGAGCTGCTGTCGCAACTCAACAGCATTTAAGAAGCGATTTCTCAAAGACGTCGATACGATGAATCGGTCGTCTCTCTCCGAGGTGCAGCGACGTCTACCAGAACCATGTCTTCGGACGTAGCCACCGGTCTCCAGGAAACGCTGGTACACTCTTCGAACCGAAAAACGGCTCAAGTTGAGTTGCCGAGCGACATCACACTGCCGCATGCCTGATTGCAGTAGTACAATCACTTGGGCGGCCTCATCCACAGTGGTATCCATTTTCAAGGGTGTTTTTCTTGGGAATGAGCTTCTCGTGTGTCCACTTCAACGGTTGGATAGCGAATGATCCCGATTGAACCTGTATTGACCCTTTTATACCTACAAAAGGTAGCGCAACTAGCGGCTGTTTTAAGGAGCAAAATTGTAGGTGTTTTCTTCTTCTTTTTTTGTGCTCTTCCAGTAAAAGAAAAATAATCAATTGAATTGTTTTTGTACTCTCCATTTCATCGCCTTTCAAATGATATCCTAAATGAACCTCATTATTGATGTCAAATAAGGTCTAAAGTTGTTTGAATTAGATTTTTTGAAAGGTGCGATTTTTTTGACGCCGAGTGTATAAACAGGTGAAGGTGTTGTATAACGATGTGACCTTTATAAGCGTCCATTACCAAGCGGAATCGCTCGAGAGAATATCTACTAAAGAGAACTCTGAGAACACGATCCATGTTCCAAGCAAATACAGATTTGCTCTGGAAAGATTTCGATTTAGAGGTACAACAATATTCAAAGCCAGACAGCGCCAGGTCATCTGCAGTTGTCGAAGTCGATAAATATTTAGACGAGCCCTTACTTCCGAGGAAAGATTCTGATCCTTTGGTTTGGTGGCACCAAAGGAAACACATTTATCCTCGGTTGTACCAAATAATGAAAAGACGACTCTGCATTATGGCCACATCTGTACCTTGCGAGAGAATATTTTCTCACCGAGCAGGGCAAACAGTTAATGAAAAGCGGGAGAATCTTAAACCTAACAAAGTGTCACAATGAAAAGCGGGAGAATCTTAAACCTAACAAAGTGTCACAAGTTGTATTTTTAAACTATAATTTAAATAATGCATAAAAAAATAAACGTTCATTTGTCCGGTTTAGGAAAATGGCTTTCTAGACTTCTAACTCATTTATTGTTTCAATAATAAATTAATATAATAGCGGCCCAACAGTTGGGCCCAAACTCTCTATATTACGTCCTTGGGGATCGAATTTTCAAAAATGGTGAAACACGTACTTCTTCATATTTAACGGAAAGCTCAAATACCAAGTTTCATGGCTTTAACTTGAAAAATGAATGACTTTCTATACCAACTTTCAACCCCTATTTTACCCGTTTGCGGGTGGAATGTTGAAAAACTGTGACACACGTACTTCTTTTTTTTTACTGAAGGTCAAAATACCAAGTTTCGTTGATATAAATTGAAAAATATCTTGAGAAATGACGGACTTTCATAAAAACTTGCAACCCCTATTTCACCCCCTTAGGGGTGCAATTTTGAAAAATCCCTTCTTAGTGAGCGCCTACGTCACAAAAGGAACATAATGTCAAGTTTCTAGCCCCAGCGGCTTAAGCTGTGCGTTGATATTTATAAGTCAGTCAGTCAGTCAGGACTTTGAATTTTATATATTTAGATAGGTCGCTGGTTTGCGAGAATAGCGACGGAACTAAAAATGATTGATTTTAGAGAAAAAAAAATCAAAAACAGGAACATTAATTCTTAAAAGGAAATTGTAAGTAAAATAAATCATTTATTTTACAACCCCTCATAAAATTGTCGATAGTAGTTTGGAATTATATTTTTGTTAACTAAATCTACTATTCCTATCTTCTTATTTTCTGAGATCCCATTCCTTTTTTTATAAGCAGATTGCAATCTGTAATTTTCGTCCAAAGATTTTGATGCACGGCTAGCAACTTTCACACATTTAAATTCATTTTCACCGTACGATGTTTTATAGAAAAAGAACCCTTTGTGGTCAGCATCTACTTTCAAAATCTTTATATCTGCCATTTTCACACTCTCATTATCATGTTATAAAACTTTGTAACAACTTTTTGCATTTCTTGTTCAGTCCTTGGCATATATGGGCGTAATTTTGCAATAGCAAGTATTACTCTATGTATTATTCTACACACTGTCGTTTTATGAAGCCCAGCCATATCACCAACACATCTCATAAAGGATCCTGAGGCATAATATTGGAGGGTAACTAGGACCTGATCTATTGGTTTTACTGCGTGATTTCTGAAACAATGTTGAAATGTAGTAGATAGGTACCTTATGTGGTAGGTAGGTTATATCGTGATTTGAAAGGAATAACTGTGTCCCCAGTAGGCAAACTGTTAGCGGCCGACTGAGTGAGCCGCAAATTTGTGGCGAACTGAAATTCGAGTTAGCTGCAAACTCAGATAAATTTTCGTGCGTCGCAAGCAAAATGTTATGAGTTAGCCGCTTATTTAGCCGACCTACTGAATTTTCACTTTACTATTGTTGTACGAAGGGAGTGGTTGTGTTGGTCACGATGGATATTTTTGAAGTAATTGGTATCTAAGAGGCACTGAAAGAGGATAAAGATAAGCACTGGGTTCACCCATTAAACAAGAAAAGGTTGAGTATTGGACAATTTCACGTTCTTTACCCAGAACTAAGGAAATATCCAGATAAATTTTACCAGTATTTCAATATGACTTCTCATACATTTGATGAATTGTTGAACTCTATAACCCAGTATATTGCTAAAAATAATATCACAAGAGATACAATATGTCCCGAAGAACGGCTTACTATAACTTTGAGGTAAGTAAATAATTAAATAATTCACGCTTTTGAATTTTAAAAATTTTAATATTAAAATTAAAAATCAGCAACATTTGTAATGTAATGACGAACTAGCATGGTAACATTTAGTAGGTAACCAGTCATTCGTCATCCTCAATGTGGTCTGAACCGCCTCGCAATATCGCTTCTATGTCTTCTACTTCCACTGAAGAACTTGTAGAGCTGTGTGTTGGACTGTTTAGAGGACTTCGAATGCTGCTGCTACCAACTAGGTTGTAGTTGTTTGAGGTTGAAGGATAGTTTTGCACATTTGGTGTACTGCTTCCACTCGTATATCCGTACTGATGTGGGTAGTTATTGGCATTCGTCCATCCAGTTTGCATCAGAGCACCGTCATAATTATTGTGTACATTATATTTTATATTTTTAATAAGTTTCATCACTTCGAACCGAAATTCAAAATTCTGTGTTGGGACATTGTCTTCATTTCCGGTAAAATATTTAGTAGAAAGTTCATATCTGGATCGTTTTCTCTTTTTTTATCCATCGATTTAAGTAGTGCCTCCTGAAACACAGTCATCTTTTTTGGTGCGCTGAGATTGCCTACTGAGTTAGTAGAATCATTTTCATCAAACATAGCGCTACTGTTGCTAGACGTCTCGGCGCTAATGTTGCTAGATGTCTGGTTGCTAGCTCTAGAAACATTTAGAAACTGCAACATATCCAAGTATGGCGTCTTGCGTTTTCTTGGTGCCCTACTTCCGCTTTTGAGTGAGGAATCCTTACTTTTTCTCTGGTGTAATAGTCGCGCAATCCCTTCCATTTTTTTTGTAAGTCTTTTACTGAAACAAAAATAAAAGGTACTTAGTTCATTTTCTTTCCAGATTCCTGTCAACTGGACTAAGTTACAGAAAAATTGCCCAAGAGTTTCTTGTTGGAAAATCGACGGTATCGAAAATAATAAACGAAACTGCATGCATTATATGGGATCTTTTACAGCCACAGGAAATGCCGGAACCTTCTGAAGAATTGTGGCTAGAAATAGCAAAACGATATTATTATAAAAAAACAAACTATCCTAATTGTATAGGATCTATCGATGGCAAGCATATCCGTATTCGAAAACCACCAAAAAGTGGCTCTAACTATTTCAATTATAAGAAGTTCTTCTCAATTGTTCTGTTAGCCGTAGCAGATGCAAACTGTTCTTTTATAGCCATTGATGTTGGTGCTTGTGGACGAAATGCTGACAGTAATATATTTAAAGAAAGTGCTTTTGGCAAAAAATTGGCTCGTGGGTCTCTGAAGATTCCTAACTCTACTAAATTGCATAATTCAAATGGATTGCCCCAACCTTTCGTGTTTCTTGGAGATGAGGCATTTGGATTGCAAAAGCTAATCTTGAGGCCTTTTCCTAATAAAAGTTTAAATAAGGAAGAGCGAATTTACAATTGTCGTCATAGTCGGGCTAGGAGATGCGTGGGGATGCGTGCGATGGTGCATTCGGTATTTTAACAAACAAATGGAGAGTTCTGCATACACCGATTGCTACTAATGTGAAAACAACCATCGCTATCGTAAAAGCTGTTTGTATTTTACATAATTTTGTCATAGCAAGAGAACAAGTACAATATGCACATCTTTCGCGACGTACCTCAACAACTCTTACAAGTACAAGTAGCCGAATAAATACTGTATCAAATTCTGGAAAAACAACAACAGACAACTTTAAAAACTATTTTTTTAACGAAGGAAAACTACCCTGGCAAGAGAAGTATTTGTAAGCTGTAGCTACAGGACGAAGAAGGAGTTTGTAAAGCGGTAAATACTATGTAGTGATGATGATACTTTGTTTTATGTAGTGATGATACAAGTATATTGTTGAATAAATAATAATTTAATTAGAATGGAACTTACTTCTTTTTCCTTTAGTGTTTTCTTCTAAGTTTTGCCAATCACCGTATAGGATATCAGCGATTTCATTCCAACCGCTCTGCTTTAATACTCTGTTGCTGTATTCTTCACTCGACATGTTCCATATGCATGGTCTATTTTTTTTGTATTTCCGTAATGAACCTTTCCGTATCAAAGGGCATCTTGGATTTTCTATGGTGTGTGTGCGAAGAGATTAGTTAGGTAAGCGATGCAAAAAAACACGTCCGAACACGTCGATAGCTTCTTTCCAACTGTCCGCATGAACAGTTTGCGGCAAACGGACTCACTACGCCCGGCGAACAACCATATCGCCGCCGCCGACTGCAACCGGTTTTGCTGTGAGTCAGCCATTAACTGAGACAGTCGGCGCACGTAACGCTGCAAACTGCGTAAAGTGAGTACTAGCAAACTGTGGACACTCCATTTCAAATATATGGAAGGGTGTACTAAACCGATACGCCGCAAACTCAGTCGGCCGCTAACAGTTTGCCTACTGGGGACACAGCCTAAAGAAATTACAAGGTGGTAGGTAAGTATACAATACAATAGAATAGGTAGGTATAAGTTTACAAAAATTAACTTACTTCTCCGTATCCCTTTTTACTTCACTTTCTATTTAATTCGTTATGAATATTGCAACTTCCTTCGAAACCCGGAATCTATCTATAAATTCATCTTCTTCGAATAATTCGTAATTGAAAATTCGCTTTTTAAAAACTTTTTTCTTTCTTAGTACTTCTCTTTCATTTTCGAAAAAACTACCATTGAAAGTATTGAATTTTAATACGTTTAATTTCGATTTATAATAAAACACAGAAATCTCACCTTTAGAGCACTGAAATGCGGCCTGCAAATCATAAACTGCAACTACAATGTTATCATAATTTTTATCCTTCTCCTTCTCTATTCGGGACAATTGTTTTTCTTCGTGGTGTTGTAAGTAAACTTCCTGTTTCAGTTCCTTTTCTTCTGCAGAATTATTTTTGTAAGCTTTGCAAAATTCGCAAGCGTCTTTTTTCGGAATAAAGAAAGATACATTGAAATCTTGTATAAATAGACGATAAAACATAATACACGAAGAATTTTTTGTGGTTTTAAAGCCGCGGCGAGTTTAATCGCCTTTAGCAGTACTCATTTTCCCCATATAACTTCTGAAACTTAGTAAAAATTTGGTGTCGTCATCCTCGTCAATATTGGATGACTTAGCATTTGTTTTTTGTCTTTGTTGCAACATATTTAATATCTGAGTTGGGACATCTTTTTTCCTTTTCTGTGTAACCACAGGTAAAGCCACAGATGAAGTCGGTACTGGTGACTCAATACAATTGATATCTTCTTTTTCAATATTTTGTTCTTCATTTGCAGATTGTAGTTGTGGTTGGGTACAGTCAGAATCTTCTTTTGGATAGTTTCCTTCAGAATCTCTTTTAGCAAATATGGGTGTAAGAAAGTAAAGCAAATGACTATAAATATATGTTTTGGACTTTTTAGCTGCACTGCCAGTAGGAATATTTTTGGTTTTTTTAAGTTCTTTTCGGTAATAGTCTCTAATGTTCTTTTTCTACTTCTTTTTCAAATCGGCACCTGAAAAATAAAATTATATTGTTTTTTTTTCAGATTCCTGACAACTGGTTGTAATTTTGAAGAATTAAAAACAGATAAGAAACAGAATTAGAAACAGAAACAGAATTAGAAACAGATGGGAAGTCGAACTGTGTCTGCGCTCGTTAAAGAAACTTGTGAAGCTATTTGGCAAGTGTACCAACCCTTAGAAATGAGACCACCGTCAACAAAAGAACGTTGGATAGAAATTGCGGAAAATTATTACAGAAATGCCAACTTCCCCAACTGTGTAGGTGCAGTAGATGGGAAGCATATCCGTTTGATCTCCCCCCTGCACAGTGGGTCTGCTTTTTATAACTATAAAAATTACTACTCTATTCTATTGATGGCAGTAGTAGATTCAGACTACCGGTTCATAGCTATTGATGTGGGAGCTTTTGGCAGAGATAGTGACAGTAATATTTTTAACAATTGGGTTTTTGGGAAACGGTTAAAAGAAAATCGCCTTAATTTGCCTGAAGCAAAACCTCTGCCAGAAAGTAATGGGCCACCTCTACCGTATGTTTTTCTAGGCGATGAGGCCTTTCCACTGAACAACAATTTTTTAAAACCTTATCCAAGATGTAACCTCAATATTCAACGTCGAATCTTTAATTATCGACTGAGTCGAGCTCGACGTATTGTAGAATGTGCTTTCGGAATTCTTTCAAACAAGTGGAGAATTTTTCATACGAGTATGACCATTCCATTAGATTTTGCTGCTCTCGTAACGAAGATAGCATGCGTATTGCATAATTTTGTGCGCAGAAGAGATGGTTATAACTTTAAAGATACGTTAACGCATTACTTCGAGGATTTATCATTCAGTTCTTCACGACAATCCACAAACCGAGGCAGAACTATAAGAGATCAGTTCGCTGAGTAGTTCATGGCGCGGCTGGAGAACTAACATATCAATATCTCCTGAAGTGATTGACTGGTTTCATAGTTACTTGTTTGGGCGCCGGCAGCGGACACGAGTTGACGATTCGTTATCTAACTGGTGTTCGATCAATGCCGGTGTTCCACAAGGTGGCGTGTTGTCTCCTCTCCTGTTTTCAATTTTCATTAGTTCTATTACTCTCCAGTTATCTTCTCACTACCACCTGTATGCTGACGATCTCCAATTGTATGTTCAGGCTAAATTAGTGGATTTACCTAATGCAATAGGCGAATTAAATAATGATTTATATGCAATTGTGCAATGGAGTAAGTCTTATGGACTTAAAGTAAATCCCGCAAAAACTCAGTCTATCATAATAGGCAGTCAAAAGTTGGTCACGCAAATAGATTTTCCTGCTTTGCCTAGCATCATATTTGACGGAACGTGTGTGCCATACAGTGACACGGTTAGAAATCTTGGTGTCACTTTTGACAAATTCTTATCTTGGGCTCCACAAGTTAGTGAGGTGAGCAGGAAGGTGTTTGCGTCTGTTGGTTCTCTGCGCCGATTGACTAATTTTTTACCCATACCAACTAAAATTACGCTTGCACAGTCTCTCCTCTTACCGATTCTCGATTATGCTGATTCTTGTTATCCCAATCTTAATGAAGAGTTGCTTAATAAACTTGAGCGCGTTCAAAATCTTTGCATACGGTTCATATTTGGACTTAGGAAATATGACCACGTTTCTGAATTTCGCGAAAAACTCAAGTGGCTTCCGATTCGCCTTCGCAGGGATACTCACATTCTTTCTCTTCTATTCTGTATTCTATTCAATCCTACTACTCCCCTTTACCTCAAAGAGCGATTCGAGTTCCTTAGTGACACTCACGGTCGCTCTCTTCGCTCTGTTGACAACCTTATCCTAAGAATACCTTCCCATAGCACTTCCTTTTATTCAAAATCCTTTTCCGTTGAAGCGGTTAGGCTATGGAACTCCTTACCGCTTCATATTAGGCGTGCGCAATCTCTTGGAGAATTTAAAAACCTCGTCAAAGCGCACTTTCTTCCTCCTTGAATTCCTTAAATCATCATCCGATTCTAATAATTATTCTTCTTTCCTACTTTGCGTCTTGTTGGCTTTTATTCTATTTTACTCTATTTTATATAATATTTATATATTTATATTATAAGTAGGTATATGTATATATCTATTTATTTATAGATAAATGTATGTATTATTATCTATTTATATATGTATTTACGTATAGTGTATTTAGGTATGTAGATATACATGTATTATATTGTATAATATTTTACAATTAAGAATATTTGAATAATTAGATTACATTAGGTTAGAACTAATTATTAATTTTTCCTTTTTAAGTAACGTACACCCTTGAAGCTTTCTCATTAGGTTAATCCGTTGTTTGCATGGTTGCCTGGTAGAGATCGCTTTAAAGCGATAAGGCCGCCACTTGTACCATAGCTTAGTTTTATTGTTATTGTTTATAAGTATGTGTTTCTTGGTGTACAATAAAGAATTTTTCATTCATTTCATTCATTCATTCATTCAATATAGCGAAAGAATCATTAACCCACATTAATTCAACAATAAAGGAATATTATACTATAGGTACTTGTTCTATGTTGGATTTATAATCTATGACAGATGTTAGATTATTAGGAATCGGTGGTCTAAAAATGTTAACGTTATTCTGTAATTTCTAAATATAAAAGTCTATCTATTAAAGTTTGTTTTAATTATTAATAATAATACAATACTTACATTTGTTTGCTTTGTCTGTGCATAGTCATGGGCGTTTTTGATATTTTTCACCATCGTTGCTCAACGTTGTTTCGATGCCGTCACCCGTTGTCAACATCGTTGTTTCCGACAACGGTGTCGGACATCCAGCTAGCGCTATATAAGTAACATATATGGTTATTGGTTGGCGTTTTCATAAACGTTGTTACTTGTTATATTGAAGTGCGATGCCATCTTACTTCAACGTAATGGACTTATTTATGAAAATAATAGTAAATAAAAGTGTTGATGTAATGAAATAGACAAAATGTTTTTTTTTTTATATATTTTTTTAATTTGTTAAAAAATATGCGTTTGCATTTAAAAAAAATTAATTGCTCAAGTTTAGACGTGGTAAGCCGGGTCCTGCGTTAATTTAAAATATACCCAGCTTTGGAGAATATACGTTCACACGGTACGGATGTTATTACAATGTTGCACCGTGTTCGGTATATTGCCGCCAAAGTTGGGTATATTTTAGAATGGCGTAGCCACCATTCAGTTGGGTCGTTCCACTTCCCATCATTGCTTTGCCGAGGCAACATCTCATCTTCCAAATACAGCTTAAGTTCTCGCAGGGCTTTAGATAAAGGAGTCCCTGGAATTCTAGTGCTGTTGACTAAACTGTCAACTTTATTCCACACGCCGGTGGGAGCACTTGAGTTGACTACGCTAGTAAATTGGGCTGTATTTGTTGCTGTTGTTGGCTGCCTTGAAATTATTTCTTCCATGAGTTCTTGGCAATAGTGTTTAATAGCAGTCTTGTTACTTTCATTTTTGAACGTTGCCAACTTGAAACGGGGATCTAGCAACGTACACAAACCTAAAGATTTACTGTTTTCGATATTACGAAACCGAGTATCTATTCCACTTTTTAATTTCAATAGTACATTTTGCAAAATATCAATATTAATAAATTCACTATTGAGCAACATTTCTTCGCAAATGTGAGATTCTATTAATTTATTTACAATAAGATTCATATGCATCTATACACAACTACTGAAACTGACGACAGTAACTTTTAAAGATCGAGCGCGAAGCCGCGAACTATGAATTTCGTTTTCGTAATGAAAAAATCAAAACAAACTTAGCCTTGAAACAACCGTCAAATTGTTTTAACGTTCGGCTGCCATCGTCGTATGACATCGGTCGTTGTCGGTTATTGTCGGCACTCGGCATTATTCGGTGTGATCGCGTTGAATTTCTGTTAGTTGTTAGTTGTTACCACAGACACAGAATAATATTATAATATAATAGTACTAACACAGAGTACTTTGTTCGGTGTTGCTCCCATCCGTTGTTCAACATTTCGGCAACGGATGCCAACATCATATACTACTCTGTCAAGAAAGTACCGGGAAAAGGTCTATAATATACAAAATGTTAATTATTATTCCAAATTTATTGTATCTCCTTCAAAGTAGGCCCCTTCGGAAATAATACAGTTACACCAACGAATAATCCAATTATCAAAGCATTTTTTAAAGGCATTTTTCGGAATCAACTTCAGTTCTTGCCGCGAATTCTCTTTTACATGTCTTCTATCGATCGAAAACGGGTGCCACGAAGTGGTAATTTGAGTTTTGGAAAGAGAAAAAAGTCGGCCGGAGCCATATCCGGTGAATACGGTAGTTGTTCGATGGTATTTGTTGAGTTTTTGGTCAAAAATTCATTCACAATGATGGCCTTGTGCCTTTTAGTTGAAGACGTTGATGGCCGACCAGAGCGAGGCAAATCTTCCACCACATCGCGACCACTTTTGAATGCATGGTACCACTCGTATGCACGTGTTTTTGATAAAGTCGATTCCCCGTAAGCTTTCTGCAACATTTTCAGCGACTCTGGACACGAAATTCCATTTGCGATGCAAAATTTGAGACAAACTCTTTGTTCGATATTTTCATTCATTGTAAAAATCGCAAAACACTATTGAGATGAACTGACAAAATGGCGAACTGTAAACAAAGTAAATAACAATTGACGCTCAAACTTCGCGGCAATATAGACGACAGTTGTGTCAACTTAGCGACAAAAAATAATTTTTGAATTGAATTTGGAATTAGAAACAAATGATGAATTCCTGGTACTTTATTGACAGAATGTATTAACATCGTTGGTGAGCAACGTTGTTTTAAAAACGGCCACCTCTATCTGTGCACGTTTCCCAATCATTAAAAATCATTTTGCAGATCTGCTCCTAAGCCAAGTCCTTTACGTCTCTATTGTGATAGTCCGCATTATTATTATCCCATATGCATGGGATTCACACATTTCGTTACCTACGACGACGACGGGTCGTAGACGTCCACTCATTACAAGGCTCGGGTGGATCTGAATTGAAATTTACGTGCGTGTACGGCGGACGAGTCAAAATGTACACAAGCGCTGCGTTCGGAATGACGTCATTAGGTTTTTTTCCGTTCTCACGATCCGAACGCATCGAACCGAACGTTAGGTTTTTTTTCCGTTCGGAAAAAATATGAATAATGTGCGCCTTGTTGAATATTTTGTATGTAAGCAGAGCATTCAGGTTTCCAAATCTGAATTCCTGATCTGGAAACCTAATTCGGAAAACGAACGTTTGCGGCCTACCTTATAATCACCAATACGTTTTGGTGAATTTTGTATATGGTTAAATACTTCTCTGCAGAAATCTTCTACACCTCTTGGCAATTTTACGCATATGCATGAGGCGCATAGACTGAAGGAACGACATATGTACTTTATTGTAAAAAGGTGTGGTATATCACTTTTCAATAGTGTGACCAATGATTGATTGCCTCCGAACATAACGTTGGCACCATCAGATGCAAATCCTAACATGTTGAATTTGTAAGGTATGCCTTTCTCGGTAAAATGTTCAATGATTTTAATAAAACTATGTTTTAATTTGGAAGCCGGCAGCCGACATTTTATTTGCAGAAAGAAGGGAAGTACAACCATAGTGAACATAGAATGCTACATGTGAACCACAAATAAGATCTACAATAGTCTATTACACAGAGTATATAATACGCATACAATATAGACGAATTACTTGTTTATTTGATGTAAGAATGTAATAAATAATTAATATTTCTAACACCCCAACTACAGCAAATAAACAAAACATTTAAGTAAATTAATAAAAGAGTTTTAATTTAACACCGACTCTATTTGACTTATCCCTAGACCATCCAAACATCTAAAATGCTTTACTGGACTTAAACTTTTTGTTAAAACATCAGCTGGCATTTCAGTCGATGGTAAATATTTCAATTTAATGATTTTACTATTTAATACATCCTTTATAAAATGATATCTAATGTCAATGTGTTTACTTTTTCTGTGTGACACATAATTTGCAACCAACTTCTGTGCACTCTGACTATCGTTATATAAGAGCACAGTACATAAATTGCCAGTAAGTTCACAAAACAAAGATCTTAAATATATGGCTTCTTTACATGCTTCTGCTATGGACATATATTCGGCTTCCATACTGGACAAAGCCACGGTCCTTTGCTTCCTACTTTCCCACGAAATAGCTGAGCCTGACATAACAAAACAATAACCTGTATAAGACCTGCGATCCAAGGTATTATTCCCCCAATCAGCATCAACAAAACCCACAAGCTCAGCTTTTTCTTTTACATATTTTAAACAATAATTTTTAGTTTTCTTTAGATATCTAAGTATTCTTTTTGCATAATTCCAATGAACATTGGTATGACATTTATTAAATTGACTGAGAAAACTTACTGAAAAAGATATATCTGGTCGGGTAAGAACTGATAAATACATTAGGCTTCCAATTAATTGTTGATAAGGAATTTCACTATTGCAAGTTTCAGGCTTTTCAATATCCAACTTACTTTCCATTGAAGTACTAGCAACTTTACAATTTATCATATTGAATTTATCAAGTAACTGGTCAATATACTGCTCCTGATCCAAAGTAATTACATTAGACTTCTTATCAATTTTAACTCTCATACCTAAACATTGCTGAACCTGTCCTAAATTCTTTATTTTAAATTTAGAACTCAACACAGAAATTAGGTTTTCAGTCTCCTGATTGTTATCAGAATAAATGAAAAAATCATCAACATATAACGCAATAATAATTTTTGAACTATCATTCATTTTTGTAAAAACACATGGCTCTAAGCGACTCTTTTTAAACCCTAGCTCACATAAGCAATGCTCAACTCTCTCATACCAAGACCTTGAGGACTGCTTTAACCCATAAATTGCTTTATTTAATTTAACAATAACCTTTTTCGTTTTGACACCACAATTTATTTCTGGTTGAACCATATAAATGTCCTCTTTGAGAAAACCATTTAAGAAGGCTGTTTTCACATCTAAATGAATGATATCCAAATTCAATTGTACAGACAGTGCATATAACATTTTAAGAGTAGAATGTCTAACCACAGGTGAAAAAGTCTCTTCATAATCTATACCAGGCCTCTGCGTGAAGCCTTTAGCCACTAGACGCGCTCTGTACCGCACACTATTATCACTATTGACCTTTCTTTTATACACCCACTTGCACTGCACTAAAGTTGTATCAGAAGGTAACTCATCCACCTGAACCCATGCATCATTTTCCTCAAACGCCTGAAGCTCCTCCTTCATTGCTGCAATCCATTTGTCTCTGTCCTGACTGGCCAGAGCCTCTTGGATGCTAACAGGATCACCACTGAATTCTGGACAGGTTGTACACAGGTTTGTATAACCAAATCGCTCAGGCTGCTTCCTTACTCGTTTGTTGATTACTGGTTCTTGTGGAACTGGCTCCTCTTCAATTTCTTGAGATTGCTGTAATGTAGAATCCAAATCAGTCAAAGCGTTAAGGTATTCCGATTCTGAAGAACTATTGAGGTATTCCGGATTCAAAATCTGTTCATCTTTTATTTCTCTATCCTTACTCTTAACATCACTGCCTGACTCCTCTGTTTGGATTATATCCCCAACTGAAACTGATACACTTGCATCACTCAAACAGTTTCTTTCAGTATTCTCATGGATAACTACATCTCTACTTATAGTGACACATCTCTTTACAGGATCATAGACTCTGTAACCCTTGACATTTTCTGCAAAACCAACTAGAATATGCTTCCTCGACTTAGTATCCCACTTAAGTCTTTTTTCTTTCGGTACATGTACCATTACTGGGCTGCCAAATATTCTAACATGACTTAAATCTGGTTTCTTGTTTGTCCAGAGCTCATACGGGGTTTTATTATTTAAACCTGATGCAACAGATCTATTCCTAAGATAGACAGCGGTGTTTGTTGCCTCCGCCCAAAACTTCTTATCTAAACCTGCATCAAATAATAAACAACGAGCTCTTTCAACAATGGTCCGATTGATGCGTTCACTCAACCCATTCTGTTCAGGAGTATAAACATTGGTCTTCTGGTGAACAATGCCAGCATCTTTCAAATAATTCTCAAACTCATTGCTACAAAACTCTAAGCCATTATCTGTTCTGAATATTTTTATCTTTCTACTTTGTTGATTTTCTACCAGAGATTTAAATTCCTTAAAGTAATTGAAAACTTGACTTTTAGCTTTAAGAAAATAAACAAATGCCATACGGCTATAATCATCAACAAATATAAGGAAATACCTCGCTCCTCCAATTGAGTTCGTCTCCATTGGTCCGCAGACATCAGCATGCACAGTATGCAGTGGCTCGCTGCTCCTTGTTCCTGCATGGCCAAATGGTAATCTCGACTGCTTTCCTTCACAGCACACACTGCACGTACTTTTGTTGATATCAGCTTTATCTGGGTATGATATACCCATAACTGCCCCATTCTTCATTATGTTTTGGTCGTTCATATTCAAATGGCCTAATCTCCTATGCCAAACTTCGGAAGTAGATGTAAACAAACATGATTTGTACTCTATGTCTAACTTGTAGACACCATCTGTCTGATAGGCTATGCCTACTAAATCATTATTTTTATTAAAAATTTTACAACATTTCTCTTTGAACTCCACTCTATTTCCATTCTTGAGAAGTTGACTCACAGATATGAGGTTAGTGGTAAGGTTAGGTACACATAACACATCCTTAAGTGTGACCTCATATTTGCAACTTGGAGTGACGGTCATAATCTCCACATCACCCGAGCATAACACTGGCATAGCAGTTTCATTAGCCGCTAATATACTCCGGACACTCGGCGTGAACGATGCACTTTTCAACAAGTTTTTATCTGGCGTCATGTGAACACTCGCGCCACTATCTAAGTAAAAATCTTTTTTATTGTAATTCCCGTTCAAGAAAACTGCGGAAAATGCGTTTGTCTTTTTTACTACTTGCTGTTGTTTACACTGAGACTTATAATGGCCTTTTTGTTTGCATCGGTAGCATTGTATAATCCTTTTCGGTTTGTTTACATTATTATTTGGGCCCACGGCCATAGACGATGACGCGCCGCCATAATGACTTCTAGAATTATTGTCACTTTTGACATGGCTGCCAACTTTAGAATCTGAAATTTGCCTTCTGCTAAGGAATGCATTTCCGGTTTCCGAATCGTTTCCTGCTAAGTCAATTAACTTTGTTTTAACAACGTCAGCAGAAATGGAGATTCCGGAATGTTCTATCGCCATGATCATAGGGAAGTATTTTTCAGGTAGACCAGCCAATAATAAACATCCAATCCACTCGTCGTCAACTGAAAATCCTGTTCCCGATAATTTCTGGGCCGTCTCGATAATTTGCGTGACGTAATCTGTCATCGAATCGCAATTATCGAGGCGAATTGATATCAAATTTCGCAGCAAATTTATTCTTCGTGAAAATCCCGAATCATCAAACATAGTCTTCAATTTTAACCACAAATTTTTTGTACTTGTAGCTTCCTTTATGTGAACGTATAACGACGGATCAATCGTTAGAATTAATTTGGCTTTCGCTTTCGCATCTTCTGCGGCTGCTGTTGCTGGGCTTTCTTGCTTGATGCAATTCGCCATGCCCTCCAAAACAAGCAAATTCTCCGCTGCAAACGCCCATTCGTGATAGTTCTCACGCCCCTTCAGCTTGGGCACGTTGGTCAAGAATGAGTTCGAAGCCATAATTTCACGAAATAAATACACAAACTAAGAGAACACTACTTTTAAAACTGATTAACACTTATTAAAGGGTAAACTGGGCCCGATAACCTAATAAAACTATGTTTTAATTTGGAAGCCGGCAGCCGACATTTTATTTGCAGAAAGAAGGGAAGTACAACCATAGTGAACATAGAATGCTACATGTGAACCACAAATAAGATCTACAATAGTCTATTACACAGAGTATATAATACGCATACAATATAGACGAATTACTTGTTTATTTGATGTAAGAATGTAATAAATAATTAATATTTCTAACAGATTTTACCATGTAATGCTGTTGCCGTACCATCTTCAACAGGTATCAGTGTCAGAAATCTATCTTCTACTTGAAAATCTGAGTTTACAGTCCTTACGACGAGTGCCAAATGTTTGGTAGTAGATTTGTCTGTGCTTTCGTCAACAAGTGTTGAAAGTTATTGTTTTGTAGCTTCTCTACCAGCAGGCCGATTCAGAACGTTACGATACCTTAGTTATTGATCGATTCGGTTTGGTATCGTACGATAAGATGTATTTTCAATTCAGAATAATCGTATCGACAGTGAAATTGTCGAAACCGAAACCGAATCGAACCTACGTAGATATCGGTCGATTTCTTCTAGCAAACGCTATTCACAACAACTTAATCGAATAAGATTTTCCGAACGTCACATATTTTTTGTTTGTTACTTATTGAAACCTACGGGGCATTCGGTAGTGTTCGGTATCCTTTTGTTTACTTTTATTTTTTCTTTCCTTGTTTTTTTCGCGTAAAAATGTTCGCCGCAGCACTACAAATAAATAAGACCTACTTATGCAAAAAGGAACCAATCCACACACATGCCAAAAATGAGATAAGTATAGAGAAAGCTTTTAAAATGCACCTTCTATCGACCTTGGAAAGATCAAAATGATTTGATCAATCAATCACACAATGTCAAAATTGTCAGATCATTTTAATCTTTCCAGGGTCTATAGAAGGTGCATTTTAAAAGCTTTTTGTATACTTATCTAATTTTTGCCATGTGTGTGGATTGGTTCCTTTTTGCATAAGTAGGTCCTATTAAGGAGACGTAGACGCAATGGAGACGAGGATGCAAGTCCCTTAAGACGCAGGCATCTGCGTACGCTGCGAGACGCGTCTAACCCTTTTGTAGCAAATGCTAGAGTTTTTATGGGAAAGTATCGCCTGTCCCAGGACTTAGCATTGGCTTTATTTGATGAAATTAGATCCGCCTAATCTGGAGGCAACAAAAGCTTCGCTATAGCACCAGAATTGAAGGTGAGTTCTCAAATTGTATTTCTACACAAACCATAATAATTTATGTATGACTGTTTGTTTGTCCTACGTTACGGGATAGCTTAGTAAATAGGTAAGTACCTTAGACTTGGTAAAAAAACTTAAGTGGGTGTAAGTAAACCTGTATCTTTTGTAAGTAGGTATATACATATTCCCTATACCTGCCTGTAGCACCTACCTACCTTTATATGATAGGACACATGGTTCAACATTTATAATGGTAAACTTACATAACAATGAGTAGTAAGTACCTACTTACTAAATTATTAAGAAACTTGTTCAAAATTCACAGGTTTTGGCCGCGCTTCATTTTTTGCTCATGGCAGTGATCAAAAGTCAATAGCAGGAGAACATGACATTGCCATCAGCTAACCGAGTTTGTGCAGATGCATAAACGAGGTTACAGAAGCTATCAACCCATCATAAAGAAATGAATCAAAGGACATCATCCACGATTCATACATTTTTGGTCCAAAAGTGAAAGTGCCGGGTAAAAAAATTTTTTGCTGTATTTCGTTAGAACTTGTCCACCTAAACATCAAATAAATATTATAAATGCGAAAGTTTGGATGGATGTATGTTTGTTACTCAATCACGCTCCAACGGCTGAACGGATCTGGATGAAATTTGGCACAGAGATAGATTATAGTCTGGAATAGCACATAGGCAATTTTTTATCCCGGAAAATTAAAGAGTTCCCGCGGGCACCGAAAAACCTCAATCCACGCGGACGAAGTCGCGGGCATCAGCTAGTTTTTTATAATTATTAAATTATTATTTTTTATTTTTATTAAGTCCAAATAATCACGTCCTATATCGATGCAAGAAAACGTATTTGCTGTAAGTAGCCAAAACCCAACCTTTCACCAGAGCCAAAAAAAACTTTAAAAAAGTTACAAAAAAAATTATATCGATGGGTCCCTGGAACAAGACCGCAATATCCATTGCAGCAGTATTCCGATCAAGCCATTTTCGTAATCTACGGACCCCAATACACCTTGTGAATTTTTTTCAGAAAGGAGATCATTCAAAACGTACCAAAATTTGAAAGTGCCGGCCAAAAAAAGTTAAGTAATTATTTCGATAGAGGGTATTATTCTAAACATTTTTTACTATCACAGCAAAGTTGTACGACCGTTACTTGCGCTGATATTGAAGTTTGAAAATATGGATATTTTCATAATGAAACGGCACAAAAAATGAAAAACTGTATTAAAAATGGTTTTTTATTTAAAAAAAAAAGGTATAAAGCAATTATGTCTCCTCTAATCTTACAATTACATCTTCTAGACCTTCTGCTGGAGGTCTTATTGCCTCTTCTTCATGTCGGGCAAAACACATTTAACGGCGTTCCCCCACCCTTCGCATCCCCGCACATTCTTCACCCAGGTAGCAGACCTAAACTGGTGTCTAGCTACCTGTCGTATTAAAAACAAGTTTGGAATAATACCTACCAATCTAAATCATCATAATAGCATCATACTTCTTTGACCTAAACTCTTAGAACTATGAAAAAACAAGATTTTCAAACTACAATATCTTTGCTGGTAGCGATCTTACAGCTTGGCTGTTATAATAAAATATGTTTAGAATAATACGATCTATCGAAGGAATTACTTTATTTTTTTTGGCCGGCACTTTCACATTTTGGTATTTTTTGTATGGGCCGTGAATGATCTCCTTTAAAATGAAACCTGGCCGATTTACCAAAATCACTATGGTTATTGCTTCGTTATTTCCCGTTCATCATTCGAATTTTGTTTACCGGAATAATCGTACTATGTCCAATGATACAAGTTTTTTTTCAACCTTCTACAAGTAACGGCCATTCTGGCTTTGTTCCCGGAAATAAAGGGCATGACCAGTAACTGCCCTCCGATTCGGGACAATGTGCAGGATTTCCGTTTTGACAGTAAGGTTTAAAAATTAGAACCGAAATTACTATGGATTTATTATTCCGAATAAGGTCAAGGTTAAAATGTCTATAAAAACAATACGTTTATTGTTTAAATCTAGAGCGTCCGGTTTCCTCTTTAAGCACTACTCCATTTTGACGTTCCGTTTTATCCATGCCTAATAATCTTGTTACCCTACATGAATACCATATAAGTACCTTAGTCACTATATTATGAGTGATTTATTTTTGATCAATTAAATAGTAATGAAAAGGAAATGTATGTTTTGTTTTTATTATTTTTGTTAGTTGACAAGCCTCAAACGAACGAAGCATTTTTAAATAACCACTGCATTTAAAGGAACGTAACGCCCTCTGGCATTGCACCTGTCTGCCATCTGTGGTCGAATAGTTGAACAAACTCGCTAACCAAAACGTTTAGCGCCATCTGTTGTCGAATAGTTGAAAAGATTCGCTAGCTCCATCTAGTGTGGCAGCAGTACAATGTAGCGTGATTTTTAAAGGAATTACATAATTCTTGCAAATACAGTTTTATTATTCCAGTATTATCCTCATCCATGCCCAAATAATGCAAACCTTAATTATTTTCCTGAGAAACGTGGTTAGCAATACTTAAAATATTTTTTTAGACTCTATCACCACAAAAACTAGTGCCATCTAGTGTGGGAAAGCAGTTTTTTGGTGAAACTTCTTTTTTTTTATTTTCTCAGTTTTCAGAGCCTTCAGATTCCTGAAGGTTTTTTATCTAAAAACTATAAAATATAAAAATTACAATAATAAAGAGTTCATTGCTGCACATTAATTTTTGATATCTAGGCAAGCTCCCATAGTTGCGCTGGTCAAGTTTTTTGTATGTCGATTCATAATCAACATTGCTGTACAAATATATATATATATTTTACACTTTCACTAATAAGATGGTGTATCTTCTTGAGAATGATCTCCTTACATTAAATACAATAATGTTGTTATTTATTTTTACTACATACTTCAACATTGTAATATTTTTTCTGGTTTAATTTACATGAGACTGATGATGAATTATTATAATAATAATAATTTACTATTATGATAATGATTTATTATCAAAGTCTCACGTAATTTAAAACAGAAACAATATTACAACCCTTAATAATAATGAAAAAAGTCCATAATAGTATTTTAACAGGTGGTAATAAGGTAAGGTTTTTGGAAAATTCTCTCACGGCAAAAGAAGCTGTCACGGGAAGTGCCTCGTGGAATTCGCACTGGAAAAGAACTTTAAGTTTGTTAATAGTATGTTTAATAGGAAACCACATAAAAAGTGGACTTGGCGCTCTCCAAATGGCAAAACTCTAAACGAGATCGAATACATTCTAACTAATCAGCCAAATGACGTACTCAACTTTGACATCATTAGCAACTTGAACTTCAACACAGACCACCGTATGATAAGGTGTAGACTAAACTTGAAAACCCGTAAAAAGAGAACCTTTGTAAACAGAACATCTCATATCACGAGAAATCTCCCGGCAATATCTAAAGAGAGCGGAACTCAATGGGAACAGAAACTTTTGCAATCCCTACAAGTATCACCTGACATTCAGACACAGTACGATAATTTTGAAAATGAAATTACAACTATTCTAAAGCAGTTGCCGAAGACTAAAACCAAAGATAGAGAACTTATTAGCTCAGATACATTAAAACTTTTAGAAGAAAGAATGCTTTTATATAAAGAAAAAAGAAACAAGGAAGTTAAAGTGAAAATAACAAACATTAGTAAGAAAATAAACCGAAATATAAGTACTGAAAAGAAAATCTATCGACAGAAGATGTTCACAAGATTTATAGAAAGAAAAGGCGCTCTGCGGAAAGCTCTAAAAGAGCTTAGAGAGAAATCAGTATGGACTGCTAATGTAAAAAACAAAAGAGGCAATCTATTGAATACTCGTCAAGATATTATAACAGAAGCTACAAAATTCTATAAAGATCTATACACATCACATGAAGTATTGTCCCCACGCATTCAAAATGAACTCCAATGTACTGATAATACGGAACCTCTACAAAGCATCCTAGGCTCGGAAATAGAACATGCCATAAAGACGCAGAAGAATGATAAATCACCAGGAGAGGACAATGTTACTAATGAAACACTAAAATCACTACTAGAGATTTTGCAGTGCCCCCTGGTGACATTATTTAACAACATTCTGAGGACTGGAATAACACCTAAACAATGGTCGAAATCAAAAATCATATTGTTACACAAGAAAGGTGACAGAAACGATTTAAACAACTACCGGCCAATTAGTTTAATGTCAAATATATACAAATATTCTCAAAGATAATCCTGGGCAGAATTTTAAAAACGTTACAAGAGAACCAACCACCGGAACAAGCAGGTTTTCGCAAAAATTTCTCAACAATAGACCATCTCCAGTCAGTAACGCAAATTATAGAAAAGGCCAAGGAATATGGCATAACCATGTATCTATGCTTTATAGATCTTACTAAAGCTTTTGATTCTCTTAGTCACAATGCTATATGGGAAGCACTTCTACAACAAGGAGTTAGCAATACCTATGTTCGACTAATCCACAACATCTACTCCAAAAGCACGGCTAAGGTTAAACTGGAAAGGGAAGGGGAAGAGTTTCCCATCAGAAAAGGAGTAAGACAGGGAGACCCTTTATCACCCCAGATATTTGCCTCGGTACTAGAATACGTATTTCGACAACTAGACTGGTCCGAGAAAGGGATCAGGATTGACGGGAAACCCTAAGTCACTTGCGCTTCGCAGACGATATCGTGATTTTCTCAGAAAATACACAAGAGCTTGAAAATATGCTAAAGGAATTCGAGGCAGAAAGCAAACGCGTGGGGTTAACGCTAAATGCCACCAAAACTAAGATAATATCAAATGGGATAGTTTCAGATGTCGTCGTGGGAAGCGGAAAAATTGAATACGTCGAAGAATACATATATCTCGGGCAATTAATCTCCTTTGATAACCAGTCAGAAAAAGAAATTCAAAGAAGAATTGCTCTAACGTGGAACAAATATTGGAGTCTGAAAGAAATCATGAAGAGCGAGGTCAGCCTTAAAATTAAGAAAAAAGTATACGAAACAATAATTATGCCTTCGCTAACATACGGTTGTCAGACATGGTCAATAAGAAAAGAAGATGAAACGAAAATAGCAATATGCCAAAGGAAAATGGAAAGAAGTATATTAGGAATAAAAATGAAAGAAACTGTGACATAAGAGAAAGGACAAAATTATATGACATAACAAAAAGAACAAGATTGCTAAAATGGAAATGGGCAGGGCATTTATGCAGGATGGACAATTCAAGATGGGCTAAATGTCTCACAGAATGGATCCCAAGAAACAAAAAAAGGAAAAAGGGACGACAAAGAAAAAGATGGAGAGATATCTTCAAACAAATGGCCGGTACAAACTGGATGACAATAGCAAGGGATAGGGACGCGTGGAGACAGCTGGGGGAGGCCTACGCCGAGGAGGCGACTTCTGCCACACGGTAACAAATATGTAATTTGTATATTATAGAATAAGGAATAAGTGGTAGTAGAAATAAAAGGCTTTTTTATTTTTATTTTTATTTTTATTTTATTTTATTTTATTATTAATAAGGTAAGTGCCTTTAATGGTTGGGTTATGCCTTTACTCACACACCTTTGGCATCCTAAAGTGGACCCAAACTGAACTGGATACCCTGGATCAAAAGGTTCGAAAACTGTTGACCACATACCGTATGCATCACCCGCGCTCATCTGTTATGAGATTGTACATCCCACGCAAGTATGGAGGACGTGGTTTTTTGAATATCAAGAACCTCCATAATCGTGAGATCTGCAAACTCAGAGATTATTTTCTCAAGGTGAACGTTGGTATACATAGGGATGTGGTTGCAGTTGATAAGGCTTTCACCCCGCTTTGCTTAGGCAAAGAGAACTGGCGCAAACCAATAGTACTTAATACTTCGGATCGCATGACGGTATGGGAGAGCAAGGAGTTGCATGGTAGATTCTACAAGGCCCTAGGGCGGATGTAGATCCAATAGCATCTATATTTTGGTTACAATTCGGTGACCTCTTTGGGAAAACCGAAGGTTTTGTGTGTGCAATTATGGATGAAGTTATCAAGACGAATAACTATCGGAGACACATACCTAATGAAAGATGGCACTGTTGACATATGTCGTGCGTGTCACCTTCCCGGGGAGTCCCTCAGACATATATTGTCTCCGGTTGTTCTCATCTTGCTAATGGAGAGTACTTGCACAGACATAATCAAGTAGCCAAAATAATCCATCAACAACTGGCTCTCCAGTACGGTCTTATTGATACTGAGGTACCATACTATAGATATAACCCTGTGTCAGTTCTCGAAAATAGTAGTGCCTTGCTCTACTGGGATCGGTCAGTTATCACTGATAGGTTTATTGTTGCCAATAGACCTGACATAGTGTTAGTCGACCGCTCAGCGCGCCGAGCAATAACTAATCGTTGATGTTACTATTCCACATGATGATAACCTGGTGAAAGCAGAAAAGCGAAAAGTATCGAAATACTTGGACCTTGCTCACGAGATTACCGCCATGTGGAATGTTGACTCAACGATTATTGTACCGATGGTTGTATCAGTTAACGGTCAGTTTATTGCGAAAAGTTTCAATCAACACCTCCAGAAGCTTTCGCTTGGTTGTTGGATTAAGGGTCGGATACAGAAGGCAGTTATTCTTGAGACGGCGCGAATTGTGAGAAGTTCCTCTCTCTGGAGCCCTGACCACTGGCTGCTTGGGTCTTTAAGGCCCCGTAGTGGGTGGAAGTTTTATAGGATTATTTTTAAATGAGTTTGTGTGTATTTTTATATATTTATGTAAAACGTGTTTAGAAATAATTTTATAAAAATCTGTACTTACAAAAAAATGAGAGCGAAAAATGTAAAAGGGTCACCGTCGTACAAATTTTAGATCGTACAAACATTTTAATAACCAAAGACTAACTATATTATATATTATATTATATTATACAGGACTAATAATATAATTTATTATGATTATTAACAAATTAAATATAATTACGTAATTACACTTACAGATATTTACGTAAATATTCAATAAAAATGTACTCATTCCAGTACAACAATATTCATACAATGTACACAGCATTCACGAGTACATTATCTAGTCGATCATCAAAATTCATGTAATATCACTGCAAAACGCTATTACTGTATTCGCCATACATACTTCAGAACAGCGCACAACGTTGCAATAGACTATTGCTGTTTGATTGATTTCGCACTTTTTACCGGAATATAACCACAATGGACTCTTACGGAAACGTCTTTCAATATCTGTAGCGGCAATATCGTTTTTGTAGTTTTTTAGGTCTTTCCTAAGCACTATAATCTTGTGTACATTTATATGTTACTCCAAAAAAAATAACGCATCGTTTGGTATACAAACCGTTTTGATGCGCCACGTAATTTAGTAATTATTCTAGATTTTCACTAAATCTTTTTTCCTGTAAAATTGTGTTTTGTCGATTGTGGCTTTGTTCCCGGCACCCATCGATATCTTTTTTTTTAAAGTGGGAAATTGGTCATATTTCCGATAGTGTAGCTGAAAATGGCCACTGCGTGGCCATATTACCGTTATGAATTAAACACACATATAATTTCTTATTAATACAGGATCAGATATTGAAATAAAGTTAATTTCTGAATAAAAAACTACACTAGCGGCACGCTATGATGGCCGGTTGGACAAACGTTCCGTATTAATTGATAACGACTTTGAAGGAAATAATTGTATTACTTTATTGACGATAGCTATGACGATAGTGATGTGCAGAGATTCATAAATTTAAAAAAACTTAATTGTTTTTTGTTCGAGAATAAATTGACCTATTGTAATGTGTCAACCGGCCATCATAGCGTGCCGCTAGTGTAGTATTAGGAAATACCATTTTAAAGTAAATTAACAAAACATTTTGTACTTTTCTCGTACCTACTTACTTAAAGAAAATATCAAAATTAAACAAACTTTCTTAAAGCATTAAAATAATAAAACTTAAAAAAATAATATTAAACTAGCTGATGCCCGCGACTTCGTCCGCGTGGATTGAGGTTTTTCGGTTCCCGCGGGAACTCTTTAATTTTTCGGGATAAAAAGTAGCCTATGTGTTATTCCAGACTATAATCTATCTCTGTGCCAAATTTCATCCAGATCCGTTCATCCGTTGGAGCGTGATTGAGTAACAAACATACATCCATACATCCATCCATCCAAACTTTCGCATTTATAATATTTATTTGATAATTGATAATAAAACTTAAAAAAATAATATTGGCACATTCTGAGATCAAAATACGAGTACTAGGAAACAATAATAATCATTTTTGGCAAAAATTACTCAAGTAGAAGTCAACATTATCAAGTCCCTGAGCAGATATAGCACAAATGAAATTTTCTTTGTCTTTGGACGTAAGCCCAACACATTCTTCGTGAACATACGATCCACAACCGATGCAAAGCCTCATATCAGCAACTCTGTCGTCATCGCAAACAAAACAGTACCAACTTCCAATATCAGAAGCATTTCTACCTTTTCCGCGTCCCTTGCCTTTGTTTGGAACCATACGTTTATTTGTCTTTTGTTTGTTAGTTTGATTCGTTTTGAATTGTCCGGACGTGTCTTTCTTTTCAAACATTCGGTTGGTTAGCTCTACGGCTAGACTGTTTACAGCCTTTCTTCTCGGAGTAGTTGCTGAACTTGGAGCTTTGTTTGGTGTTGGTAGGATATCATGAAAAGAAGTGTCATTTTTATCAGTAATTGATTTTAATGGGCTTGTATTATTGAGCTCAATTCTTTGGTGTAGATTTACCAAGGGAATATCATCTTCACTGCTATAGTAATCCCCTTCGGTATGTTTAGTAGAAGCAGGAGATGGGCGATGCGCTTGAGAGCTTGACACAGTTAAATGATTCTCCATAGTAAGTTCATTGGGATCAGCAGGACACAGACTATGTGTAGGAATGCTTGCTGCAGACAACATATTCTCTTCAATTTGTTCATTAGAACAAGAAAGACGGTGCACTGAATTACTTGATGCAGTCAATGGATTATTTTCAGTGAGATCTTGATCTTCATTAGATGCAGCAAGAGAAAGCCGATGCGTTGGAATGCTCGGTGCAAAAGCTTCTTCCGGAATCCTTGTGGGATCAAACGGATATATTCCCGTAGCTTCAAACCCCGCTTTTATATTCGCCGGGGTGAGAGCTTTGTCCCATACTTTGGAGAAAAGTGTTCCAAATCTCTGTTTAGTGATTCTTCTATCTTGATGCTGCGTCCAGTATTTCAATACTTCTTCATCCCAGTAGTATTCAAAAGCTCTGAAAACTGACTTATCCATTGGTTGTAATTCGTGAGTTGTATTGCTAGGGAGGCAGAAAAGTTTTATTTCGAATTTGTCTGCAGCATCTACGATGGAATGATCCAAATGGCATTTAGCTCCGTCAAATATCAATAAGACCAGCCCAGTTAGTTTATACTTTGCAAAATGGTGTATTCAGTCAACAAAAGCGTCCAACTGCTATGCTAGTGAGCACAGTGGAAGCGCCAGCACGCCAAGCGTCCGACGTAAAAGAAAATTCTCATAAAGGAAAAACATAAAACAAAGACCACCAACCCCCCGCCCCTCCCTTTTTGTTTGAGCTGCCCCTAAGTAGGTACCTATCTTTAATACCCTGACCGTGCTCCTCACCCATCATCCGAACCTTCGATCATCATCTCTCTCCATATTTTTTTCTCCGAACCATTCGTCAAAATGAGATTTCTTTCATAAAAACAAATCTTGAAAAGGAACCGTAGTCTTGCATAGTTCTACACTTGTAGAATATCTTGCTAAATAACATAGCATCAAAAATAAAAGGAAGACCATGAATTTTAACATTTTAATACAAATTATAATTAGTAGGATAATGGCTCCAAATTCCTCAATTTAATTTATCAAATGCTCAAAATGTGCCCATCAGCAAGATGGGGCTCCGGCTCATAACAGTCAGACATCGACCATACATGTATGGTCGATGCAGTCAGAGAACAAGGGCCTTTCTCAATGAATACTTTCCTTCCTGTATCGGGACTAATGGACAAATAAGATGGCCCGTTAGATTTTTTTATGTAAAAGATTTAGTATAAAAGAACCGGTATGAAAGTGCCCACGAGCTACAAACAGAACTTAGACGTATAATTTTAAATATTCACCATGAAAAGATCAAAAAAGCGAATAAAAAGTAATCAAAAGAGTAGGACTTTGTATTTAACAGAATGGGGCACATTTTGAGCATTTGATAAATTAAATTGAGGAATTTGGAGCCATTATATCCTACTAATTATAATTTGTATTAAAATGTTAAAATTCATGGTCTTCCTTTTATTTTTGATGCTATGTTATTTAGCAAAAAATAATCCTTATTAATGAAGCCTTTTGATCGGTATGATAAAGCTACAGGTAATTTTTTTTTCTCGTATAGCGGGTTCGAGTCCCGGTTCAACCAGGCAATTATTTAAAAATCTATGAATGCAGTTTAAATTGTATTTTAAATTAAAATGAAGTCTTCTTTCAGTAAAATGTTCCATCTACTATATTTAAGCTACTTCCCCTCCATGCGGCATAGCCGTGGGACGCCCTGTATACTACTACTCTGTCAAGAAAGTACCGGGAAAAGGTCTATAATATACAAAATGTTAATTATTATTCCAAATTTATTGTATCTCCTTCAAAGTAGGCCCCTTCGGAAATAATACACTTACGCCAACGAATAATCCAAATTTCAAAGCATTTTTTAAAGGCATTTTTCGGAATCGACTTCAGTTCTTGCCGCGAATTCTAGAATAGAAAGTTAAATTAGAATTCTTCTAATTTGAGTTTTGGAAAGAGAAAAAAGTCGGCCGGAGCCATATCCGGTGAATATGGTAGTTGTTCGATGGTATTTGTTGAGTTTTTGGTCAAAAATTCATTCACAATGATGGCCTTGTGCCTTTTAGTTGAAGACGTTGATGGCCGACCAAAACGAGGCAAATCTTCCACCACATCGCGACCACTTTTGAATGCATGGTACCACTCGTATGCACGTGTTTTTGATATAGTCGATCTCCGTAAGCCAAATGCAACATTTTCAGCGACTCTGGGCACGAAATTTCATTAGCGATACAAAATTTGAGACAAACTCTTTGTTCGATATTTTCATTCATTGTAAAAATCGCAAAACACTATTGAGATGAACTGACAAAATGGCGCACTGTAAACAAAGTAAATAACAATTGACGCTCAAACTTCGCGGCAATATAGACGACAGTTGTGTCAACTTAGCGACAAAAAATAATTTTTGAATTGAATTTGGAATTACGAGTAGAAACAAATGATGAATTCCTGGTACTTTTTTGACAGAATGTATATTAATGGGGAGGAATTGCGTACATGCGCCAGGCGCATGTACCTACAAGCTTACGCGATAGGAAATATATGTTTTAACGTACTGTAAAGCTCGCCAGTGACGGCCCGTTTTAACTGATCAATTGAACTGACGTACATCCAAAACCTGACCGTGAGTGTTAAATCTTAAGTTGAAATAGGTTGAAATTTAATTCGTTCAAATAACCGTTAGATCAGTTAAAATTGACCGTCGGTGGCGAGCTTAAGTGTCAGTTGAAAAATCCATACTAATATTATAAATGCGAAAGTGTGCCTGTCTGTCTGCTACGCTTTCCCGGCCCATCTTTTCAACCGATTTGGCTGAAATTTGGTATAGAGGTAGGTTATATCCCGGGGAAGGACATAGACATAGGCTTTTTATCCCGGAAAATTAAGGAGTTCCCGCGGGAATCATAAATCATTAATCCACGCGGACGAAGTCGCGGGCATCATCTAGTAATATTATAAGTTGTATACAATTACTTCACTGCTTATAGTCTCACTTATGCCCATTTGGTCATTTAAAATCAACATTTCATTATAATACCACAATGTGGGCTGGGTTACATCATCGGGCGAGGCGCCAGAACGCTTTGCTTTTTCAATTTTTTTTTTTTGTTAAAATTAGTGCGTAACGTGTTTATTTTCTTTTTTAGTTGATCTTCAGTGTACGTCGGCTTATAAATCCGCAAGGATTTGGTAATGCTTTGTAAAGCATTCGACCTTTTGTTCTTGTCCATGTAATCTTTGCTCTTCACTTTCCATAATACAGGAAAATCTTTATATAATGATATGAGCAATAAAACAAAATCGCGCTCTGTTATTAAGCCAGCGTCCAAGGTCGCATCCATGTCGGAATCGTGTTCCGGTACGTCCGCCATGTTTAGTGGTGCGGTTGAAAGTAAAAAACGATTGTCATTTGCTATCATTGAACGTCAATGCACAGCGCGTCAATTGCCAAAATCAATCAAAATTTTTGTCATTTACTGTCAATAACGTAGAAATCAACCAATCGTAGAAGACAATCGCTTCAATTGCAATAAGCAAACGATAATTTTTCGCATCAATGTGTATCAATCACGTAAATATTGTCAATTGCAAATGACCGTTTCGGGGACCCTTAAGAACATACATTTTAATTATTATTCATAAGTACAAGGAACATAATTCTTGTGTCTGCTAAACAATCGACTGTCTTTTTATTAAACTTCAAATCTAAATATTCTTTAGCACAATGGGTAGGTAGCTCTTTATTATCAATCAATTTTTTTAAATCGTTGTACTTCTGGACAGAAATTGGCAACTTAGCTGGGTATAAATTAAGTTTTGGTTCTGTGTCTCCAATATGGCCAAGTTTAATTTCAATATAAGGCGCATCAGGGGCCATGGAGTGTATTACGAGCATTACATTTGGCTTACTACTTTTATTTTTTTTAAACGTTGCGATACGTATGTGAAACATCATAATTTTTGTAGTTTTTTTAACTGTTTTATTAACAACATCTTCAAACCCCATGAAATCTTTTCCTTCAAGCACGGTAACTTCGTAGGAAAATGGATTTTTCCTTGCCATTTCTATGACCGTTGCCCAGTGGGATGGAGCCCATACCGTCGTTTTCCTGACTGCACGTTCTATAGTTGCATGCATACTATCTAAAAAAAAAATTATACTAAAAAATTATAAAGCTCTGACTTTTTCAATTGTAGATTTAACAGTGTCAACCTCCAAGGCTTTCTCAACCACTAGATTCAATATGTGGGCAAAACAGCCAAAATGTTTTAAGCCCAAATGCTTTTTGACTGCATTTTGCATATTCGTTGCATTGTCGGTTGTTTTAATCAGATTTTTTTTTTCAATGCCAATATCATCGATTGTGCGTGATATTTAGAGCTGTATGAGAGCCGGGCAACGGTGCACATTCCAGTAATACCAGTTTTGAACTTAAAATCTACGTCAATATAGTGCGCTAATATGGCAATGTAGCTCTATTGTGACACCGACGTCTAGAAGTCAGTTGTTAAACTCAACGAAGTGATGTTTTTTATTTCACTTGTACGAACTCTGTTTACACATTTTTCGTATAGTGCCGGCAAAAGCGTATTAGAAATATGTTGCCTAGTCGGTAGTTGATTAGCAGGATTCAAAGCATTTGTATAGCCCCTAAATCCTTCGACATTGGAGAAAGGTTGAAAATCTTTACTAAAAAGAAGCATCAACTGTTCGTCTATTTTTTGTCGTTGAGATGCAGTCATTTTTTAACTGGCAGATTAATTTTACTCACCAGTTGTCTTGAAGAAGCTTGAAAATTCTCACCTGTGTTGGATGTACTAGCAACCGATGACCAGGCCACAGGTTGTACATTTTCTTAACTGTTTGTCTGGTCATTGGTGGAGCCGGTTTCATTTTCTGGTATTTGCCGCAATTGTGTGCTTGACGATGAGGATAATACTGCAACATGCTTACTTTTCATGCTTTTGTTAAGGTTTGAAATCGTTGGTTTAAATGAGCTCTTTTGTAGACATATTTTGCAAATTGCAATTTTGTTTTGTTCTGACTCTAGGTACAGTAAAATGTGTCCAAACTTCACTGGTTCTCGCCCGCTTCATAATCAAAATTTAAAACTAAATTCCTATTATCCACCAAAACCACCACCAAAATAAAAATACTAACAAAGTAAATAATAGATATTTACTATTTATTAAATTATCAATCAATGCGTGCACGTGCTGTGTCCGAATACAATAGGGAGTCGGCGAGTCGCTGTGAGCTTTGGTCACTACAAATATTATGAACTAATATTCGTATTTCGTATTAGATTAACGCTTTTAGTACACCTACGTGATCGTATGCGGCAGCGAGTCACTGCGGAACTACTGCGGTAGCGAAATATCTGCGGAACGTTAGTACACTGCAGTTTTTTCGCAAAGAAATGTCATTGTAATTTTTGTGGACAACGGGTGCAGACGTCATTTCAGAATGTCGTCCGGGTCGTCCCAGTCATCGCTTTCAGATTCTGAAGAGGAAGAATAATTGTTGTTGCTGGCGTCAGTATTAAAGAGAAAGCGTAGAATCTGGGTGCATGAAATAAACCAGAAACGAAAGAAACTTGGAGAAAATAAACTATGCATGGAACTTCTATCACATGAAGATCGTTTCTATACCTATTTCAGAATGAAGCCAGAAACTTTTGAACATTTACACAATCTTCTTGAACCTCACATTAAAAAAGAAAAATACAAACTACAGACAGGTTATTTCAACAAAAGAAAGACTGGCACTTTGTTTAAGGTAAGAATATTTATTAAAGGAATATTAACCAGGCGGTTAATAAACAAAATGGCGACTCAATGGTACACGAAATTATGTAATTCTGTACCTCAGAGGTATACAACATTATACGGAAAAATGCAAATTTTATAGGAGAGGCGAAAATGCGCGCCAACTATTATATACCAACGCCAACTAAAACCATTTTTGTTCCAAATAAAGATTTTTTTTTTTTTTTTTTGAATCTTGAATTTTGTGACATAATAGTCAAGAGTGCCTGCGTTTTACATAATTACGTGCGTTGCAGAGATGGTATTCGATTTGCTGACACTGCTTATGATTGTCCTCTGCAATCAATTTCTGCAAATCGGGCTGATATAAGGATTACAGCGCCAAATATACAGAACATGAAAAATAAATCATCTGCTACAGGTACAACAGAAACCATCAGTGAAAAAGAAGTTCAGATGTACCTGTCGTCTCCTATCACGCCAATAAAAAGAGATGCAATTGAGATTTGGGAGGATATGAAATCTCTGTTTCCAAAGATTGCAATGATATATCTCCCCTTCGTTGCCACGTCTGTGCCGAGTGAGCGTTTATTCTCCGAGGCTGGGGCAACCATCACTCAGGACAGAAATAGGCTTCTGGGGACTAGATTATCCAAGCTTCTTTTCTTAAACTCCATTTCGAAATTATTACATTCAAAATAATCTTAATCTTATGTGTGATATATTAATATAAAGTGTATATTTAATTGTGTTAAGGTACGCCGTGATTATAGTAACTAGTTAATTAGTTACTTACGTACTTTATGTATGTACTCAATTATTGAGTTCCTATTAAGATGTGATTTCCATCGCAAAATTTGTACGTCCAAATAAATAAATATTTTCAATTGGTAAAATATTTTATTTTTAAGATCAATTTTGTTGTTTTGTGGTCTAGTTAATTGGAAGTTAGTTAAGATATTAGGTTAAAAACTGTTAAGAATAGATTGATAGCCGGTAGGTGTTTTGTCGTTTAGATACAGCTACATACTTACTTACATTTGTATTGCACATCTAATTCCTGTTTATGAAAATGTCTCTAACCACATTTTAAGTCGTGTGATGCAGGATGCTGATGCTGATGGATGAGCTATTTAAAACATCGATGTATCGTTCTTTTTGTCCGATGTTTTTTAACATCGATGTTTATCGTGGAAGCATCGATGTTTTCAAACCTCGATGTTTTTAAGAACGATGTTGCATCCCTACGACTAATTCCTCGGCGGCCGAGTTTATATAGGATTCCGTCGCTTTGTTTCTCGGTGGCACGTAGTGGGAGCGCTCTGAATGAGATAGGTAGTTGGTGTGCGAGCGGGATAGTATGCGAGACCGCGCCGTTCGTACAATGCTTGTTACAGTCTTTAAATAATTTATAATCTTGTCAGCAGGATCGCCGTTGCTTACACGTCGTCTTCTTCGGGATATTTCACGTGTTGGATTAGTTTCAGCTGTAGTGGCTGTCTCAAGATCTTGAACGATTCGGAGCTCGTTCTGTTCGTTATTTGAAACTTCGACTTCTGTAGAATTGTCATGTTCATTCTCTGTAGATATAGTATTCTGCCGTCATAATGAAATAAATAAACCGGCCAAGTGCGAGTCGGACTCGCGCACCGAGGGTTCCGTACAAACCTGTAGTAAGTTTTACGATTTATGACGTATTACGAAATTAACCGCAAAACTAACTTTGTTTGTAGAGGTTTATTATTAATATCAAAAAAACTATGCTAGTTAGAGCGTTGGTTTTATTTTTCCTGTAAAATATACATAAGCTTCTATTGACCATAATTATTTCAGATTTTTCAATTGGTAAACTTCGGAGATAAGAGGGGGGGGGGGGGGGACGGTATTTTTTTCGACATTTTGCCCAATAAATCAAAAACTATTATGCATAAAAATAAATAAAAATCTGTTTTAGAATGTAGAAGTAAAGCCCTTTCATATGATATCCCACTCAGTATAGTTATCATACTTTGAAATTTCAAACCGATTCCGATTTTCCCCCTTTTTTAATTAAACTAAAAATAATTTTCGTTTTTTTATTTATTTTAATGATGTTAGGCCACTATTATACACAACTATTCCAACATGTCGATAGCTTTAATAGTTACTGAAATAATCGACTGTGACAGACGCACGGACGGACAGACGGACGGAGAAAGTCGCACCATAAGGGTTCCATTTTTACCATTTTGGTACGGAACCCTAAAAAGGCACATCTAACATTTTATAAATATGAAGAAAATCGAGATTATAATTTTTATTGGTTTTTGGCGAAAGATATCGTCTATAATATTATTTTTCGAAAATAGATGAATTAAAATAAATTCATTTTCACGATTCCTATACGATTATTGAAATATAAGTTTTTGTTAAATTGGCATTTAATAAATAATCAACATTATTACCAATAGAGGGCATAAGTAACCAATTGTGACTTTTCATTCTGTTCAATTGTGACTTTCAATTTCATTTCATTTCATTCAAAAAATGAAATAATACAATGAAAAGGCATATTTATTAAAATGTGCCTTTTCATTTTAGTAATTATACAAAAAAACATTATTATATTATTTATTTATAAGACTTTTATTTTCAATCGTCTCAAAACTTAAAATTCTAATTAAATTTATTAGTAATATAAATGTAATTTTTTTTAATTTGTTAATTAACATTAAAACTTGCTTAACTTTAATAACATCACAAATAAAAAGAAGTAGAAAAAATTAAAGATAAACTCAAAACAAAACCCACTTAACAAGTCAGATCACAATAAAATTAATATTAATAACGTCTCGAATAAAAAGACGTAGAAAAATAATTAGTCCAAAACAATGACGATAATAATTAATGTATCAGTCAAATAAAGTAGTGAATCGGTATCACATAATAATACTAAAAAACCTTTTTTTTGCTAAGCAAGCAGTCATTATGTAGTTTACGAGCAATCCGGACATATAAAGTCATCTAAATCTTCTTTAATTAAACCCACACATTCCTCGTGATACCATAATACGCACTTTTTGAACTGTCGCATATCTGCTATATCATTTCTTTTGCAAGCAGGACAGTACCAGTCTTCCTTAGTTTTTTTTTGCTTTATGTATTCTTGTCTTCCGTGTCGAATTCTCTTTGGTTTCATTTTGTTGTGTAGTTTTCGTTGCTTTAGATCTACAGTAGTGTAGTGTACTACATGTAGTAGCAGTCTTCTGTTTGTCAGCTACAACTTTTTCTGCCCTTTTTTACCTTTTTTTGATTTCTCTATAATTTTCTTTGCTTCCTTGTCTTTGAATAAATCGTTGGTTAAACGTTAGCCTATGTCACCCTTAGGGTGGAGTGCGCCGACTTCTGCTTAAGCGATGTTTGGGTAATCGGCTCATTAATCTTCAACACCGTTTAAACAACCGTTTAAATATTTACTGTTCACGACGTTATTTTGCACGACGATTAACAAACCAGGCGATAATCAACCATTCACAGCAAATTGACCTGAACTGAACGAATGATAAAAGCCAACACATTTGCGTAGTCACATTGTTTTAACTGTTCATCCTGACGTACTGTGACGTTTATATTTTGTAGTATAAAATAAAATGCTATCAACATGAAAAGTATAACGACACCATTTATATAAACTACGCTGTAGTTCTGAATTTGGGCAGGTAATAGGGTGTCATGGCCCCTATTGTTTTTGTGAGGATATGCAACCTCTTGACACCACTCTATGGTTGTGTCATTTATGTGACAATCAACAACAATGTAAAATATATTGCACGAAATAAAACCACATAAATATTTTTCATTTAAAGCACAAGATCTTTCTTTAATTTCACAGTTTTGAAGTTTGAACTGACCAGTGTGTTTTGTGTTTTAATAAAATTTTGTAATAATGGAAGGCCAAAAGAAGCGCACTCCCATACAAATGTCAAAATGTGGGAACCGGCGGTTAAACGACCCCTCCGAGCTCGGTTACCTTAAACAGCCGATCAAGCGTTGTAACCAGTGGTTAGGTTGTGGTTCACCACAACCGGCTAAATCTCCGGCTAATCGGCTGATTAAATCTTTTTCACTGTTCACAGTAAAAAAGATTTAATCAGCCGATTATCTGATAATCAGACGATTAAAAAGTCGGTGAACTCCACCCTTAATGCTTTGCGCCTAGGTTTTGCCTTAGTTTGGGCATAATTAGGAGTCGGAATGAATTCTTCAAAAGGTGTCTTTAGAACACGAGAAAGTTTTTGATTTTTGCTTATTCTTGATAACGCGATATTGTCATCATCGGAGTCTGTCTCGACCGCCTTCGAAAGAAAGAAAGAAAGAAAAACAGTTTATTCAACAGTGGTGTCACAGACAAAACTAGATACAAATGTAACACTTTAGTCTGTGACACCACCCAGACAGGGGTACAGCTCAGCATTTTGCCTTGCGTCATATGCTATATAAAATGCATACAAATCAAGGCGCTGATTTTCAGCTGTGATGTAACATGTTTCTGAATTGGTATCCCATTTTGTTCTTCGTCAGATTCCGAAGAGGATGACGTATACATTCTGATATTCCTAGCTGGATAATTTTGATGTATTGGCAAATGGTATTCAATGTCTGAATCTTCAGATGTAGAAGTTAAAGGGTAGGTGGACGATTAACGGAGTACTGTAGCGAACATGCAATCCTGAAGGTCCAGGTTCGGGAGTACTGTACCGAACATTCTCTATTGGTGCATTGGTTGCGATTGTATCTATTTCCTCTTGTGCTGATTCTGTAGAAGAGCTGTAATCTACATTTTTTTTTGCTGCAGAAAGTGACGTCCGAGTCGAAGGTGTCATGTGGGAATTCAATACATTCGGGAGAACTTGGTGTTATCACTGAACTTCCAATAACGGAGAGCGCTACAGTCGAATAAGTTAGTATAGACGGCGCGAAGGCTTCTTCTGGGATCGCACTTGGGTCCCAGGGGTATAGAAAAATTGCTCTGAATCCGTTTGTAATATTGCTTTGACTCATGCACTTTGACCACACCTTAGTAAAGATTTTATTGAAACGAGCGTTAGTGATCTTTTTCTGTGGGTTTTGGTAATTAAACTGTAATACCTCTTCGTCCCAAAAGTGCTCGAAGGACTTGTTGATAGATTTGTCGAGAGGTTGCACCTCGTGGGTAGTTTTCGACGGTAAGCAATAAAGGATTATGTGTGATCATGACATACACATGTATGACATCAACAATGTCGCAATCTAAATGCGATGAAGCTCCGTCGAAAACAAGAAGACACTTGCCTGGAGATTTGGCTTGGCAAGGCTTGGCGACCCCCCTAGGGGTCGCGACACACAGATTGAAAAACACTGTTCTAAAGCATTCTCTATATCCCTTTGAGACCATCCTAAACCACGCTTTTTTTTCCTTGGTGGTTCCATATTATTTCTTGCTTAGCTAAAACAAAATCAAAACAATTGTTACTGAATTAATAACAATAGTATCGGGAACGGGATTTTTGAAATGGTGGCTCTTATTTGGAACCGGCCCTTACTGAGCGAACATACCTTAAACAACGTCGTTTATTTGTACCTAGGTCGCATTCCGAATTGCGCAATATGCACTATTAATAAGAATCCATATAAATGCAGTAGGTACAAAAACCCTATTTTGTGTAATATTTGTGACTAATATATTTGATCGGATTCGCGGTGACAGTGCAAAACGTTAATGTACCTACATTAACCTACCTACCTATTCTGTAGGCGACGATAGGTACTGTGATGTTTATGTAACATGATTAGTAATTAAATGGCAGTTGTGACTTGACAGCTGAGCTGAAAGCACATGCGGTTGTTTTATTGTACCCAATTCCCACACTTGTGACTGGTGGACGTCACAACTGGCGACGAGTCAGGGGGTACGTACCCTTAAATGGTGTAAGAAAAAAAAAATGAAAAAACGAAAATGAGGAGTGGAGCAAAATAGTGAGTAGGTACCTACATTACCCACCTTAATGTTTTGCATGCATGAATATTGACGTGTCACCTGCGTTTTGAACGCTATCACCTCACTCTAATTCAAATACTTATTATGTCCTTTTTAATTTTCAATCAATTATTTCCGCTAATTATATTATTGCAATAATTTAATGAAATTTATGTAGGTACTTAAGCTTACTAAAACTTGTAAGCGGAACCTACCTAATGTTTATAAATGGAACACTGGATTTTTCGGACCTTTGTGACGGTTAACGTATAAACATTTTTACATTTGATTGAAAAGTTGAGGATAGTGCTAAAAAACATAATATCCGCGATCGAAAGTAATTGCCAATATTATATGCTATTAAAAGCTCTTTCCATATTTTTCTATTCAATAGGTGACCTCATGAAAAAATGCAAACTAAATCTCGCGTAGTGTTGAGTAGGACTTACAAGAGGCGGGACATTTGTCCCGGACATGACGTCAAAATGTAAGAGCGGCTCAACGTTTCAAAATGTCCTACTTCACATTTTATGTCGCGTTCGTGCGTACGTGTTTGAGTGTACTAGAGTGAAAGAGAATGCGTCGCCGCGCCGTCGTGTCTCGCCGCCGCGTAGCGCGTGTTGCCTCGCTTCGTCTCGCGTCGCGTTACCTCTTTGCCTCTCGGTCGCGTTTGCTTCTTACTTCATTTAGATATTGCGACTAATGCGAGTGTGAGCCAGCGAGACATCGAAGTGTCAGTCTGGCGTCTGCGCTTCTTCGCTTCTTTTTTTATTTATTATACCCATTTATTATATAAAACTGTTTTAATCACGTAGGTATTTCGTTTAATTATAAAAATGTCGAATAAAATATAGAATAAAATATTTGTTATTAGCAGCGGTTATTAAGTTATTACAAAATAATACAACTTGAGTAGGTTCTGAACTGACAATCAGTTGATTATGTCAGAAATTATGTCAATTCCTTCATTTATCTTTATGGAGTTGAGTTTGAGTTGTAAAATGTAAGTATTAAGTCAGTCACACTTTTGAAAGGTACAATTAAATGCACCAGTACGCGATGACATAATCACTCGTAACCTCAAATGAACCGCTATGCTTAAAGACGGCTCGCCTCTTTTGAAGTGGTACATTGTACTGGCTCAGTACAAAAAAGAGGCTACTCTTACAAACTCTTTTTCAAGTCATGTCCTACCCAACACTAATCTCGCGGTTTTCGAAATTGTGCCGTATTGTGGCGGTATCGAGATATTGTGTATTCTTTGTCACGATAATATATGAAAACAAATGGGTGTGGGTACTTACTTGTCTGTTTTGTGTAATATTTAAATAAATTACTCCTACTCTCATGATTTCAGTAGTAAGTCTGTAAAGGGCTGGAACTAAGGAGCTATTGATCAAATTAGTAGGTCGGAAACGGGCTGGTACTAAGAAAGATATGTATCAAATTGGTAAGCCGGTGAACGGCAGGTACTAAAGAGGGTTTACATAAAATCCACTGAGTAGTAAATTGACCAGTAAGTTTTTCAGTATAAAACAGTGACTTAATTTAAAGTGGGTCAGTAATTGTGGCAAGTTATTGAATCTATTCAAATTGTATAACTTATCCAATATGTTTATGGAGCCAACTAGAATAACTGCAACTAGTGCCACATGCATAGACAATATTTTTACAAAATTTTATACCTGTTAATAAAAACATTATTAGTAAATTAGATTCAGATCATTGTGGACAACAAATTCAGTTTAAAAATTTAAATAAAAATGTATCAAAGCGTAGAATAACTTTTGTACCAGTAACGTTGGACCGTATTGAAAAAATAAGAACAAGTCTTACAAAGGAACTCCCTTTTTACCAAATGGGTTGAGTCCTAATGAAATGTATAACATATTCCTTAATACTTTCAGTGAAATATTCAAATCAATATTCACCAGTAAAACGGCCTTAACTGCTGATGCAAATGTTTTTAACGAATGGGCAACAAATGAATTGCATAGAAAGAGGCAAAAAATTATATAAATTGTATGCAGAGCGACAGTATGATACTAGTAATGAGTTCAAGCAGCTTGTTCAACTGTTTTCCAAGGAGTTTAAAAGAGATTGCATTGTGGCTAAATCAAAACATATTCAAAACATATTATTCAAAAGCGATGTAGCCATTTTTACTTATGAGTTGCGCTTATCAGGAACGATTTCAGCTTAAAAAAATACGTCACCTTAAGAAAAATGGTTTTCACTGATTCCCGAAAGTTTATGATTTTGGATTCGGTCGTTGTTTTATTACGAGTGCAAAGTAGTAAACTGGCAGTGCCAGATGGTACTATCCAAAAACAAAAATGAAACGAGTAGTAAACTGACAAGATCAGTTGGTACTAAGCCAAACATTTTAGGCATGCACCGAGTAGTAAGCTGACATCTGTCGGCTGGTACTAACAACAGAAATAGTAAACTGTGCACTGAGTAGTAAAGGTACTAACAATAAAAATAGTAAACTAGCAATGCTAGTTGGTACTACCCAAAACGTAAACTGTGCACTGAGTAGTAAAGGTACTAACAACAAAAATAGTAAACTAGCAATTCTAGTTGGTACTACCCAAAACGTAAACTGTGCACTGAGTAGTAAACTGACGTCTGTCGGTTGGTACTAACAATAGAAATAGTAAACTAGCAATGCTAGTTGGTACTACCCAAAACGTAAACTGTGCACTGAGTAGTAAAGGTACTAACAATAAAAATAGTAAACTAGCAATGCTAGTTGGTACTACCCAAAACGTAAACTGTGCACTGAGTAGTAAAGGTACTAACAACAAAAATAGTAAACTAGCAATGCTAGTTGGTACTACCCAAAACGGTAACTGTACACCGAGTAGTAGACTGACAATGTCGGTTGGTACTTTGTCAAAAAAAAAAAAAAAAAAAAAAAAAAAAACGTATAGGCAGTTATAAGGACTGCTGACAGAAGTGAAAACTCAAAACAATGGAAAGCGTGACGATGACGCGAGTTCCATGATTTTTGTTCACCCAAAAAGTGCGCGCACTCAACGCACCTAAGTAAGTAAAAACCTTGTTGGGTAACAATAATAATATGCATTGCTTACTAGCAATGCTAGCAATATATTTATAGGCAAATACGCGGATTACGCAAGGTACCTACGGGTATCTACTTTATGTTTATGAAGACATTTCGAATTAATTGACCATACTATATTAATATAATATGGTTTAACTTTTGAAAAGTGATGTTTACGGTAACTCTTAGTTGAGCGCGTAGGCATACGATGAAATCAATATTTACAGAACGTACTCAAGAGCGACATGCGTAACGTTGGACAGCACGACGTTGGTGTGAGATGATGTTTCATGACCACCTCATTAATATTTTAATCATATTATTGGTTGTAATTTGCCATTAAATCGATACATGAAATCATTTTACTTTGTATTTAAAGCATGGTTGATTTCACCTTCGAATTCTTTATCCGTGGGTAATGTTGTTGATATAACCACATTTAACATCGGGTGGGAATTTATTGGAACGAAACAACACACTGAATTGAGAACCTCTTTCTTTTTGGAAGTCGGTTGTAAATGAAAGTTGCCAGGGACGGCAAGACATAACTACCAAGTGGGTAATATTTAAGAACATACCTACATGCATACGAGTGGTTGCCTGTTCTCTATTTTCAAGGTAGGGTTTCAATAATTATTTATTGTGCAGGTTCCTTTATGTCCTACACAATATTGATGAATTTGTGACAACTAAATCTAGTTCTACAAATTACAATAATTAACAAAACATAGTCATATGAATGACGCAGTCATAAGATTAGTGCAAATCTGCGAATAATCTAAGACAAGAGTTTAAATATTAGATCGGCCCACACCATTTTCATTATTTTAAGAATTCTAAAATGGCATTATTGTTATTTTAAAATCAATACTGTGGAAGTGCTCGTATTACTCAAGATTAAAAGTTTTGTTTCATAACCTGAGACTTGTGACAGTGAATAACTTATTCAGATTTTGAAAGGGTGCATCGAATGAGAGGTTGGTCGTTTCGGTTTATAGAAAATAGCTCATTGAGTGTTTGATGGCACTGAGGGTTCTTACTCTCACAGATTAATTATTATTGGCAAAATAATCGTGGGCGGGAGCGGCCCAGGCATGACCGCCTGATCATGAATTCGGGCAGGAGCGCCGCAGGCAAGAGCGCCTGATCATGATTTGGGACAGGACACCTGTTCGCGATTTGGGGCATAAAGTGTGTCCGTGATGTGACTTGGGCACGAGGACGTGTTGTTTGCAGGGCGGCCGAACTGTCGGCTTCGTGTTTAAAATTGAATTGAATTTTCAGAAAAGATAGGAGTTGTTAATTTGTTTATTCATGAGGGTGTCATTCGATGTATTTTGGCTCGGTCAGTTCGTGGGCGGGAGCGCCAAATTGGAATGGCTTGTATAGTGAATGCGAGTGCTTTGACATGTGAAAGTTGGTCTCCTACCGGCAGACTTAGCGGTGATTGAATGCTTTTGAGTTTAGATCGCAATTTGATTTTAAGTTTGGCAGTAGCAACTGCAGCCTGATCAAGTGATTGGTTGTTGTCGTGATGTTTTGGCCAAGTTTCTCTATTTGACTGTTTACATTGAATCTCTCGTGAAGCTGTGCACGTTGTGACCATTCGCTCGTACAGGTTTTATATAGAGGGTGCAAATATATTTTAAAAGTAGTTTTGGTCATTGCCCGCTTCTGGAATTATGCTTACAGGTTTGCTTTGCAATCCGCACATTTGCTGTTTATTTTTGAAGACGCGAGTAATTAAAAAAATTAAAAATTTGAAAGTACCGTCATTACAAACTTATACCAATGTCATCGTTTTGTTCAGTGATCGGTGGCTATTATTTTGAATGCTAGACGCCACCGAGTTTCTTGCTGGTTCTTCTCGCTAGGTCGTGGCATTCCGAACCAGTAGTAGATTCGCTTAAAATTTGATGAATTTCGCTTAAACATCAAATGAGAGTTTAAACTGACGCGTACCATAAATATTAGATGGAAACCCCGAGGTAATGCGCCAAGGTAGGAAATGCGGACAGTCCGGGAATTAGGGTTTGTGCATGTAACCATGATGTGTCTAGTCCAGGAATTAGGACAGGCACAAACTGGAGGGCTTTAAGGTTACCTCGGGTCAAGGATTGCAATTTTGTTACAGTTTTGCTGAGCTGTACCTTAGGTTAATAATTTCGATGTTGGTTGGTCAGTCCACCTCGGAGACTCAGCGACTATTGTATGCTTTGGTGTTTAGATCGCGATTTGATTTAGAGGTGATGATAGCAATCAAGCCCTAAATTGATGAATATTGTCTTTAAATTCAGGCCGGTGCGATAATAATTAGATTAAATCTCTCGAGGCGCCTCTAATCTCTACACGTTGTAATAGGTTACTCTTGCAAGTTTCAATGAGAGTATAAAAATATCAAAAATGTTAAATCATTACCTACTTCTGCAATGAAGCTTTTAGTTCAGAAGCGAAAAATAAGATTTCCTTGATTTCCATCGAGATTAAATTATTTGGTAGCCACGGCTAGTGATTCCACTCTATTTAATATTTTACCTGCTCTTACAGATTTACGCTCACTTGCGCTAGACCAGTAAATATGTTTGCGTTACATTTCTTAATATTTCTATAATCGTCCTTTTAAGATCAATTACCAATCCCGAAATAAACTCATAAATTAAAACACCAGGACAAAATAATGAAGAAAAAGGGAAGAAAATAAGGATTCAGCAGAAAATCAAAAGAGGAAAGGGAGAAATGGCAAATGTCAAAATATGATGACCGGAATATAAATAATAAAACTGAAATACAAAAATATTAATATCATTAGTTAAATTCATTAACTATTTAAAAAAAAAAAACTATATAAGTTATAACGTTGTGTACGTATATTTAAAATACAATTATGTAGCTGTACCAAGGCTTACCAACTAAATATGTTAAAAAGGGAGAGGTGTGATGTTTATGTAACATGATTAGTAATTAAATGGCAGTTGTGACTTGACAGCTGAGCTGAAAGCACATGCGGTTGTTTTATTGTACCCAATTCCCACACTTGTGACTGGTGGACGTCACAGGTACCTACATCTAAAAAATAATACAAAAATACTCACTCCAGTCCTTCGCATTGAACCCTCCGTTGGTGCTATCTCGGTGGAGTCGGTGATGAATGTCATGTCGTTGTAATACCACAGTTTTGGTTGGTACATCTCGTCTCTTGACATCCCAGGCTTAAGGTTCTTTTTAATTCTAGCATGTTCTCTGTTAAAATTTGAACGCAATGTATTGATTTTGCGCTTCAGCTTCTCCACTGTGAAATCTTTATCGATTTTTCTCAAATTGTTTGTTATTTTGTTTAATTTTGAAACGTTTTCAAAGAAAATTTGGGTATGTGGAGGATGTCATGAAATATATAAAGAGCCAATTCAAGAAGACTGGGTTCAAGTCAGCAGTGGTGGCATGAGGAATGTTCAGATTACGGCGGTTTAGGAGTTTTTATTTGTGGTATGTGGAAATAATATGTGATTTCTGTGTTTATCAAAAGTGCGCAATCTTACCGATCTCAACGCGCAGTTTTACACACTAGGATGTGTAAAGCTGCGCAGTTCTCGTCAGTCGCTTTAATTTAATTATTATAAATGTTATTTTTTGTTGTTTTGTTGTCAAATGATTAATGATTATGAGTAATTAATATTTTGAATGGAGTAAGGGCTGAATCTTCTAGGAGGCTGAAGCTGTGAATGAACCCTTGGGGACATGAAACGACTGCGGTTTTTGTGTACATACTTGATGTAACAATATGACTTTGTCACGAACCATGTTTAAAATACCATGTAGAAGTACATCCACATGTTTACACTTTGCTTCAACACCACTTCCAGCTGAACATTCGCAGTGCGATTCTTGCGGAGTTCCATTTTTGTGTAGCAAGTCTGATTGCAGCCAAGCGCTAGCCTATATATTTAAAAAAAAAAAAAAATACTTCACATTGACTTTTTACTGTAGTGCTTTTATAGATTTTTTGCAAAATCCCTTAATAATAGTCGAGTCACCAACAATTGTAGCCCTGGCAAGGATGAGGTATCTGGACTCGTATAATGTTCTAGCTTCATTCAGTTTTTTATCAGTACTGTAACAAGATTAAGCAAATATTAGTTCTTGGTTGTGCAGGCATAAAGCTACTTATATCTACATAAGTACAGAAAATAATATAGTACATAGTACAAGCAAAAGTATTGCCTTATATGCATTTCATTTAATGGTTGCAAGAAAGTATTACTATTAATATCCCAATATGTGCAGGCATCAGGAACCAGTATTGAAGGATCTTCGTCATCCGTAATTGACGTCTGAATCTGGCAAAGTCCTTGCAAGCGGCATATTCAGTTGATTATTTTGCAATGCTTTATTAAGATTTGAATAATGGAACGTGCCCCCATCACTCTGTCTTCCTCGTCCTCCAACCTCTATGACCAAAAATCTTTTGTCGGCATCAACCAACGCTTGAAGATGCATTGAAAAAAAATGCTTATAGTTATAATAGGACGAACCAGCATGTGATGGATTTTTTATTCTACAGTGTTTGCCGTCAATAGCTCCTACACAATTAGGAAATTGCCATTTGTCAAAATATTAATTATCAGCGACATTATTTAAAATCTCTGTAGTCGGCACTGGCATGTGTGTTTGTTGAAGTTTTAACCAAAGTGATGTGCAAGTTGTATACACTATTTTTCTAATAGTCATTTTTCCAACACGAAAAGAAAACGCTAAACTTCGGAAAGAGCTGCCAGTTGATAAAAATCTGTAAATAAAACAATATAATATTGTGTATTTGAAAAGGTAGCAACTAACCGGTTGGCAAAATATTAAAGTTTTGGTTTAGAATAAATTAATGTGTTCTGTCAGCCAATATATGAAACTAGCTGATGCCCGCTGTTGCTAGCTGATGCTAGCTGTTTATGGTTTGCAAAAATGTCAAAATTGGTTGGCAGATACTTAATTAAAATCATGTTATTTACTCAAATAAAAAAACAATCAACGCGGGTGAAGTCTACTTTACATATAGACATAGTACTATCATCTACTTTAGTATAATTTTATTGGAGTTCGGTCGAAAGTGTCTAGTAGCTTTTACTTATGATTTATTATTTGTTTTTAGTCTCAATATTAAAGAAGAAATGGAAGAATTTAAAGGATCAATACCGTAAAGAATTGAAAAAACTCCCTGTGCCCAGATCAGGAGACCCAGGACACAATGTTCAGTCTTCATGGCAGTTTTTCTCTCAAATGAATTTTTTGAGATTCGAAATTCTACCTGATGATCCAGACACAAATTTAAGCATTCAGAACAATGATGATAGTCAATTATCGAAAACAATACCTTCGTCAATGTCTTCATCAAGTACAGACTCGGCAATTACAGAAACAGATGCTAACCTACGTTCCCCTTTAGATACGGTGAATATCCTACAACCATCGATAGACGACGATGAAAATATACGTCCTACAAACAATATTGAGTCTTCTACAAATTCCACATTGTCAATGAATACCTCCACATCTAGTTCTAGGCCCCAAAAAAGAAAGACTACAAATGACATCAGAATTGAAATGTTAGAGTTGGAGAAAAAACGTCTATTATTATTAGAAAAAGACTTGCAAAAAAAATCTTCAACAACACAAGGTAGTGAAAATAAATCCGAAGACTACTACTACTTGATGAGTTTGTTACCACAAATGGAATCATTTACACCATTACAAAAGTTTCATGTTAGGAATGGAATCAATCAAGTAATGATGGAAGAAATACAAAATTCAATGTTTGGAGATCCATACAGCGAGACTACTAGTACTAGCTGGACCCATGAGTACAGTACACATGGAACACCAGAATAGTGGATTTGTAGTACCTAACTTATTTTCCAAAAGTTGTAGTCTTGTAATTGTATCATAAATATCGACCCTTTCCGCTACGAAAGGGGTAAAGGCCATTTTGGGAAAAATTACTTTTAAATTCAGTACTTAAGTATTTCTTTGTTTTTCATGAAAGTTTCCTCACGATGTTTTCCTTCACCGTTATAGCAATCACATAATACATTTTACTGTGTGTTTTAATTACTTAGTTTGCAAGATAATACAATCGGTTAACAATCATATCGATAAGCATTTTATTCATAGGAGTTCATATTATTTGACTTTACAAATAAATTGAGAGCAAACCATTATGACATTAATCGTCAACCAATTTTGATATTTTTGCACACCATACACAGCAAAACCAACAGCAACTGGGTACAAAATAACCGTAGACGAATCTATGTCTTCATGGTATGGTCGTGGAACCTATTTCGACGATGGAATGCCTGCTGTCATTAAAATAAAAAGAAAGCATAAGGGTGTTGGATGTGAAGCTAAAACTATTGCCGATAGCCAGACAAACATAATGATTGGTTTAGAGCTAAATGAAGGTAAAAATGATATGAGTAACAAAAAATGGCAGCGACAATTTGGTGCAGGTACAGCTACCACCTTGAGGTTGACAGAACCGTGGCATGGATCTGGACGTATTGTCGTAGGTGATTCATGGTTTTCGTCGGTAAAAACTGCTGTAGAGCTTTCCAAATGTGGTTTATTCTACATCGGTATGTTAAAAACAGCCCATAGAAATTTCCCCTTGAAAAAATTAACGGACGAAACACCTCCTGCCAAAGGAAGCAGTGTAGTAGCTGTTGCAAAAGTAGATAATACAGATCTGTACGCTATCAGCTGGAGGGACATGAAAGTTCATACTTTTATTTCATCATGTGGAACAACGCTGTCTGGTACTCCTGCAAGAAAACGACGATATGATGAATGTGGAACCGTATGTTTTAAAGAAATACCTAGACCAAAAATCGTAGAAACTTATTTTGATGGAGCACCGTCTATTGATATACACAACCATATTCGTCAAAGCGGCCCTGCTTTAGAACAAGTTTGGAAAACACATAAATGGACTCATAGAATATTTGCATCTCTTCTTGGTGTGATAGAAACCAATGCATTTTTAGCTTTCAATTACTTTATGCAGCCTGAAAATGAAAAGCTTGATCATGACACCTTCACAACAAACCTAAGCTTACAGCTCATTAATAGAGGTCACGATAGGCAGATTTTGCAAGAAGCAGATCAAAACAGCATTGTTGAAGATCACATGTTAGAAGCACTTTCAAAAGACGATACCCGCCAGCGAGTTCAAAGAAAATGCATCATTTGTTCCCGTATCCATAAAAGACAGCAAAAAGCAAGCTACTCGTACTATTGCAAATTATGTAGAAAGCGATGCGTTTTGTGTGCTCCTCAGACGGGGCGCAATTGTTTTGTATACCACGTAACAAACGGAATTCCAGCTTAAGAACCCTTTTATTGTACTTCTGTTGATTAAACCTTATAAAATAATCAACCATGTGTTTCTCTCATTTATTAACCAATAGCTCGAATAACCCGTCCATACTAATTTTATGAATGAAAATGTTACTCTGCTACTACTGAATTATCACTAAACCAAAAATTAATATACGTCAAATATCGAATGAAAATATTTTGTACCCTACAAAAATATAAAATTATTTTTCAAAATTATATTATTAATATAAATCAGAAAGTTACTCTATCTGTTTATTATGCCTTTACCCCTGAAGAGCTGCTCAATTTTGATAAATTAGAATTTGGAGAAGGACATGGCCTTTTTTTTATAGAAGTACAAAATAAAGTACAAGTACAATTTTTTTTTTAATAAAGTACAAAATGTTTTTACCCTCTGATTTTGCGGTCAATTTGCCCCGTCCTGCCAGCAGTCGGCGTTCTGCCAGAAGGACACACGTCACAATTCAAAGAAATTGAAGGCCTGCTAGCAGTACTTTGAAAGTCCTTCCAGAAGAGCTTCTAGAATCTAGAAGGACATTTTTTTGGACGATTTATCATTAAATGTAAACTTGTGGTCACTCGATATGAATCGGATTTATATTTTGTTCCTTTACTACAAAAGATACAAAAACAATATTTCGTTGCCTCAACAAAGGCTTTACGGCCGTTTTCAATACACTATCTATCCGCCATTTCAATTACTAAAGTTAGGGAAATCTATCTTTTTGTCCTTACTTTCTTTTCAATTACCTACTGACGGATAGCATTTCCTACCGAATTTAGTTAACTATCATCGGGAGGACGGGTAGCATACTAGAGATACGAATGCTCATACAAATCGTGCTTACTTGCGTTTCAATACGAGTTTCGAGTTATTCTCCGGTAGACGGAGCTATCTATAGTAACGCCATTTGTTTATCTGTCAAAATTGGCCGGTAGTCACTCCTATCTAACAACTTTGCCTTTTGAAAATAGATATACGTAGCTGTTTTTTCCATTTTTAATGGATTATTATTCTAGCAGTGACGACAGCGATGTGAAATTATTACAAATAATAATAGATTGTGATGAGGATAGTGACAGCGATGCCGATACCTTACCCGTACAGAAAGTATACAAAGAACGTGTGAATTACATGAATAAATTGAATGATTATGAATTTACATTTAGATTTAGACTAAGCAAAGTTGCTGTGAATGAATTAAATAATTTACAAATAATTTAAATAAGCTACAACCATATTTAAGTGTAACATCTAAAAGGTAAGGTTAATTTTAACATGCCTAGGCCTACCTGCTATGTTTAACTTTATGCTAGCTACTTTAATAATTTACTCTTGCAGGTGTATTATGTGGATATCTGTACTATCGTATTTCAATCAAGAATTATCTTTTTCCAGGAATCATGGCATTTCTTCCATTCATCAAATTCTACTGACCCTTCGGTTTTATGCATTAGGTACCATGCTGGTGTCTGTTGCGGATTTTATTGGGGTGTCAATAGCATCTGCTAGTCGTATTGTATCAGATGTGTCAAGAGCCATATCAAGACTGTACCCAAACTTTGTCAAATTACAAAGTCAGACGCAATTAGAATTCTATAATATTGCAAGATTTCCTCGGATACAGGGTGCCATAGATGGTACTCATATATTAATACAATCACCAAGTAAGTAACAACTAATCGCAGCCATCTCTACTACCTACTGCCTAGCTCAAAGGACTTGACCAGCGCAACTATGGGAGCTTGCCTAGATATCAAAAATTAATGTGCAGCAATGAACTCTTTATTATTGTAATTTTTATATTTTATAGTTTTCAGATAAAAAAGTTTCAGGAGTCTGAAGGCTCTGAAAACTGAGAAAATAAATAAAAGAAGTTTTATCAAAAAACTGCTTTCCCACACTAGATGGCACTAGTTGTTGTGGTGAGCGAGTCTAAAAAAATATTTTAAGTATTGCTAACCACGTTTCTCAGGAAAATAATTAATCTATGCATTATTTAAGCATGGATGAGGATAATACTGGAATAATAAAACTATATTTGCAAGAATTATGTAATTCCTTTAAAAATCACGCTACATTGTACTGCTGCCACACTAGATGGCGCTAGCGAGTCTTTTCAACTATTCGACAACAGATGGCGCTAAACGTTTTGGTTAGCGAGTTTGTTCAACTATTCGACCACAGATGGCAGACAGATGCAATGCCAGAAGGCGTTACGTTCCTTTAAACGCAGTGGTTATTTGAAAATGCTTTGTTCGTTTGAGGCCTGTCAACTAACAAAAATAATAAAAACAAAACATACATTTCCTTTTCATTACTATTTAATTGATCAAAAATAAATCACTCATAATAATTAACTCATAAGACTAAGGTACTTCAAGACTTATGGTATTCATGTAGGGTAACAAGATTATTATTAGGCATGGATAAAACGGAACGTCAAAATGGAGTAGTGCATAAAGAGGAAACCGGACGCTCAAGATTTAAACAATAAACGTATTGTTTTTATAGACATTTTAACCTTGACCTTATTCGGAATAATAAATCCATAGTAATTTCGGTTTTAATTTTTAAACCTTACTGTAAAAACGGAAATCCTGCACATTGTCCCGAATCGGAGGGCAGTTACTGGTCATCTCCTTTGCTGTGCCCCACCAGGGTTTCAATTTTGCAATTAATATAAGTTAATGTGTATCATTCTCAGTCTCAGTCTGCCAATCCGCACTGGGCCAGCGTGGCAGACTGACAATGCTAAGACCTAAGCTCCAGTGATGTCATATCTACCAACTTTTTGGTAGATCTACCAATTTTCACTTCAGTCTACCTATCTACCACCCTAGACCTAAAAACTACCTATTTTTTAATTAGTTTTACTTAACACTTGCATAGCCATGCGATGATGCGTCAAGCATACATAGAGTCCAGGGCCCAGGCTATAGGTACACCACAAAAAAAAAACGTCAGCCGTTCGCGCCGTTCGCGCCATTTCGCGCCCATAGATATTATTAATATTATACTGTCCTGTGGCCCATTCGGTTGGTTTATTGCGGATTAAATGGTGAATCTTTGCTCCTGTTTTGTGTCGTTTTGTTGTTAAATCTAATTATCTACGTAAATAGCGGTGCTGATTGCTGTTTGTTCTGTGCTGTGGGCATTTATTTATATAATGGATTCTGACAGCAGCGAAAGCGATGCACAGAGTTCTAGGTTTGGAACTCCGCCACGAAAAGCTAGAAAAAGGCACTATGACCAAAAATATTCGAAATTATGGGAGAAAGACAAGGAATTTGCAGGTTTGCTTCAAAAAAGTACCAAGGGTGAAGGATATTTTTATTGCAAATCATGTAGGTGTGATCTTAAGTGTGCTGGTGGAAGATTTATTCTAAATAAACATGCAAATGGTATAAAGCATGTAGCATGTGTGAAAGGTGAACTTCTATTCCATGGTTTTATGCTCGGTTTTGTTTAATTAATATTGAATAATTAATTAAAATTTTACAAACGAAATTACTAACAATCAATTAATTTATCATTGATTGCTTATGATTGTGCATGTATATATATTAAATCCTAATTTTACGCAATTTCATTTTATCTATTTTTTAAAGATATAAAACACCTATCTTTTAAAAAGTTAACTACCTACTTGTTTTTAGGTATAGCAAGTCAACTATCAATCACCCAGTTTGGGCAAACTCAGTCAAAAAAGTCATTTGAAGATAAAATCAGAGGAGAAATAAGAATGGCTTGTTTTTTGGCAAAAAATAATCTACCTTTTAACATTGCTGGTTAGTAGGTATGCTTGCGGCTTGGTCTACAAATTCATTATTTAATAAATGTAGGCTATGTTTTGTTGTATTTCATTCACAACAAATTAATTTTAATGAAGACACTATAGGTATTAAAATAATATTATTTTTCAGGTGACCTAAAGAAACTTATTCAAAATGTTTGCTCAGATTCTGAAATAGCCAAAGAAATTACATTCGAAAAAACTAAGGCCCAAGCCATTGTTACAAATGTAACAGGAAAATTATCTCACAGTGAATTAGTTAAGACTTTACAAACTGAAAAATTTTCTTTGATTGTTGATGAAAGCACAGACAAATCAACAACAAAACACTTGGCGCTCATTGCCAGAACAGCAGTAGATTTCAATGTGGAAGATAATTTTTTATGTTTATTACCAATTGTAGAGGGCACTGCCTTAGCATTACATAATAAATGCAAAGAATATTTTGATAATGAAAATATTCCTTACAATGAGAACATGATTGGGTTTGCAGCTGATGGTGCAAATACTATGTTTGGTTCACACCATTCATTGTCCACCCTATTTGCAAATGAGATCCCACATTTATTCATGATGAAGTGCATTTGCCACTCGTTTCATTTGTGTGCTTCTTATGCCTGCAAAACTCTTCCGAGGGGTGTAGAGGATTTTGCAAGAGATGTATACAATTATATCCAGAATAGCCCAAAACGTCTGGGCGACTATAAAGAATTCCAGTCCTTTCTGGATATAAAACCCCACAAACTTCTACACCCAGCTCAAACAAGATGGCTGTCTCTACTTCCTGTGGTCAAACGGCTTTTAGAACAGCTTCCAGCTTTAAAGTTATACTTCCAAAATGCTGTTTTGAATGACAGGCTACTTGCAGCTCAGATTATCCATGTGAAGTCCATGGATCCTTCAACAGAGTTATACTTAAATTTTTTGGATTATGTGTTGCCCTATTTCCATGACATTAATAAAGAAATGCAATCAGAAAGTCCTAAACTTTATTTGTTATATGAACGGATTTTTACAACATACAAAACTATCTTGGAATGTTTTATTAAGCCAGAATTACTGCAGCTGACTGAAGGTGAAAAAAACAATAGCAAGGATCTTAACTTGGATTTAGAGAACAAAATTTTGAATTTAGAATATGAAAATAAACAAAACTATGTACCAATTGAAGAAATAGACCTTGGTGGCATTGTTATTTCCCTGTTATTGAAACCAGATTTTGTGGCTAGAATGAATGAAATGGAAATAATACAGTTTAAAGAAAAATGCATTCTCTTTTATATGGAGAGTGTAAAACAAATAAAGCAGCGTTTTTGTTTTAATGAAAAGCAAAGATTAAAATGTCTTAAATTTATGAATCCTAAACATATCATTGAAAAACATGCAGTCACAACTATTGCTCATTTAGGAGTTCAGTTTCCAGGCAAGTTAAACATAATTAATTATTATTAATGTTGTCCACTCTAGAATATTTTTTTTTAAATTTACATACCATTTTTCTTTTTAGGACTATGCCCAGAAAACATGACCGAATTGGACCGAGAGTGGAGATTATTAAGAAACATGACATTTCATTTCACAGAAAAAAATGTGGATCCTACACCTGAAGAATTCTGGAAGCATGTTTCATCCATTAAAAAAGGAGACCAGTCTCCAATGTTTCCCCTGCTATGCGAATTTGTGAGATTATTACTCGCACTTCCACATAGTAGCGCCAACGTTGAGAGATTGTTTTCTGCAATTAATAATATGAAAACCTTCCAGAGAAATAGAATTTGCACGGAGACTCTAGAGGGATTGTTGCGTACTAAAAGATTCATAGCAAACAACGGGCAGCCTAGCGCAGAACATTTAAAATTTTTCAATAAAAATATGTACCTATAATTTCCAAAAATAAACATTTTAAGAACAGTTCATGCATTTTTAATCTTAAAAAAATTTCTAAATTGAGGTGGTAGATCTACCAATTTTGCATTTTACATTCTACCAACTTCTACCAACATTTGGCACTTAATCTACTAATTTTCTAAAATTCGGGTTGGCAACACTGCGTAAGCTCTTCTCATTCTGCAAGGACACCTGTACTCAGTAGTGGGCCGGTGATGGGCAGATCATGATGATAACTATGTACCTATCATTGTAAAGATTACAAATAAATAAAATAAATCCACGCTGAAATATCATCAATAAATGGGGTACAAAATACTATCAATTATTATAATTTGATTATTTTTATCTATAATAGAATTTTATTTATCTTTCAGATTCCAATATCGGAGAGGAATTTAGAAATAGAAAAGGAATATTTTCCATCAATGTGCAAGTTGTGTGCACTGCATCATTGGTGTTTCAAAATGTTGTTGCTCGGTGGCCAGGATCCACTCATGATGCTACTATATTTAACCATTCTGATCTAAAAGGTATTTTTCAATACACTTGCTCGCAAAATGCACTTACAGAGGCAGTAAACAGGGCTTGTAAGTTAAATTTACTGCCCTCGTGCATTTTTTTTTGCAGAATTTACTGCCCTCGTGCTATTTTTTGCAGTTTTTTTTTAATTTTTGTAAGGCCACTTTACTTCTAAATAAAAAGTTTTCTTGAAAGAAGGTTCATAATGATATTGACTTTGTATGTAGAAAACTTAAAAAATAATAACATTTAGATGTGGATTGATGAAATTAATTCATGAAATTAAAAATTGTATTTAATTTAGTTAATTAAAATTGTTTTAAGTTTTATAAATCAAAAAAGTAAAGGCTGAATAGTCCAGGCTGATAGTTAAGAGCTAGAACCTAGAGCCATGAAGCCAATTAAAAAAAACGCAATTACAACAACGCGCTATAGATAGGTACTACTAAAATCTTGAATCTGTGCGCGCTATTTTTAAAAGTTTCATTGAGTTTTTCTTATAAATTATTAAATAATAAGATGAGTGGTTTATGTGATGTGTAATAATAAAATTAAATCAACAATAAGGTATTTTAGCTGTGAGAAAAAAGTCGCGCTTGTAATAGCCGCCGAAAATCTCGACTAAGTATGGGCGTGAGAAGCCATTTTCTAGTGAGTAGGTACCTACGACCTACTCGACTTTTAATTTCAAGTTTTCTCACAAATGTATTGAAAAATATCGTGTGGTACACGGGCGTTAAGGTTTTAACAAACTCGTGACGATGGTCAGCCCTCGACTGGCGTCATCGGGCTGACATTAGTCAACTCGTATGTAAAAACCTATTTACCGCCCTTATATCACAAACTACTATTGTTGTATGGCTGTTTATTAAAATGTTCAGGGGCGTCTAAACGGGATATATTTTACGACAATTTGTGGTTGCATTTATTGGCAAACATTGCCCAGCCATCAAAAAAACATTTTAGTGCATTTTATGGCTGAGCAATCAATTGCAGGTAACATGTTGCAATATGGCTACAATAGTATGGCCTTTGATTCAGAACCCTTTAATGAGCCACACAATCCAGCAACAATGGCCGACGAAATGACGCTCATCGCAGCCGCTTACATTGTTTTGGCAGAAAAACGAAAAAAAAGGACACGAATGTGGATTCGACCCTACCTAAGTAGGCGTGACACTTTGGATTCCGTAGACAAGGAATTATTGCTGGATAAATACTTATTTAAAAAATTTACAAGAATGTCTAAGAGCGACTTCGAATTTCTTGTGAACAGAATTGGACCAAACATACAAAAGCAAGATACAAACATGAGGAATGCAATACCTGTGACTACAAGATTAGCAATAACTCTACGGTATTTAGCGACTGGAGATTCTTTCAAGAGTTTAATGTACCTTTTCAACACACTTGCTCGTAAAGTTGCTATATTTTCTTTAGTCTTACGCCCGGTATGCGATTTATTACACACTAGTTCGTTTTACTTTTCATATCCGCACTAGTGTTTTTCTTATTCCACTTTTTTTTTTAATATCCGTAAAGAGGTTGTTACCAAAAGATTTGTTATTTTGTAAATAAATATTTAATTAATTTTTTTTTTAATTTTACAATCTTGAACAAGGAGTGTAATATATAACCTTCTTGTTAACAATATATCAGTGAAAGAAATGCACATTTAAAAAACCTAATAGAGGAAAGTGTACCTTTTAAAAACCTAATAAAGTTTAATATATTGTGGCTGAATGGCGGTGTTCGGTGCCTCTGGACTTAACTGCGCGCGCATAGTTATTCAACCAAAGATACGGCGCGCGAAAAAATAAACCTCCGCGCCATTTTGTGCAAACATTTGTTCGTTTAAAATTGCTGATTTGTGACTGAAAAATGTCGAGTACAAGTGACGAAGTACAGTTAGATTTGGATACGACGCCACCAGATATTATTATTGAGGCACAAAACGCTAGTGACAGTTTGTTGCCATCAAAATCAAGAGAAAAATACATACGGGCTTACGAAAATTTCATGAAATGGAAATGCGACAAAAAAGCCCAGTCGTTCTCGGAGAACGTGTTTTTGGCTTACTTTAATGAGTTAGCCAACAAATATAAGCCCAACACGCTGTGGTGTATTTATTCCATGTTAAGAAGTATGATTCGGGCAAAAAATGGAATCGACATAAAAACTTATACGAATTTGATGGCATTCTTGAAAAGGCGGTCGGATGGCTATATTGGCAGAAAATCTAAAGTATTGTCACCTAATGATGTCGAAAAATTCTTAAATGAAGCCCCAGATAGCCAATATTTAGCAACGAAGGTCAGTAAACTAATACTATCTATTGTAGCTTAAGTTTGTATACGAAACATAGTACCCAAATAAGTATTAAGCATCCACCTATTACCGATATCTAATCAATAAATAGAGTGACAATCGAAAACTACTTATTAAACTAAAATTAACTATAAATTAAATTAAACCTAAAAATCTAAGGCTAAGATTTATTAAAAAATATAAATATAAGTATTTTTTTTTCAGGTTGCATTAATATTTGGAATCCAAGGCGCATGTCGGCGACAAGAGCTTAATAATATTACAACAAACGACATCAAGAATCACGGGGAAATGCTTCTTGTGAAAATCCCAAACACCAAGAACAAAATCCCACGATCGTTCACTATTGACGGTCAATTTTATGATATCGTAAAGAAATATCAAGCTTTGCGTACAAATAAAGCTAAAAGTGACCGTTTTTTTCAAAACTTCCAAAAAGGAAAATGTACATGTCAACCTATAGGTGTTAATAAATTTGGTTCCATGCCAAAAGAAATCGCAAAGTTTCTGGGATTACCGGATGCTGAATGTTACACCGGACACAGTTTTAGAAGAACCTCAGCTACATTGCTAGCTGATGCAGGGGCTGATATATTAACATTAAAGCGCCATGGCGGGTGGCGGTCTAATACAGTCGCAGAATCTTATGTTGAGGACTCAATTCAAAACAAAGTTAACATAAGTGCCAAGATAACACAAGCCATCAATTTGGAGCCACCTTCTAAGAAGTTTTGTCCCGAACCGCAACCTTCTACCTCATATGCCAGTGATTTTTGTGTGCCGCCTACTCTGACTAAAGGAGAATTAGAACGCCCATCCACCTCCTATGGGAATGTTTCACTATCTCCAACATTTACAGTTACTCAAGAACACCACAGTAAAAGTTTTAATAATACTATAACACATACTGTGCAACATCCAACAAAAACTGTTGCGTATCATTTTAATAATTGTACTTTCAATAATTGCTTTAATAATTAAAATGTATTTTATACCTACCTAATTGTTTTTTTCCTCGCAAGTGTGTTGAAAAACGTCGTATGATACGCGTGTGCTTTGTTCATTACAGTCTTGGCTCTATTACAGCCCTCGCCTTGCGGCTCGGGCTGTGCAATACCGCCTCGACAGTAATGACCAACTTCGCGCACTTGTATCATAATGTACTATTTCAGAGTGTCCGCTTATTCAATTTCAACTATTGTCCCAGAGGTTTGTGAAGCCTTAATAGAAGGCTTAAAGGAATACATAAAGGCAAGTAAATATTTAAGTATTTATTAAGTGCACATTTATTTTTGTTCGACGTAGAATCAATGAATTTGCGAATCACTATTGACAGTTAGAGTCACAAGTTCTTCATAAGCAATATTTCCAGTTAACTGGGTGTGGTGTAGATCAGTATACTGTTGTGGTGGAGACTGATAAGGAGCGGTATATTCTTGAGTCATACTTCATAGGCTGCCGAGTATTTTGTCGTGATATGTATTGGGACATCTCTGAATATTGGGATTGAGAAGTGCTAGCTCTTTCTCCGCTATCGCCAGCAGGACTCTGTGTTAACGAAACTGGATTTATACATTTATTATTCTGTGAATATGAAATTAACTACTTAACTATTAACAGATCATTGCGAACAAGGTGGACTTGGCAACCGCTGGTTGCTCGGTGATAGTGGCTATCCATGTAAGCCATATGTAACAGATGGAGCAAGTGGAAGGGACTTAGGCACGGTCTTGGGCGTGATACTTATAGAAATTAAAACAACTTTGTCCAATTTTGGATCGCAAGATGTACAGTCTGATGATAGGCGTGCGGCGACCGCCATGAAACCTTTTGCAACGAATACGGACAAAAGTGTTGCTAGTCTTTTTTACAGAATAGTACTTACTCACGGTGTACATGATGCGATTTGCTTTATTGTTTATGGTAAGTACATACATATGGTTTATTATATAAAAGGTAAGTTAAATTTAATTCTATTATATTTTATGAACTAATATTTTATATCTATTAATTTTATACATTTGTTATATCTAATTTATATTTTTGTGTGTTTCAGGTGGTGCGTCGGTAACATCCTCCCGCCCAGTGTCACGACCGTGACACTCATCAACAATAGGAAGGGGTAAGATTTTAACAACAGGTCTCCGAAAGACACCTGATTTGGTCTTTACGTCAACCACCCTAATTCTACCGTCTTTTCCAGGGTATATCTCCTCAATGATTCCTTTCGGCCAAGTGCCTCGCGGTGCACTCGGGTCCATGATCAATACTAAATCACCTTTTTTGAGGGTCGGTGCTTCATCCTGCCATTTCTTTCTAGGAAGAAGGTCTGGTAGAACTTCTTTGACCCATCTTGACCAAAACATATCAGCCAGCCTCTGAGCTTTACGCCATTGCTTTCTAAAATAAAATTCATCATCGGTGAAAGATCCAAGCTGAGGTAAGTTCGAAGATGAGCCAAGTAAAAAATGGTTTGGAGTTAGGGTCTCAGGATCACGATGATCCACCGAGACGTGAGTCAGCGGGCGACTGTTGATCATGTTTTCCACTTCAGCTAGTAAAGTTAGCAGAGTTTCCTCATGTGGTGCTCTCTCTTTAAGAATTACTTTTAAGGCTGTTTTTACACTCCGGATGAGCCGTTCCCAGGCCCCTGCCATGTGCGGCGTTCCGGGTACTATAAAGTTCCAGGTGACTAGTCTGTTTGCTAGCTGCTCATGCAACCCCTGGTCATTAACAACTTCCAAATACGACTTCTTTAATTCTGCTTCAGCTCCCCTCAGGTTCGTTCCATTGTCAGAATATAGACTGGTTGGCCAGCCTCTCTTAGCTGCCATTCTTCTTAACGCCATAATCATGGAGTCAGCTGTAAGTGAATGTACGACTTCGATATGTATGGCGCGTACCGTGAGACAGGTAAACAAAACTCCATATCGTTTTTCTCTGCGTCGGCCTATGGTAACTACCATTGGTCCAAAGAGATCAACTCCGCAGTTCGTAAACGGACGAAAATGATGCGCCACTCTTGCTTCTGGTAGATTTCCTAAGCGAGGTGGTTGCGGCGAGGCTCTGCGTATGCGGCAGAGAGAGCATTTAGCAGCTACGCTTCGAACGGTAGGCCTCATAATATTAATTAACCAATATTTTTGCATGAGTTCATTAACGATCATTTCAGTGCTTCCATGTGCGGCAGCTTCATGGTAAGACTTTACAATCAGCTTGCTGGTAGGGTGACGTCCGTCGAGTATTACTGGTCGTTTCAGGTCTCGGCTGACATCCTTAGTTGCGTCGATCCGTCCTCCAACGCGCAGCAATCCAGTCTCGTCAATGATCGGCGTTAGTGCACGTAGGCGGCTATCCCGAGGTATAGGTTTATTTGTCTGAAGCATTTTTATTTCAATCGGAAAAGATTGCATTTGTGAAAATTTTATCAAAATGTGTTCAGCCTTTATCATCATTTCAGCATTTAAATCAGCTGGGCTTTTCCTGCACTTCTGTATAAATTGTAAAATTCTCGCGGTACTTCTTAGTAGTCGAAGCCATGAAGAAAATCTTCCTGAGTCCGGCACTGGTAATGACTCATCATTGTTTGTAGAAATTAAATGAATTGATTCTAAATCTTGCTCATTTAATTTTATGTTTTCTTTTTCAGGTTCGGAGATCCAGTTGGCGGAGTCTTCATAAAGAAATTTAGGTCCACAGAACCACTCACTGTCCTCGTGAAGTTTATAATTACAGCTCTTCGTAGCTATATCTGCGATATTTTTATGTGTAGAAATATAATTCCACTCGTTCTTATTACACGATTCGTCGATCTCGCCGAGTCTATTTGCTACGAACACCTTGTAGCTGCGACAATCGTTTCTAATCCAATGTAAAACAGTCATCGAATCCGTCCAGTAATAAGTAGCAGTAGGTATTAGGCGATGCCCACTTTTAATTGTATTAGCTAGACGACAAGCAAGCGTAGCGGCTTGCAGTTCGAGCCTCGGAATCGATGCCGGTTTTCTTATCGGAGCTACTCTGCACTTGCTAGCGACGAACACAACTATAACTCGTCCATCGCTGTATGTATATCTCCAATATGCGACCGCGCAGTAAGCGACTTGCGATGCATCACAAAATAAATGCAACTCCAATGTTGCTATCTCGCTCGCGCTCGTGTTGTCGGATGTGTTACATACGGCCCGGTTGACGTACCATAGTACTAAAAAAAATTATACTAAAAAAAATTAAACTATTTTCAGGTCGTTTACTGCCTGCATTTGAGTCATCCACGCACGAAATAATTTGAATAAATCTTCATTTAATTCATCGTCCCATTTCATGTTATTTTTCCAGGTTTCACGCATTAATATTTTAGCTTTAATGGTGATTGGACTAAGAAATCCGTAAATATCTAAAATAGACATTATAATCCTTAGCATTTCACGTTTAGTAGGTTTTCTTTCGAAGTTTAAAATATCGCTCGGAATGCGTTTCAGGGTCAAGTCGATTGATAACGTGTCCTCGGTCGGACTCCACAGTAATCCGAGCGTTCTCTCCAGCTGATTACTAATATTGAACTGTACGGATTTGACTTCGTTTGGGGTTTCTTCAAGCACCTCCGGGACGTTACTTACCCAGTTTCTCATCTCGAATCCGCCACTTCGGTGGATGAGTGAGATATCTTTTATCATTTGTTTTGCAGTGGAGACGTCATTCATCGAGTCTATGTAATCGTCCATATAATGCGATTTAATCACGGCGTTTACAGCTTCTGGCATCTCTTCTGCGAAGCGTTGCGCATTCTTGTTTTTTACATATTGCGCTATGAATGGGGAGCAATTTGCGCCGAAAATTAGAGAAGACATAGCATATACCTTAATAGGTTGTGAAGCGTCGTCTCTCCATAAGAACCGTAGGGCATTTTGGTCTTCTTTTTTTATTTTTATGCAGAGAAACATATCCTTTATGTCACCCATTAGAGCGATAGATCCTTCTCGAAATTTGAACATAATTCCCAATAAAGATTCCAGTAAATCCGGCCCCTGTAGTAAATAAGAATTAAGGTTCTTACCAGCAGAGGTCGCGGCTGCGTCGAAAACCACTCGTAACTTCCTCTTATTAGGGTTGTCAACTCCAAAGTGCGGTAAGTACCAGGTTCGATTACCAGGTTCAGGGTCATCGACCTGTCGGGCATAATTATTTTCAAATAAATGATTTATACGTTCATGGTACCTCTTACCGTAGTCTTTGTCAGCGTAGATTTTTCTCTCAACTGACTTAAGTCGTTTCAACGCATTGGGATATGAATTAGGCATAGGGCGGTCACCCTTCCAGGGTAAACCAACTTCCCAGTAACCATCAACCAGTCGCGCGGTCTCCTCCAGGATGGCCACAGCGCGCAGCTCTTCTGCATTCTGTCTGGGCCGGCTGTGTACGCCTATGGATTCGAAGGAGAATGAGTGGCGTACCAACTCGTGGAGATCCGCATCAGGGTTCACCTCTTCAGTGTAGGGGGCAGGCGTAGTGACCAGGACATCGTCTTCTATTGGAATGCTAGACCTAGGAACAGAAGGATGAGCAGACACAACACCATGAACACACCACCCTAACGCTGTTAATGTGGCAACAGGTTGGTTATTATTATTACCAAAAATTATTTTCTTAGGAACAATTAAGTCGTAATTATCTTGGCCTATTAAAACACTGGGTTTTACATTTTTACAGGTATACAAATTAGCAATAGAACTTAAATAACTGTATTTCTTACAATTAATATTTGACAATTTTTGCAGAGGTAAGTCTAATTCAGCTATTTTTCTAGCTTTGAAGTTAAATTTCACATTATTTTTATTAGAAATAGTACAATCAATAATTTCAGAATTACAAGTTATTTCAGAATTAAATGCTCCGCGTAGTCGCATTGTTGATGTTCGGCCAGTGATGCCGATGGCATCAGCCAGTGATGACAAAATAAGAGATATTGTTGCTCCGTCATCGAGCAAGGCATACGTACTTACTATACCTAAAGGTCCATGAATGTCAATAGGCACTACCTTTAGTAAAACGCATGAGGGATTATCTATCATAGCGACCGTTTCGCTTTGCACTTTTATTTCACTTGCACTCGATTGCCCATCATTTTCACTTTCACTTCTCACTACACTAGCCACTTCTGGCGTTTTCTTCTTATAGTGCAGCATTCTGTGGTGCGGAAGCCCGCACCCTTCGACGTCACACAGCTCAGCCTGGCAGGAATCCTTATGGCTGTAGCTGTCATCCAAGCACCGATAGCATAGACGTTTATCCTTGACGAATCTCCATCTATCTCGACGTAAGGCGCGCTTGAATCGCTTGCATTCAGGCAACGCATGATTTTTGCCACGGCAAAACATACATACTTTGTCTTCTGCCTGAACTGTATGAATATTGCGAATTCCTTCTCTCTTCCTCGGCTGCTCTGCATGCTGACTGTGGATGTGGCTCACGCCAGCGGCTGCGGTTTTCGTTGCTTCGTCGTGTAGAAAATCCGAAAACAATTCTAATTTCGACTTCTGCGAGTTTTCGCTATAAATATATTGGTAATCTGACCACTTAGTAATAAGCGCACTAGGGCACTTAGTTAAAACTGTATGTAACAGGTCCGGACTGCGTAAATAGTCGTCCTCTTTTAGGGCTTTCACAGCTGCGACATAATTTTTTATTTTTATAGAAAAACTTACGATTTCATTGTGATAGCTTACAGGTAGGCTAGTAATTTTTTTGATTTGTTTATTTAAATGAAATACTATTACCTCTGGCCTTCCGTACCGTAATTCTAGCGCTTCCAAGACTTCAAACGGCGACGTAGTTCCTATGAGGAGCGCAGACACCGTGTCCTTGGCTTCTCCCCGCAGACACTTTCGTAACCGCCAGAGGTTTTCACTATCATTAAAATTGCATAGCCTTGTAGACTCGTAATAGGCCTCTTTAAATTGTAGCCATTCTATGGGATCACCTGAGTATGTTGGTAAATCCTTTCCCGTCGCGAGTCTGGTAAGCAATGGCTTATTACTTTCGTGTTTTATGTCCGCGATCAAACTTTTTAAAGCAGACGCTAAATCGTGCACGTCATGCATCTCGTTATGAGGTGGCGCGCTGACTGAGGGCGGCGCTCGAGGAAGACTTCTATTACTGCGCTCGAGCCAATCTTGAACTTTGCCCTTTTCCTCTTCCGAACGTATGCTTCCCGAATATTGCGTGAGCGCAGCAATATCAGCTTCAAGTTTTTTATTTATAAGTTCCTTATCGATGGCGGCCTTTTGTTTCGCGGCTTCATATTCTAGCTGCGCCCTGCGGGCTGCTATTGAAGTGCTGGTGCGCGCCGCCATTTTGGCAATGTCCGTTTCACAACGGGTCGGTAATTCTACTGCAGGAGTTTTACCTTCCGCTTGTTCTGACTGCGCATCTTGTATGGCTTCTTGTTCCTTCATCACCATGCGGCGTGTTTTCGGCATAATGCGTCGCAGTGGTGTAGTGAACAAAAAAGTAAAACGTGAGACCGCGTGTCTCCACTTACTTGGTTCACACTTACGTGATCCAGGCTCGAAGACCAGATTTTGTAACAGATGGAGCAAGTGGAAGGGACTTAGGCACGGTCTTGGGCGTGATACTTATAGAAATTAAAACAACTTTGTCCAATTTTGGATCGCAAGATGTACAGTCTGATGATAGGCGTGCGGCGACCGCCATGAAACTTTTTGCAACGAATACGGACAAAAGTGTTGCTAGTCTTTTTTACAGAATAGTACTTACTCACGGTGTACATGATGCGATTTGCTTTATTGTTTATGGTAAGTACATACATATGGTTTATTATATAAAAGGTAAGTTAAATTTAATTCTATTATATTTTATGAACTAATATTTTATATCTATTAATTTTATACATTTGTTATATCTAATTTATATTTTTGTGTGTTTCAGGTGGTGCGTCGGTAACACCATATCTTTTGACACCACTACTTAACCCTAATACTCGATCTGAACATCTTTATAATGAATCACACATTAAAACCAGAAATACTATAGAGAGGTAATTTTTTTCTTTGAGTATAATAGTAGTTTCAGATAAAGTAAAATAATACGAGAAAATTATTTATTTAATTATCACTTATAATTGCAGATGCATTGGAGTTTGGAAAAGAAGATTCCCCATACTGGCACTAAAAATGAGACTGAAATTAGAAAATATACAAGCAGTTATTATAGCCACTGCTGTTTTGCATAATATTGCCAGGAGCATGAATTTGCAAGAAATAGAGCCAGAAATATCAATTCCAGGTACCTGGTACACCACAGGAAAATAATATGATTGTTCATAACAACTACCATCCTGCAGAACATACATCAGAACGGCAGTCACTAATAAATAATTACTTTTTTACCTAAAAATGTTATAAAATAAACAAAATTAATATTCAGACTTTTTTATTTTTTAGAAATATACAGTACCATACATTATTTAAAAAACTGTGCAAGTGCGAGTCATGCTTGCGCACAGAGGGTTCCGTACTACAATCCTATTTTTTCAAAATTTTGCATAATAAATCATAACCTATTATGGATAAAAATAAATAATCTGTTTAAGAATGTACAGGCAAAGCCCTTTCATATGATACCCCACTTGGTATAGTCATCATCTTACATTGAAAGTTGAAAATACTAATTATTTGTTCATGAACACGTTATAATTTTTTTGAATGATGTAACCACATATTCACGGTTTGACAGACAGGCAACGAAATGATTCTATAAGAGTTTCTTTCTTCCTTTTGAGGTACGGAACCCTAAAAAGAAAACAGGGAAACTAACTAAATTATATAACAAACTATTTTAACAAATTTAAATCTGATCTTAATTTTAAATTTTCTAACCTAGCATTATCTACCTAATTCTAACTTAAGTTTAGCTATTGTAATCTCCTTTTCCTCATTCTCCAGGTCAAGTTTTTTTTTTTGCAACTAGGTATTCAGCTAATGAATTTTCCCTGTATATGCGGGCCTTGCACTCCTCTTCCATTTTGTGTTTCCGCTTAGCTGTAAAATCTGCATGCCTTTGAGTTCTTAATATTCTCAAGTTGTGTGATGTCTGCTAATCTGTACTTAGCCAGAATAAGACTTGTATTTCGTAGTTAGCGCTTGTGACTTGTGCTCACTACTAAGTACAAGTCTCTTTTCAGAATGAGAAGGGTTAGGTAACCATGTTGGTCAAGTGCACACTTCACACACCTTTGAGAAGATTAAGAACTCCCAAGCATGAGAGCATGCATGCAAATTTCCATCACTGTTAAATAGCAAGTGATTAAAAAAAATTGACAATAAGTACATATCAGACAGTTTAGAGGGCGAGCGGCTAGGAGGCTGAAGTAAGTAGCATTAGAACTATGTTATCACCCCTCTACTATATTCATCAATATCAGTCAAGCGGATGGGTCATACTAAATTTACAGACAGACAGACAACAAAGCGATCCTATAAGGGTTCCTTTTTCTTTTGAGGTACAGAACCCTAAAAACGATGGACTTATGTCTCTTATCTGTGCAGGCCCTTATCTAAAGCGTAAATGTCACCTACTACCAAACAGCATGTCTCAAACAGAGGACATATGTAACAGGGATTAAATAATATCTATAAAATAATTAAAGTAAAAGCTCTTTTAACAGAAAGTAACAGCCACTTACCTAAAGTTCCACTTCCACTGGCTCGATTTAAAAAAAAGTTTCTATGTTGTGGGATAGGTGTCTCTAGCACCTGTATATCTTCAACTCCATGAATGGTATCACCATCACCATCCACTCCACTCAAAGTAATTAAATTCCGGCCCTCGTCGGGAAAAATTTTTCGAAGCAACGTGAAGTCCGTTTTGACATATGGGTGCGAGACATGGAAGGTCACGAAAGCCATCTCACACCAAATCCAAGTTTTTGTCAATCGATGCCTTCGTCGCATTCTAGGTGTCCACTGGCCTGAGAAGATCAGTAACATCGAGCTCTTACTACGATGCAAGGAAGCTCCAATAGACGAACAGATTAAACGACGCAAATGGAACTGGATCGGCCACACTCTACGTAGAGAGCCAGGCAATATCGCGAGGCAGGCTCTCGACTGGAATCCTCAGGGAAAAAGAAAGCGTGGTCGACCCAAACAAACTTGGCGGCGTACGGTTCTGGCGGAGGTCGCGAGGATAGGGATGACGTGGGATGAGGTCAAGGGTGTAGCTTCTAACCGCTCGAGATGGCGCAACACTGTAGACGCCCTCTGCCCCACTGGGGGGACATAGGACATTAAAACAAAACCTCGTCGGGAACGTTGACATTGGCTTCACTTGTCATAGGTGAGGTAGTGGCCGTTGTGGTGGCGTCTCCTCCAAACTCCACGGTAAAACCTTGGCAGGTACTGCCCAACAGAGAAGCAACCTTGTCCAGGACTTCATCTGGTGGAAAGTAGTCCTTACCACCTCCAGTCTGTGACAAAGAGCATAAATTACTATAAATAAGCATTCTATTCTTTAATATGACTGGACCATCTATTGTATAAACATATATCTACATGTAAAATCTGGAGTTTATAGATTCAATAGTTGTACCTTTATAGATATGACAGTCCTACTCTAGTGTTATCCTATTACATTATATTGAAATTTCACCCACTGTATTTACAGGGTTAACCTCTTTTTTCATGATGCTGACAGTATGTATTATATTTTAGATGCTAAGCTTTACTTTGAAAAAATGGTGCCTGCATAATCTAGAACATCACTACTTGAACTATTATGAACTTATCTAATTCACTCACCTTGTTAAGGTTGATTCGCATATTTGCGCAGCGTTTGCGAGCTGACTTTTTCAAGTTTTCCCACTTCAAACGCAGCTGCGCAGAAGTTCGCGGGAAACTTGAAGCCGAATTAAACTCGCTTTGCAAGGTTTGCCATGCCTGTTCTTTCAACTTGTTGTTCGTCGCGTTGGTGGCTTTATTTGTAATTACAGCGTTTGCTGCCACAAGTTGAACCAGCAACATCGTCTCGTCCTTATTCATTGGTGCTACTTTCGAATTCCCTGACTGAAAATAAATCTTTATGAACTTGATACCTATTTTAAGACAATAATTAATACAGCGTAGTTCATATATATACTTACCATCTTTTTAAATTTTAGTAACAGGTAGGTACTTGAAGAGCACAAGAAACTACAATAATATTGGTCACTGGCGTAAAAACAAAACAACAGTTTTGGTGGGAAACCAAAGTTCTAAGATAGCAAAATGAACAAAACAAAAGCGTGCGACGTGCGTCGATCCCGATGTCACTTGTCAAAATTCCAAATGTGAATACGTTCCGTTTCATGATTCATTTTGGTAAAAATCACAGTAATCAAGTAATAATTAATCCTGCTTACGTTTTGATACCTCTTTCTAATAATAACGGTCTTTATCTGTATACTATAATTAATAATGATAGTAAAAAATAAAAAATAAAAATAGTTTTGAGTGTAACATTATTTTGATTTTATCGTAGAATGAAACGTTTCATGAGACTTGGATAGACGAGAGGGAAGGAGCTATCTACTGTTAGTCAAGGATTAGTTAGCACTTATCTTTGTTTCTGAAACGCAGGTTAAAGGTAGATAAGCTCTTACTGATTATCGAGGATAGCTATCTGTCCGTAATCTTTGATAGGTTATTGAAAACGGCCGTAAATAACACTAGATAAAACCTACAAAACCAAAATAAACTAAAAACAACAACGAAAAATAACTACCACGTTCGCGCCTATCATAAATATCGCGATCCGCGATCTAAATCAATGATCGCCATCCAGATTGATAATGTACGGAGTAGATTGACGGATTGATGCATCTGATCACAAAATATCTAGATATTTTGAAATCAAGATCGCGATCCACTGATCGTGATCAAGATTGAACGTGTAAACGCAGGATCGCGTCAGTCTACGCTACGCGCTATGCAAGACGTCGATGACACGCGCTATCTCTCGCGGCTGTCGCCGGACGAACGCGAATCGATAGATTCGATAGATTCACCTTCGCTTCATCAAGCTGAAGAAGATTTTATAATACTATTGGAAACTTTACCAGAATTGTGGAATTCCCTGCATGAACACTACAAAAATAAATACAAACGACAAGTTGGATATAAAAAATTGCTTGAGATATTTAAAAAAATTAAGTCTAAAGCAACAGTTGAGGAGGTTCGTAAAAAAATCAACAGCTTGAGATCCAACTATAGAAGAGAATTAAAAAAAATTGCTGCTTCTAAAAGATCTGGGGCCGGACGTGATGATTTGTATGGGTAAGGCCGTAAAATTGGCCTCATGTGATATAAAAGTAACTTAAAAGTATGTGGCTGGATAACTTAAAAGTAACATAAAAGTTTTGTAAGGTAACGTCTCCAATGTAAGAAAAAACTCCTTTTTACACAATCATTTATTTATTTAGCTGTTTACAAAAGGAATAATAGGTATTTATTTTCAATTAACGAATTCACGGACTTACATGCGATAAATAATTTACAGTTCAAAATAAGTTTCATTAAAATCATCTTTTAAAAGGTATTCGTTTTTTTTATTATCATCTTTGTTCAATTCTATAGTTTTCACAATTGACAAAGAAGGAACAGTATCCGTGTCCATTTTCTTCGGGGTAATGAATCTCAGTGAGGGTTTTTTTATAGTTTTAAGAAAATTAATAGTGTAGTTTGTATCTTCGTCTTTGGTGTGTACTTCAACTACACGTCCTATATAATATTTCCAAGTTTTGCGAGTGTAATACCTTACTAATACATACTCATTTACTTGAGAAGGAGGAAGGAAGGAAGAAGGAGTTGGAGTTGATCTCCAAATTTACTCGCAGTCAACTCTTGAAGATTTGCACACTGCTGTTTCTAATATTAATTGCGACCTGGAGGCTATCAGTCAATGGAGTAAGTGTTATGGACTTAAGGTTAATCCTTGTAAGTCCCAGGCTATTATTATTGGTAGCTCTGGTATGATTTCAAGAGTTGACTGGGATAATCTTCCGCCTGTTACATTAAATAGCGTTAAAATACCTTACAGTACTACCGTTAAAAATCTTGGTGTCTACTTTGATAATACTCTCTCGTGGTCTAATCAATTAAAAGAAGTTAGTAGAAAGACTTTTGCTGCTATGGGTTCACTTAGGCGTCTGCGTTCTTTTCTCCCTATTCCTACTAAGATTATGTTAGCACAATCTCTACTTCTCTCCATTCTCGATTATGCGGACGCAAGCTATCTTGATTTAACTGAGGACCAGCTTAATAAACTTGAGCGAATTCAAAATTTAGCTATTAGGTTCATATTTGGTTTGCGCAAATATGACCATGTCTCTGAATTTCGTTTAAAGCTCAAGTGGTTACCCATTCGCTTTCGCCGGAATCTACATTTCGTTTCCCTTCTGTACTGTGTATTGTTCAATCCTATGACTCCAAGTTATTTAAAGGAAAACTTTAAATATCTTGGTCATGACAGACCAGAAAGAGTTCTTCGGTCGGCCGGAAAACTCGTTCTTGAATCGCCTACATATCGGACAACATTTTTCAAAAATTCATTTATATTCAAGGCCATTAGCTTGTGGAATGAACTGCCCTCGCACATTCATCGAGCTAAAACTCTTAATAAGTTTAAAATTGACGTAAAAAATCATTACATGTCTCTCTGTTATCATCAATAGCGACATGTTTAATTTGTCCGTTATTTATATGTGTATTTATTTATGTATTTAATCTTACGTATGTCTATTTTATTTATTTTGTACATATTAGTGTATTAATACGTTATTATTTTATGATATTGGTTAGTTTATGTATCTATTAGTATTTAAGTTTATTTTTATGCACCACCTCCCACTGTCCACTTGTTCATTTTCTCCGTATCGATAAGGTTGTCTGGAAGAGATCGCTACTTAGCGATAAGACCGCCTTATTGTACCTACGTCTTAAGTTTTCATATTTGTTATCTGTTTCGTTTTTGTTTTTGTGGTGTACAATAAAGAATATACAATACAATACAAGGAGGAAGGAGAAGCTTGTAACGGTTCATCAAGTTCTGGGCCCAACAATGTATGGGAGATGGTCGATGTCCTTTTTGGCTTGTATTTGATAGTGCCGATGGTTGTGGTAAATTAAGAGCGTTTTTTTGATATAATTCCCAGAATTTCGTATAAAATAATACGCCGCCATCAGAAACTCGACCTTTAGTTCCTACATCTATCATTATAAATTCTTTTTTGGCATTAACAAGTGCCATAAGTACGATACTATAATAACCTTTATAATTATAATACATAGAACCTGATGCAGCAGGTTTCTTTATACCAACATGTTTACCATCTAAAGCACCACAACGAATGTGCTACTGCTATTTTTATAAAAGTGCGATTTACGAATGTGACCGTATCATACACAATAGTGTATGATACGGTACTTACGTACCGGTACGGTACGGTGTACGGTACTTGCTGGCAATGAGAAGTTTTTTAATCCGTTCTAAAAAACGCTACAAAGCGTAAAAACTCTAAATTACAAAGATCTTCGACTTGCAGAAATAGTCACAAAAGACAGAAACTGAGTGAAAATTTTGCAAATAATAAAAAATCGTCAGAAGAAGGAATTCCAACGAGGCCCAAAATCTTGTAAATGAAGCCAATGAAGAAAACCGAGAGAATATTCCTCAGCAAGAAAAAACTTCCCAAGAAGAAAATGTTCAAGTTTTGGACATTGTTGCGATTGAAGATAGTGTATCTCAGGACAACCATGTCCCAGAACTTCCAGAACAACAGATCGTTTCCGGACAAGACTTAACTCGTGACTTAAAAGACATAGTTTAATAATCACCAAGGATTTGTATTTTAATTGTTACTCTTAAGTTTTAAGCAAGTACAAAGGTTTAAGTACGGAGAGTTATCGTCTGTATAACTTTCTTTTGCTAATTATTCTTAATAAGATTTTTGAAAATTCTGTTTACATTCGTATGGTTATTGAGATTTGTGAGTGATATCATTCCTTTTAAGAGACTTCTATTACTTTTGATATTTTTTAGTCGTTTAAGACACGTGTACTCAATAACTCGACACAACACACACACACACACACACACACACACACACCCACACACACACACACACACTACACACGCACTCACCCACTCCCAAACACCACAAACACGACGCAAATTACATCGCATAGCTAGGTGTAGCGCTGACTCTACGATGCAACCACGGCACGAGTAGCAGATTCAGCAATTTCGTCATCGTAACCCAAAATCTAGTTTTCTTTAAGAACTGTATTAAAATAAAATTCATTCTAATTGTTACATCGCGTAGCATTAGTCAATTATTATTTGTAAATTACTTTTAATTCTTATTTTAAATAAAGTCAAATAAATTTTAGTTTTTTTTGGGACCTCCGGCTGTGTCTTCCTTCACTCGCAATTAACCACTACAACAAACAATAACAATACTTTGTATATCGATATTTTGTATGTCATGAAAGTAAACATTTTTTACAATATCAAAATTCATTTATTCTAACTTATCAGCTGGTCTAAATAAATATGTAGGAAGGAAGGATAGCAAGTCAAGTTTTAGCAAGACCATAACTAGTAAGCATTGTTTTGGCGTTCTAGCAAGTGGCACCACCAATTCGGGTCTCTTATAATTGTTTATTTATTTTCGTAACTACGAGTACATAGTTTTAGGCAAGAAGGTTAAATTTAGAAAGTATAATTACTGTAGAATATTTAATGAGACTTCATGCAGACTTACACACTGATTGTATTGAGGTGGTACAACTAATAAGACTGAAACTTATTGCCATACGTAGATTTATTTATATTGCTACTTTAGACTTATAGCCCAAGAGCCAGCGACGGCCAGACCTTCGTTATTTTATAAAAGCTGAAAATTTTTCTGTGCATGTCCCGTATACAGGTAAGAACGACCAGCGACTGAGTTTGGGTTGTGGTTACTTTGGCGGGTAACAGGTATATAAAATAACGAAGGTCTGGCCGTCGGTGGCTCTTGCTCTATTAACCTAGTTTGACAGGTCTGTTGGCGAAGTTGGTAGTGCGTCTGTGTGTGTGAAATGTCCAGAATATTTATTTTTATATCCATACTAATACATATTATTAATGCGAAAGTGTGTGTGTCTGTCTGTCTGTCTGCTACGCTTTCCCGGCCCATCTTTTCAACCGATTTTGCTGAAATTTGGTATAGAGGTAGGTTATATCCCGGGGAAGGACATAGGCTTTTTATCCCGGAAAATTAAGGAGTTCCCGCGGGAATCAAAAACCTTAATCCACGCGGACGAAGTCGCGGGAATCATCTAGTTATTAATAAACGTGTTGATTATGTCAATTAACAAGTAAGGGCCAATTTGTCAAAGAAACATGTTGATTTTGATTTAAATATTTGGTCTATTTCGATTTACCATGAAAAGACACAATGTTGTGCAAATATTATTTGAACTGTTTTAGAATTCACCTAGTTTAATTATATTTTAATAATGTAAATTATGGGTCAATTTGCCAATAAAACCAGTTGATTTTATCTCAAATAATTTTATTTCAATTCACTAATACAATTATACAAGAAGTGCTTCGATTGTACTACATAGTTACAAAGTGTGTAAAGTAAAGTAAAGTAAATATTTATTTGGTAAAATACGGTACAGACAAGATGTTATAACGTTATTACGTACAAGTATATTTTATCGTTACCGACGCGACGTCCAAATATTGAATTAATTATAATATTAGCTATACAATACAAGCTTCTGTGTAATTAACTACTAAACTTAAGTTTCAATCTCTTGATATGAGAAATAAATATCTTTAAAACGAATATGATATTTTTACTTAAGAATTCAAAAATTCTTGTATTGAATAAAAACAATGATCCAGAAGATATTCAAAAAGTCCTTTTTTAAATAAGGGTAGATTTAGTTCTTTTAGTTTATTCGGTAATTTATTAAAGATCTGTTACGCATCGCCTGAGCCAACCAGAGACAAGCCGTGCCACCACCCGACCTACCAGAGGCCTCTGGTGGGGGGTAAAGCCTATAAATCGCCCTGCCAGCTCATTTTAAGTTTAGTTTTTATATTGATTCGATTAAGTGCGAAGCTCTGTCCGATATTGTACAGATTGTTAATTACGCAATAAATTTAGTGATTATACAGTTCCCATTTTTTTATTTATTTATGCCTTTTGCTTCAGATCCTTATGACCATACAATAACAGTTTTTACTAAACAGACTTAGTTGTGTAGTTTTGGCCATGTCTAAAAGAAAAAGGGATCCAACATTTGCCGCTAGCGAAAAACTGGCCCTCATCGACTTGGTCGAAAGTCATTATAGTATAGTAGAGTGTAAAAAGACAGACACTACGAATATGATGTTAAAAAATGATGAGTGGCGCAAAATAGCACTTGAGTTGATGCAATGTCGAATATATACCCAAGAGAGTCTGTGCTAAAAAATTGCTGTGAGAATCTAAAAAAGCGCGCAAAATAGCAGCAAACACTCCGGAACCAGCATTTTTTGGGAACAGGTACGTACATAAGTATATTTTTCACACTACAGATAATTATTGTCCATCCTTAACTTAAGTTAACATACTAATTGTTTTTTTTTTTAAATTTATTTTAGGAGGAGGTCCACCAAAAAATATTACTGAAGATCCAGTAATTGATCGTGTGCTGGAACTAATACAGACAAGAGTTTCAGGCTATGTCAATCCCTTTGACTCGGATAATACCCACGTTATAGGTAGGTATTTATTTCATTCAATAATAAGAATATATTCAAAAACATTGTTGTAATTAAAATTGTATTCTCAGCCTCTGGTAGCGATGTGAATGATCCAACAATGTCAACGGACTACGACTCTGATCTACACAGAGTTGTATATATATGTGGTAAGTATGTACATTGAAAGTTGAAACCCATATTCAAGATTTTTTATGAATTGATTGAAAACTCTCAAAATTGAATACAGTGTGACCTTTAAGTTTTTATAAAACTACTTTTATTTTCAGAGACTGATAGCCCCATCAGGCCCGATGACAGTGAAAGAGAACTTTTGCAGGAACCCACTTCAACTGAAACAGCCACCACCATAACAGTTGTAAGTATGCCGATGAGCAAGAATTGTTTAGTGTTCTTCATTAATTTCCATTATTTATTACTTACCTATTAGGTACAGATTTGGTATATAAAGTTGTAATTAAGTATAATGTCTTCATTGAATACTTTTATGCAGGACTGGTCTCAGTATACTCCCCGCATGCTGAGACATCCAAGAAACCCTATTCTGGGTACCAAGCCCATCAAATGATGAGCAACCATAGCAAGAGCAGGTGGCTCAAGATCCAGATATATCTAACCCACAACACTGTAACATTACACCGTCAAGGTATTAATTACTTTTTATTAATTAATTAAAATACATTTGATAACTATCACTACCCATATTATAAATGCGAAAGTGTTTGTTGATTTGTCCTTTAATCAAGCAGCAACAGAGCAATGGATCAATGTGATTTTTTGCATGGATAGTAACATAGGCCACTCTTGATTGCAGTCAATCAAAGAGTACCCACAAGAATTTTCTTAATCCACACATCAGCTAGTTATTACATTTCTGGTCTGTGTATTATATTATTCTGTTCCAAGTGGGTAGGTTTGTAATTTCTATCAAAAATATTCATTCATGCAATAAAAAGTTTAACGTTACAAATTGCAGGGTCCCTACTCGTGCGCCCGCAGGTGCTTCGGCAAGCACAGCCTCGACTAGCCGCAGAAGGCCAATTTTGAGGCTTGACAAGGACACCCAAAGCCTGACATTGAAACGAATAAACACTTTAACAATGGCCAACCAACATGCCCAGGAAGAACATCAGATCCAGATGCGATTATTACAGCTCAAAGAAGAACAAGATAATGAAGTATTAGAACAAGAAAGACTGAAACGTCAACAAGAGTGTATAAAATTAGAAATGTTAGAAATACAACTAAAGAAATTAAAAGATTAAAGATCTTTAATATTTTAATTCAAAAAAACATAAATTTGAAGACTGTTAAACAGCATCTGTTAAGTCGAGGTTATTATAGTATAGATGATTTTCTCGAAAACAAAGTTGCATTGAAGCAACCGGCCTCGCATCCAGTGACCCACAAGTCAGTGTAATACTTGTAACGTGTGTTGTATTATCTACCTACTTACTGTAACATTTTCTTTTTTAATAAAAGAGCAACTGCTGAGTTTCATGTCGGCTCTTCTTAGTAGAAAAAGCTTTCCGAACAGGTGGTAGAGTCTTAACGTTTCATAAGTGACACAAGTTGTCCTACGTGAAATAAATAAATCATTTATCATTTATTTATTTATCAAAATATTAGAGATCAAAGATCTTTAATCTTTTTAACCAACTTCAATAAAAAGGAGGTTATCAATTTGACCCGTATGTATGTTATATTGTTGGAATTTTGCAATATTCGGATATGTTAGTCTATATGCGCTTCTAAACCGGTGTGGCAAATTTCATTAGTGTATGTATGTATGTATGTTTGTCCACGTATTTCTCCGAAACTATCAATCAAATTGCAAAAAATGTTATAGCAAAAATTGGCCCCCAACTCAGACGCTGACAAAGCCACAAATTTGGTACTCCGATAGCTGGCATCCCGGGGACAGACATAGGCTACTTTTTATACTGGAAAATCAAAGAATTCCTGTGGGATATTTATAAATATATAAATTCAATTAAACATAATCGCAAGCATCATCTAGTTTTTAATAGATTTACCTAAATAAATCAAGTAAACTTACTGCGCAAAATAGTTAGTCACAAATTCACGACGTCTTCTATGATTTGGATTGATCCTGTGAGCTGTTCTTACAACAGCCACATTATTTGCATTATTAATACTACCCTGAGCTAAAACGGCATCCCAAGAAGCTGGATTTATCACTTGACTATCATCAGGAGGTTTAGCTTCGCCACTTCTTCTTGCGATGTTATGTAATACAGCTGTGGCAATAATTATTGGAAATGAATTCTGTACCGTAACACATAAACCAATAGCCATGGCTGGGAATCGTCTTTTCCAGACTCCAAATAATCGCTCTACACAGTTTGTTAAAGTGTAAAAATAAAATAAAACATTGTCTACGGCTTGTAGTAAGCTGTGACGTTCAAGCTTAGGCTAAGTTGCTCTATGACAGGATCCATACCACCACTCGCTCTGTGTTTGTAAACTAAATTAATTATTGTCTGTGACACATACTGACAGTTGTCACTCCGTCTCAAAAAATTAACTCTCTGTCTTGCAAAAATTAGAATTGTGAAAATATTTGTTGGAAATATAAAATACCAGTGGAAAAAAGGTGTTTCTATTCAAAACAGACCACCCAAACATAAATTTGGTCTTTTCGAATCGGATGTACAACAACAACTGCGAGTCACGGCGGTCGGCGGTGATACGTATTATAGTGTCACCACGTGGGCGTATCTCGGCATTTTTTTGGGCTACATCAAGGTAGAAACAGCCGGGAGTACGAAATAAATCAGGGCCCCTGTAGCGATTGTCAGCAGCGGCGTCTGAGCAACCGGTCCGTGGCAAAGCAGGCGTGTGGCGCAACCACGGCGCAACCAAAGAGGTTATCCGGCAGGCAGTCGGTTAGCAGCGTGAATGTGGTAAAGGTTGTGCAACAAACTGTGAGTACAATATTATCTTGTTATGGGTGGTAAAAGTGATGTGATAAGTGAATAGAATAGTTATATAGAAAATAATTTCTAGATCATTCCACTTGAAAAAATAACACAGAACATTGAACTCTTTTCATACTTCACAATGGAATCTTTATGTAAAGTGCAAAATAACTTACTTAGTAACATGGAAAAATCCCAAATAAACTTTAGAAAATCTCCAAAGAGCCGTTTAACGGAAACTTACCTGGAGGCGAGGTTAGAGAAGCAGTGGAGCGTTTTTAATGATAACCATAGCAAAATTGTTAGTCTATCAACCGGGGAACTTAAATCATATGAATACTTCTCCAGTGAATTGTATGAAAAGGTTGAAGAGTTATATTTCGACTTTAAATCTGAAATAAAACAGAATTTGAAAAAGTTTAGTACGGTATCTAAATCTGATGTTCCTTTGCAATGTACTGATAGTACTGAAAGTTCCTGTGTTAAGCTGCCGCATATAGTCTTACCAAAATTTACAGGTAGTTATAATGAGTGGTTAAGTTTTAGAGATTTATTTATTTCGCTGATTCATAAAAACCCCAAGTTAGATGACGTGCAAAAACTACACTATTTAAAAACACATCTATCAGGGGAAGCTGAGCAACTGCTACGACATATATCTATAACAGCTCAAAATTATCACTTGTGTTGGGAACAGTTAGAAAAAAGATACAATAATAAAAGATATTTAGCGGAGGGAATCTTAAAACGTTTTATGAGTCAAAGGAATATTACAGTTGAGTCTGCGGCTGCCTTGAAGGAACTTTTAGATACTAGCAATGAATGTTTATGCGCATTAGATAATTTAGGAATTAAAACGGAGTCGTGGGATGTAATAGTTATTTATATACTTTGTCTTAAATTAGATAATGAATCCCGCAAATTGTGGGAGGCAAGGGTGAGTGATTCTTCAGAGGAAATACCATCATTAAAATGTTTTAAAGAATTTTTGGAACTAAGATTCCGTTCCTTAGAATTTCTAGATACTAAAGCATTAAGAATCCCTCAGCTAAAAATATGCATTTAACGAAAATGGTGGAATCCAAGGTGCAACCGTCTTGTGTGTTTTGTCAGGATAACCATAAAATTTCAAACTGTAAAAAATTCTCACAAGAATCTGTAGAGGCACGTCGTGAGTTTGTCCAAGGTCACCGTCTATGCTACAATTGTTTAAATAATAATAATCATACAGCTTATTCTTGCCGGCTACCTACGAGGTGCCAGATTTGCAAGAAGCGTCACCACAGTTTATTGCACCCTAAAGGGAAGGGGCCTGGAGAGGAATCTAACCAGAATACACTCGCGTCGGTGCAGTCTCATGAACCACAACCAAGTGGGTCTAATGTTGTTGCTTGTTGTACTAATCTTAGCAATCAGGTCTTGTTGACAACAGCACTAGTAAAGCTAGAGGCCAGGAATAAATATAAAATCACCGTGAGGGCATTGTTAGACCAGGGGTCACAAGCGTCCTTTGTAACGGAGGCCACTGTACAGCTGCTTGGTTTGACGAAGATAGAAGCGGAAAGTAATATATTAGGATTAGGTGGTGACCAGCATAGATCAGTAGTATCTAAGGCTGTGGTGTTATTGAAATTACAATCACTACAGATCCTTCCTTTTCTATAATAGTTAAGGCACATGTGTTAAATAAACTAACATCTTTGCTTCCAGAAAGGAATGTTATGTTTGTTCAAGAATGGAAAGAACTTGAGAAAATCAAATTAGCAGACCCCCAATTCCACACACCTAATAAAATTGATTTACTATTAGGAGCAGAGGTATATGGACACATTTTGAAGGATGGTATATTACGGGGTCCACCAGGGTATCCAATAGCCCAGAATACGAAGCTGGGGTTGATACTCTCAGGTGAGGTAAAAATAAAGGATATAAATAAAACACCATTGTACACGTGTTGCACATCATTGATTCATGAAGAAACAAATGCAACCAATTTATTGAAAAAATTTTGGGAATTGGAAGAAGAGTCCAATTATAACCACCGGAAACATCTCACCGAGGAAGAAAAACAATGTGAGGAGTTCTTTGCTAGAACGACCACCAGAGATGACTCAGGCCGATACGTAGTGAGGTTACCGTTCCAATCTGATGATCCAGCTTGCCAACATGGTAACTCTAAGGAAATTGCTCTTCGAAGATTTAAAACACTGGAAAAGAAACTGGAAAGAGATAAGAATCTACAAAATGAATATAGTAAGGTTATTCAGGAATATTTAGACTTAGGTCATATGGAGATTGTACCTGATAGTGAAGAGGACAAACCTGGAGCAGTCTATCTTCCACACCATGCTGTTGTGCGAGAAGCAAAAGACACGACACGTGTCCGAGTGGTGTTCGACGCGTCGTGCATTGATAAAAATGGGGCATCACTAAATAACGACTTGATGATAGGCCCTACTTTGCAAGCTGATTTGCGCACTTTAATTATGCGATGGCGCCAGAATCCTATATGCCTGGTAGCTGACATTGAGAAAATGTACAGGCAAGTTAAAATGTCCCGTAAAGATATAGATTTCCAACGTGTACTGTGGCGAGATCCAGCAAACCCTGGAGCTGAAATAAAAAGCTATAGATTATTGACGGTCACATTTGGAACAGCATCGGCACCGTACCTGGCTGTTAAGGTATTGCAGCAAACGGCTAAGGATGAAGGAAAAATTTCTCCAGCAGCATCTGAAAGAATAATCAATGATTTTTATATGGATGATTTATTGTCGGGTTGTCAGACCATTGAAGAAGGAAAACAGATTCATAAAGAAATAAATGAAATCTTAAGGAAAGGAGGGTTTGTGTTAAAAAAGTGGTCAAGTAACAATGAAGAATTGTTAAATGAAATAAAGGAAGAAAGCAAAGCCAGGGAGAAAGACAATCTGGAAATTAAAACTGATAAAATATTAAAAATTTTAGGTCTTACCTGGGACAGAGCATCTGATGGGTTCCAGTATGTGGTACAGCTACCGACATCTTCTGGACCTGTAACTAAAAGAAAGGTTATTTCAGAAATTGCAAAACTTTTTGATCCCCTTGGTTGGCTAGCGCCATCTATAATCATAGCTAAGATATTCATTCAAAGGATCTGGTTAAGTGGAATTGAATGGGACCAAGAGTTATCACCAACACTTTTAAAGGAATGGAATAGTTACCGGGAAGAACTTACCGAACTGATGAAGTTTAAAATTCCAAGATGGACTCATACAAGCGATGGTGATGTGTGTGTGCAGCTGCATGGTTTCAGTGATGCTTCAAACCAGGCTTATGCTGCAGTAATATATATCCGAGTAGTGGATGCACAAGGCATTATACACGTTTCCTTGGTAACGTCAAAAACAAAGGTAGCTCCTGTCAAACAGGTGTCCATTCCCAGACTAGAGCTCTGTGGAGCTGTTCTTCTTTCAAGGCTGTTAAAGGAAGTATCTGAAGTGTTACAAGTCCCAAGGAAAAATATAAGAGCATGGACGGATTCAACAGTAGTGCTTGCTTGGTTGAGCAGCCATCCAGGAAGGTGGAAAACCTTTATAGCCAACCGAGTATCTGAAATCATAACCGAATTGGATAGAACGCATTGGTCACATGTACAATCAAAAGACAACCCAGCGGATTGTGCATCAAGGGGAGTCAAGCCTGCAGAACTATCAGGATTAAAGCTCTGGAAAGACGGTCCGGTGTGGCTGAAACAAAGCAATATTAAATTGGACAAGAACGAATCCTATGAAACAAAATTAGAAGAAAAATCAAAAAAGGTTTATCACACAGCTGTCAACGAAAGGGAAGAAGATATATTCTTAAGATTTTCTACCCTACGAAGACTTTTAAGAGTCACAGCATTCTGTAGAAGAATGCTGCCTGTTAAAAATGGAAACAAACCCAATTGGTTAAAGGCTGAAGAAATTAAAGAAGCATTCCTAGCCTGTGTTAAAAAATATCAAAATGAATATTTCAGTAAGGAGATCGAAAATTTATCTAAAAAGAAAATAATAGAAAAGAAAAGCAAACTTACCACACTTAATCCGTACATAGATGAAGCCGGAATCTTGAGAGTCGGTGGCCGATTAGAAAGGGCTGAAATCAGCGAAAATATGAAACATCCTATAATTCTACCAGCAAAATCTCATCTTACAGATCTTATTATTGCAGATGCACACGAAAAGCTATTGCATGGTGGAATTCAGTTAATGGTCAACTACTTGAGATCCAAATATTGGATTTTAGATGTTAAGAACCGGGTGAAGTTTTATGTAAAAAAATGTGTTCCCTGTATTCGATACGCAGCACAACGAAGAGAACAACTCATGGGACAGTTACCTAAAGCAAGAGTAACAGTACATCGACCTTTTCATCAAAGTGGAGTGGATTATGCCGGCCCCATTAGTATTAGAGCCTCCAAGGGTAGAGGTCATAAGTCCTACAAGGGATATATTTGTTTATTTATTTGTATGGCAACTCGTGCTGTGCACCTGGAAGCGGTGACAGATTTGACCAGTCAAGGCTTTTTAGCTGCATTTAAGCGCTTCGTAGCCAGGCGTGGGCACTGTGCTGACCTGTATAGTGACAATGGCACTAACTTTGTCGGAGCCTCGAAGGAGTTAAAGGTTTTATTGGCAGAAGAACGGTCAAGTGTGGCCTTAGAAATTGCAGACTGGTTAGGCACTAATGGAACGAATTGGCACTTTATTCCACCGGTTTCAGCGAATTTTGGCGGACTCTGGGAGGCAGGAGTCCGGGCCAGCAAGCATCATCTTAGAAGAGTAATAGGTGAAAGTACATTAACCTTTGAAGAAATGACCACTCTGCTATCTCAAATAGAGGCATGTTTAAATTCTAGACCCATGTACCAACTAAGTAATAACCCGGAAGATCCAAGTGCTTTGACTCCTGGACACTTTCTAATAGGTGAGCCCCTTGTTCTGGTACCAGACTCAAATTTTGAGAATTCTAATGTTAGCAGCCTCACCCGGTGGCATTTAACCCAAAAAATGCTACAAGATTTTTGGCGAAGATGGTCCCAAGAATATTTAACACAGCTTCAGAACCGCTATAAATGGAAAAATGCAACAGAAGAACCGAAGGTGGGAGATGTGGTTTTAATAAGGGAAGATAATCTTCCTCCATCACGTTGGATTTATGGTATTATAATCAAAAAACATCCGGGTTTGGACAACCTCACTCGTGTGGTTACTTTACGTTGCAAAAATAGTGAACTTAAGAGACCCACATCAAAAATTATTGTTTTGCCTGTTTCTACTTAGGTTCATGTTATTTATAATTTATAGTTTCTAGTACTTATTATATGTAAAAAATCTGGTATTTTAGTTTTTAATATTTACAAGTCTGCTATTTGTTTATTGTGTTCAACAGACTTGTAGGTAAATTACAATTTGCTTGTTTTCAATGAGTTTGTGTTGATCATACTTTGAATTAATGTTATAGTTATGTACAAATTATGTCTTTGCATAAATTAGCCATAATTTCTCCATGGCGGTCGGTATGTTAAAGTGTAAAAATAAAATAAAACATTGTCTACGGCTTGTAGTAAGCTGTGACGTTCAAGCTTAGGCTAAGTTGCTCTATGTACAGGATCCATACCACCACTCGCTCTGTGTTTGTAAACTAAATTAATTATTGTCTGTGACACATACTGACAGTTGTCACTCCGTCTCAAAAAAATTAACTCTCTGTCTTGCAAAAATTAGAATTGTGAAAATATTTGTTGGAAATATAAAATACCAGTGGAAAAAAGGTGTTTCTATTCAAAACAGACCACCCAAACACAGTTTCTTGTTCTTATGTGAGACTCATTGTATAAGTTTTCTGCAGCAGTATTGCACTGGTCCAATGGAGTAATCATATAATTATTACAGGCATAGCCTGCATCTCCAACGAGAACAGCATTTCCATATAAGCCCTGATCAAACAAAGCTCTTCTATAACAATTGTTGAAGATATACGAGTCATGTGTACTCCCTGGCCATCTAGAAACCACATCTGTAAATTCCAATTTAGCATTGCAGATAGCTTGAATATTTAGAGAAAAAAATAGTGTTTCCTGTTGGGGAAAATCTCCGGATATTCCCCACCTAAAATATATGTAGATACATATTAGTAAAATATCAGAATGTGTTTAAAAACACATCTGGGTAAATGCATGTGAAATAATAATTTACCTGGGGATTTAATGAACTTTACGTGAGTGCAATCTATTGCACCCAACGACTTATTACAAATAGACGCGGCATACGCGAACATCATTGCACTAAAAAACGGCGTAAATATTACGTACGCGGAGTAAAGGTCAACATATGCTATACCTCTTATTAGAAAGAGATGAATATAGATTCTGAGTTACACTGTTGTTAACTGTAATGACTGCAAGTGACGGCAAGTGCCTTCTTATATTCTTGCCAAAATAAAGCGCGGATAACGTATCTAATGTTTTAAATACCATAGATTGCACCTATAACATCTGGAAACCTTGCTCTTTTATAAAATTCTGTTTGTGTCTGGCGAATCTCGTCCGGTAGCTCAGGAAAGTATATGTGACGTTGTCTGAGTGAAGAGATAGCAGCACTCACTCCGTGCACAATTCTGTGTGCGGTAGAAGTGCTAAAACCACATAAATCAGCAGCAGTTACTTGATAGCACCCAGTTGCATAAAAACGCAGACCACACAACAACTGATTAATTGGAGACACACTGTGATTACTGCAATAAAAATAATTATTCATATAAGTAAGTAGGTACCTCTTTGATAATATACTTTTGTAATCAATAGAACATGTTTTGGAGCTTACATATTCGTAGGAAATTCGACTTTATCTTCAATAGACTCCAATACTGACAAAGCTGTTGGTTTTGTGAGACGAAATCTTGTAATAAAATCCTTATCGTCAAGGGTTTCGAATTGTTCCTCCCTTTCCTGAATCCATCTTGGACGACGAACAATATTCTCATCATTTTCGTCAAACGCCAGTGCCAGCGCTCTTTTCATTTTTTGTTTTAATAGCATAAAGCAATTAGCAAAATAAAATTATTATTTATACAGAAATAATATCCCCTACAACTTGACATTGATATTTGACAGCTCTCTAAACGCGTTTAGGGCGCTAAACGTCGGAAATTGGGCGTTTAAAATTTGAACCGAGTTTAGCTTTAACTGCGTTCAGTTGACGTTGGTGAAATGCAAACTGTAATCCCGAACTCAGTTCAACGCGTAAACTGAGTTTAGCTTGAACTGATCGAGTTCAGTTGCAACGGTGAAATCGCCCCTTAGTCGGTGAGCACCTGAGGTTTCATGGATTATATGCTTTAGAAGTTTGCAGGGATGAGCAAATGATACCTCTAGAAGGAATATTTGATAACAGCCACCCATTTATTTTACGTGCTAGAATTAAATCTAGACACATAGGAAGCAAGTCCTATTACACATATATTGCAGTTGATAGAAGGCTGGAGGGGAGGAGTGCCAATAGGTTACTATCTGATGCCCGCGACTTCGTCCGCGTGGATTAAGGTTTTTAGGTTCCCGCGGGAACTCCTTAGTTTTCCGGGATAAAAAGTAGCCTATGTGTTATTCCAGACTATAATATGTGCCAAAGGGCTTGTTTCAAATTTATATGGAGCCTGGGCCAGGTATTTGTACGGTGTTTTAAAATGTTCGGGGTCGTAAAATAGTAACATTTTTTTCTGTATTTCTTACTAAAAAGTTCAATTTACGAGGTACATTCTTATATTCTTGCCAAAATAAAGCGCGGATAACGTATCTAATGTTTTAAATATCATAGATTGCACCTATAACTTATGGAAACCTTGCTCTTTTATAAAATTCTGTTTGTGTCTGGTGAATCTCGTCCGGTAGCTCAGGAAAGTATATGTGACGTTGTCTGAGTGAAGCGATAGCAGCACTCGCTCTGTGCACAATTCTGTGTGCGGTAGAAGTGCTAAAACCACATAAATCAGCAGCAGTTACTTGATAGCACCCAGTTGCATAAAAACGCAGAGCACACAACAACTGATTAATTGGAGACACACTGTGATTACTGCAATAAAAATAATTATTCATATAAGTAAGTAGGTACCTCTTTGATAATATACTTTTGTAATCAATAGAACATGTTTTGGAGCTTACATATTCGTAGGAAATTCGATTTTATCTTCAATAGACTCCAATACTGACAAAACTGTTGGTTTTGTGAGCCGAAATCTTGTTAAAAAGTCTTTGTCGTCAAGGGTCTCAAAATGTTCTTCCCTTTCGCGTATTCATCTCGGACGGCGAACAATACTTTCATCACTGTAGTTTTCGAAGGCTAATTCCAACGCTCTTCTTGGTCGGTGTCGATGAACAATAATATTTTCATCGACACTGTAGTCTTCAAAGGCTAGATCCAACGCCCTTTTCATTGTTGATAATATCGAAACGAATAGATAGTAGGTAACACTAACAGAATTTTAAAAGTTTTAGCGAAATAGGACTAGGGAACCATTGAGATATTATTAATAACATATAATTCAATGTAGGGAACGGTCACAACCGAGTTGATTTTAATTACGCTTGACAGTTGACAGATAACTAAACGCGTTTATCCGAGTTAAAACGCCGAAAATAGCGGGTTCAGAATTTAAACCGCGTTTAGCTTGAACCGCGTTCAATTTATGTTGGTGAAATGCATTAAACTCAGTTAGACGCGTGAACCGAGTTTATCTATAACTAATCGCGTTTATGTGCAACGATGAATTCGGCCCTTAGTCGGTGAGCACCTGAGGTTTCATGGATTATATGCTTTAGAAGTTTGCAGGGATGAGCAAATGATACCTCTAGAAGGGATATTTGATAACAGCCACCCATTTATTTTACGTGCTAGAATTAAATCTAGACACATAGGAAGCAAGTCCTATTACACATATATTGCAGTTGATAGAAGGCTGGAGGGGAGGAGTGCCATATTAGGTTACTATCTGATGCCCGCGACTTCGTCCGCGTGGATTAAGGTTTTTAGGTTCCCGCAGGAACTCCTTAGTTTTCAGGGATAAAAAGTAGCCTATGTGTTATTCCAGACTATAATATGTGCTAAATTTCATCCATCCAAACTTTCGCATTTATAATATTTTTATCTGATTATTGTTACTGCCCCGTAGGTACACGGATAGTAGGCTGTTGCTCACATGTTATGTCCATATTATGGTATATGAGTTATGCAAGACACCAGAGATGTACGTTGCTGCACCAGCTTCATTCTTAGATAATCTTTTAATCACATGAATTGGTATTGAATAGAATATTATCTAAGACAGAAGCTACAAAAAGTTTAAACAAAAAGAGCGATATAATTGTATAATTATCGTATCACAAACTAAAACATCATCAACATCCTCCTGCTCCTGTCTTAATTATTATTGGCTTACTGTAGCATCTTTTCTTCATACCTCTGCATACTGTTGATATTACCATTGCCGTGAACATTGTTACTAACTAAATAAAAGAGCTTTTTTAATACAGTTGCTCAAAAAGTGGCGTATTGCAGGGACGTATAGCGTTCGGGATGTGGGCTATTACATACTCGTGCTTTTTTTTTACCTTTCCCGAACTCGTGCGTTCTCTTTCCCAACTGTCAAAATAATGTCTATTAAAAAGAAAAACCAACCATGAAGTTTTTACTAAAAAAATTCATAGAAGTTTTTATGATTCATGCAAATACGTATATTTCTAAAAAGAAGCGAATAATTTGTTTCAATATCAGATTTAATGATTTGATTGAATGAGTTTGGTTAGGTTTCATTTCATTTCATCTCATTAAATTTCATTTTCATTTCATATCAATAAAAAAAACTACTGAAGACTTGGCTCTATGGGCATAGTTCCCTTTGCCTACCAGAATGGGTGAAGAAAAAAAAAACTCTGCTTATATACGGTTGGCGCCATTTTTCAGAAATTTTCTTTGCGAGTTTAGTTGTTTGTTGCACAAAATGAATGTTGTTTGTTTCGACCCTAGTTTTTTTGAATTAACACCACCGGAACTCAGTATAATTGCACAAAATGCTTCGGAGAACGTTTTACCGGAAAAGTCAAAAAGTCGCTACTTATCTACATACCTACGACGAATTTATTGCGTGGAGAGAAGAGAAAAAAGCAAATAGTTTTTCAGAAAATGTTATGTTGGCATACTTCTCCGAACTCTCAGCAAAATTAAAACCTTCTACGTTATGGTCGAGGTTTTCGATGGTAAAAAGTATGCTGAAAATGCAACAAACTAGAAACTGGGAAAAAAATCCACACACCATTCATTTAAGGTCCAGTCCGTCTCCTTCACATGTTGCAGAGAACGTTCGTCCATCTACCTTCGTTGATAATGATAATGCATCAGATCCAACTCCATCAACTAGCAAACGCCATTGTATGACAAATATACATGAACAATCATACGAAATTAATAATAGTTTGTCTCAAACAGTAAATATGCAACCTAAAACTTCCCCAGTTAGTATAAAAACTGTAGGTACCAATTTCAATCTAATATGTGAATTATAACTTTTATAAGAAATAAATGTTAAGTTAGTTGAGTTTATTGTGTTTTTATTATTTTATTAAATTGCTTCATTTTTTCGCAATTGTATTAAAAATAGTCGTTCAGTACACGTGCGGAACCGTCATTGCAACTTGTTCCGACTGTCAACCCTCGCTTTCGGCTGCGCCTCGGCTCGGGTAGACATTTGTCGGAACTCTTTGCAATGACAGCCTTTCCACACTTGTAATGAAATATACTATTATCACTTCAATATTCAACTAACCTTTTATTAAAAAGTGCTAAGTTCCACTTTGACCACTTTCCACTTGACACACGCTGGAGGTGTTGGTCATATCAGGGCTTTGAGCCGGAGTTGCCCAGCACCGCCGAAACCTTCGCTTCCCCCCGCGCTTCTCCCTCCCGCGCACGCGCCTCACGCGTGTATGGTCCGTAAGGCCTGCCGTCGACGGCCGATTTAAACCCGCGAGTGATTTAGATAAGTATTAGTGTTCTTTTAGCCGGCTCCTCCGGAGCCGTCCGGTCGGTGTATAGAATATATAAGAGGTAGATTGTATTTTAGTGTTCTAGTCACAGATGTAGGTTCTAGTATTATAGGAAATAAAGGTCACAGGCCAAGTTCAAAGTCATCCGTGTTTGATTGTCGAGGAATCCCTGATCCCCTATGTACGTGGTCTCCAGCCAGTGACCCCGCCGGCTCGTGACCACGTTACAACCTTGTATGAGAGCCCGTGTGTACTCAAGAATATTAGTATTCCTACATTCCTTGGAAGGGAAGCACTCTAAAGATGTTCCTTTAACTGATTCTGAAGAGCTCGGTTAAGAATAGGTACCCTCATGTTAAACTTAATAAGTATTACGTTTTTAATTAAATGGTTGACTGATTTTAAATAATAAATAACAAGACAAGTATGATAAAGATGTTTTATTTTCTCCGAACATGGAAGACAGTAATAAAGGAAGTCCAAATCGCATGAAAGTCTCATAACGTTTAGCAAGGTCCTACTGGTCCTAGACACAATTACACCTAAATAAATCTAAAACCCTCAGTTTTACACCTTTACGAAAATATATTTTGAAGATATCGAAACATCATTCAGAAAATAATAGTCATTTATGTAAAAAGTAATGCAATAAGGTTTGACGAGCATTAGCTTCTCATGTCAGAAAAGCTACATAAGACATGGGTTACTACTAAGTCATTTTTTTATTTAGGACAGTAGGGGGAAATCCGAAAACTTAGAATGTACGGGGAAACTGTCATAAAAACCATTTAATCTTTTTTTGTGAAGATAATAAGATTAGTCGCTTAGTCGTGATCGTGACCAAAAATATTTGTATATCAAAATTATTTTTACAAAGAAAAAGGTAAAATGTTGTTATCCCCCTACTGTACCAAATCAAAAAATGACTCTAATACGAGTTAAAAGTATGTGATTTAACTTGAGTACCTACATAACAATCAAAACAAAATACAACCCAAAATATAAAAACACACATACAAAATATTCTAGGTAAATCATATCAAAGTGGTTGTCATCTGATTTTCAGAACTATTTATTACCAAAAACAAACAAAAAAAGGTAAGAATTGTGGAGAAATGAGTTGAGGTGAGAAATGAAATGATCTAGCTTAAACAAAATGCCACTTACTCACTTGGTGCCTATTAGTGAAGGTATAATTTTCATTTATATTCTAAAATGTTTCAAAAGTCATCCTGGGCTGAGGAATAATTCACACGTTATTTATTGATTATTTCTTATTACTAAAATATCATCAACGATATTTTCATTTAAATTGTAACGTAGGTTATTGAGTACAAATTTTAATGACGAAAAAAGTCGCTCCACACTTACTTGCGTGGCCGGCACAGCGAACACCACCTTAGCTAATAAATATAATTGAGGCTCTAACAAAGCCTTTTTTTGCCAAAATGATAATATATTTTCTTTTAGTGGTAGACGCTTATGGTTCGAAAAATTTTGTAATATCGGCCCGAGTGTGAATAAACCGAGCGCGTTGTTCACATCTTTTTTCTCGTTCGGTTTGAGCCAACATAAGTTCGATTTCATCCTGTTCATCTGCTGCCGAAGATGTACTTGGGCGAGAGAAATTTTCATCTCCTTCTTCTTGATTTGTATTGATATCATTGGCTTGAATTTTCAAAATTCGGAGCCAAGTAACATTTAAATGGTGCAAAGCCAAAGCTTCCTCTTCACTTGATAATACTACCTGAAATCGAGGATCTAAATATAATGCACTAAGGAATGTGGCATTGGTCATCAAAACATTTTGTCTATTTTTCATAAATAAACATATCTGCTGCGCAAGAGGGGTTTGCACGTGTGATGTGTCTAAATAACATTTTGTCCAAAAGTGAAAAAAATCACTCAGAGTAAGCTGTTCCGCTTGTAACTTCTTTGTGCATATTTTAGCCGGCCTCAGAGAACTTAGTAAATCATCAATAGCATCCCAAAAGGTGAGAGAACAATACAACTCTTCCCTAGGGACTTCAAAGCAAAAATTCTTCAAAGTTTTCAAACGCTCTAACATATCAAAAGTTGAATGCCATCGTGTATTATTATCTAAAATAGCTTTATTTTTTTTGGAAGATTTTATAATATTTTTCATTGTAGGTGTTCGCAGTTTCCTAACAACCGAGCGCGCTTGTTCGATAGTAGGGAGTGATTCATCTTCTCTTAGCGCATCTTGAATTGCTAGCTGCAGTGAGTGTGCAGCGCACCGAACTGATGTGATTTCATATGGGACATCGTCATTGGATTGAAAATTTACCTAATTGGTCACTGTATTCTAGATCCGAATCCGACTCATCATCACTTATATCTTCTTCCCTCAAAATGTCGTTCATCGAACGAGTCAATTTTAACATATTGGCACCATCTGATGCCACCACTTGATCCAAATTTATTTTGTACTTCCTTATGATATACAATAACTTTTCTCGTAGGTAACTTTGTAATCTTCGTAAAAGCGAACAATAAGGCACAAGTGTTTAATACATCCTCTGTCTGTGCTTTCGTCCACTAACAACGAAAATTTATTATTTTTTATATGATTTATGATATTTTCTCTATCAGTCGCCCCTGTAACCGAAGTTAAAAATTTTGTCGTCTTTGTTCTGCCACAATTAATATATTTTGCGATTTCCGAGTCTGGGCATACTTTTTGGATTAACTGGGGCAAATGTTCCATGACATTTATCGCCAAATTATGTTCTGCTACAAAAGATGCTAGCAGAATATCTGCCGTATTCGTAGAATTGATATTTTTTTGTAAGAATCCTTTCATCGTTTTTTGAGTGCTACTCGAACTAGGAACAGAGTTTATATGTTTTGTAGTTTTTTTGTGGCGATATAAGTCATTTTTGCCACCACAGCCTATTGAGAGATCAGATAAACAATACTTGCAAAATGCGTACGTATCTCCTTTCTTGCTAGGTGTAAGCCAAGTGCTGAAGCCCAAGTCTTCTATCCATTCCCGATTAAAGCGTTGCAGTATTCGTGGTTTCTTCGGTGTACTAGCCATAATGTAACTCCGCTTAAACACAATATCTGGGTTTCAAAAGAAAACAAACATGTTATCTATTACAGAAAGGAGCGCAGCACACTTCTATGAAACAAAAGAAAATAATGAATGAACAGAGAATGCTGATTGCTGAATGACAGATCTCGCAGAACGAACGAGTAAATGAATTCATTCGTCTATACACTGAAGTGCGATTATGTAAGGAAATCGTATAAATTTGACAGCCTAAAACGTATGGTTATGTATGTCAAACGCATAATTCGTATTATATAAGGTGTTCATTGATGGTTAACGATCGAGATCGTTATTTTAAACGATGAGTGAATGATTTGATAATTTTGGTAGGGTTTTGACAGATAATTCGTATTGTCTAAGAAAAATGAGTTCATCGCCAACGTCTAATCATTGCGGTAGCTCGCAGGCTATGACAATCGTCTAAACGTATAACCACTCGTATAGTTTGTCTTAGAGTGCCAAGTTTTCATAAAGTTATTTCCTTCTTAATATTATAATTCTAGTATCTAAAAACTATCTATTATAAATAAAAATAACTGGGAAAACTCTCAGCTTTTCACCCTACTGTGAGTTATACTTAAAATTGATAGGAAAGTGATTTTTGGGATTGATTTGAAATATGGGAAAATATTGTTAAGGTTGTGCCTGTGTTTTGGTTTTTAGTTAATATGGCGCACGCATACATGCTGGGCATGATAGAGCGTGAGCGGCGCATGAGACGCTCGCAGGTAAGGAGATCTCAACTGAGATTGGAGTCGGTCCCCTGGGATATGCCGGAGTCGGAGTTCGTGGCCAACTACAGGTTGTCCTTAGGGTTGTTCCAAAACCTAGTGGACGGACTCCGACCTTTTATGGCATCAAGGCAGAGATCTACGGGGATCTCTATTGAACTGAAGGTAAGAAACTGCCAAATTCTTGTTTTATATAACCATATGAGATTTTGTTTCTCCAATCCCATAATAACTTACTGTTTGTACCCATTCATAGATCATGGCTGCTTTAGACTTTTACGCAGGAGGGAGCTACCAAAGACGGGTTGGAAAAGATTTTAATTTAGGGCTCTGCCAAAGTGCAGTACACAAGTGCGTAGCTGACGTAACAGACGCCTTAAATCAGGCGGCTGTTTTACAAAATCACATTGTTTTCCCTGGTACCCGTCAAGAGAGAATGGATGTTATGAGGGGGTAAGAGCGCTATGTTATATTAAGTAATAAATGTTAATTTCAATAAATATTACAATAGTAGTAACAACTAAATACTTTTTACAGATTCATGGACGTCTTTGGCTTCCCCGGTGTTGTGGGCTGTATCGATGGTACTCACATTGCCATCATACGGCCCCATATGTATGAGGAAGCTTTCTTCAATAGGAAGCACTACCATTCCCTTAATACAATGATTGTAATAATTTTTTATAAGACATGTTTTTAGTTACATACTTACCTAGCTAATAACAATTATTTATGATACTTTTTCTTAATGTTCTAGATATGTGATGTGAATCTCAACATATTGCATGTTGATGCCTCTTATGGGGGTGCCAGCCATGACTCACATGTCTGGCACCGCAGTCCCATAGAGGCTCACATGAGAAGTATTAATGAGGCAGGTGAAGCTTGCTGGCTGTTAGGTAAGAAGTGTGATGATATCCAACTTTCTATTTTACATTAAGTTACAAGGATAGTACACACATCATAGCCATAACTTTACCTTACTTTATCTTACAGGAGATTCTGGGTATGCCCAGCGTGGCTGGATGATGACGCCAATTCTGCGGACTGCTCAGAACTCTCCGGAAGCAAACTACACAAACTTCCACACCAGCACCTGCAACACATTAGAGCGTTGCATTGGTGTTTTGAAGGCAAGGTGGAGGTGTCTTTTAGCCCACAGGACATTGCATTATGACCCAATAAAAGCGGGTAAAATAGTCAATGCCTGTGTGGTGTTGCAAAACATGTGCAACCGTGCTCAAATTGAAGTCCCAACGTTAGATGCATACGACAACCGAAGAGATAGGAGGAGACAACCTCACCAGCCAGTTTATGTGAGAGATGTAGCAACCTCACGACAGGTGCTGGTGGAAAGATTGTGGAGGGATCGTCGCCGCCATCGATAAGAAAATAAATTGAGTGGTGCAAGTAGGTACTATCAGTCAAATCGGTTCAGCCGTTTTGTCGGTAGTGTCCAAAGTAGTACACTAAAAATGAACCTTTGAAACCTCGTAAATCCTAAATGATCGAAAAAATGATCAAGGGAACCTAACTATGATTTTGCAAGACTTATTCATCGATACCCCACTTGCCATAGTCTATCGACTTTTATTTTTTAATTTGTTACATTAAGGCTTCTAGAGCGCGCCATTTTCTTTTTTCTCAAATTCGGCTTCCACAGTGTACACTAGTGATATAAGTATTCGGCATAAACTGGTGCAAGAATTATCAAAATCGGTCCACGCGTTTAAGCTGTAGCTGTCCTGCAAGGAACATACAAACATATACAACATGGGACCTAGAGAGTCCGTAAGAACTTAATTCAAAGAAGTAAACATTACATATACACAACCAATACATATTTGAAAATTTGTTTGAACATGCATAAATTCAAGAAAAAAAGTGACTGTCATAATGTTAATACAAGAAATAAGAATAAAATTGTTGTGCCCGCTTCTAGACTTTGTAAAATTAGTAATTCATTTGTCGGTCACAGTACTTATCTACTACCTATTGGAGATGTCTCTCAACAAGTACAATGTTTGTCTCTCAACAAGTACAATGTTTTTGTAAAACGTAAACTAATTGAAAAGTCTTATTATCGTGTAAAGCATTATTTGAATGATAGGCAGCTATGGGTATGAATTATTCCAGCGGCTAATTTATGTTATATCTATATCTATCTATCCATCCATACTTATAATAAAACTGTAACAGGTCCAATTCTGTACATTGAAGATATTTTGAAAATTTTTTTTTGGAGGGCACTCATTATTCGATACTGAAGCCAAATCTGTATTTTTTTTAATTTTTGTCTGTCTGTCTGTCTGTCTGTCTGTATCTTGGCCGCGCATCACGCCGAAACTACTGAATGAATTCAAACGAAACTTGGCACGATTTGAGCCCATACTACGAGGTAGGACATAGGATACTTTTTATCCCGAAATTCTACCCCCGAAGGGGTGAAATAGGGGTTGAAAGTTTGTATGAAAGTCCTTAATTTCTCAAGTTATACCCATGAAACTTGATATATGAGCTGCGGGTTGAAAACGAAAACATATGTGTTTCACAGTTTTTCCAAATTCCACCCCCGAAGGGGTGAAATAGGGGTTGAGAGTTTGTAGAAAGTCCTTAATTTCTCAAGTTATAGCCATGAAACTTGATATATGAGCTGCGGGTTGAAAATGAAAACATATGTGTTTCACAGTTTGTCAAAATTCCACCCCCGAAGGGGTGAAATAGGGGTTGAGAGTTTGTATGAAAATCCTTAATTTCTCAAGTTATAGCCATGAAACAGCATTTGGGCTTTCGTTAAAATATGAAGAAGTACGTGTTTCACAATTATTATAGGGGGATTATACCGTGGGATAGTAATATTACCTAGGCTACTTTTTATCCTGGAAAATTGCAAAATACGGGTCTCTGTTATGGAAAGTGGTTTTTTTGCTGGCCCCCCACCAGTTCCACGGGCATGTTGCCGTATTTTGGTTTCCCTTTTACGAGCCCTATATTTTAACTCGTGCCAATACTGAAAAATTATAAAGAAAATGAACGAGTCAGTAGGTAAGTATAATGCTGGTATTGTTCACATATTTTGTTGAGTTCAGTTAGCAATGCCTCACTACTTACGGTTTTCCACTCCCGTGCCGTCTTTGTGGCCCCATCTCCTACACAGTTTAGAACGGCTGCAGTGCTCCGCCAGAATTCATCAACCCGCTGGCTGGCCAAGGCGCCTCCGATCACCCGACCTCGCGCCAACTCTGGGTTGGCTTCTAGGAGGCCTAACAACCTCTCCACTTGCCCACGGGACACCACTCGTGCCTTTGGCACTAAAATTAAGAGTAAATAGTTGCTATGAAAGATACTGGATAGTAAATTTTGGGGATGTTAGGTATTTACTTTTGTAGGAAAGATATATTATTAGAACGGTAAAGTACTTACTTACGGTAATTTACTTCAGTATTTCAGTAGCTAAAAACTAAATGTGAAAAAAATCCTAAACCAAATTGTAAATAAAAATACTCATTTTAAAGGCAAAACAAAATAAAAACAATTTAAATTTAGCCGGCTTCAAAACTTAGATTTATAACTGACACTGACATTGGCACTTGACATTACCTTTAGCAAAATGTCACAGACTTACATACAAAAACACAGAAAAAGTACAAAAAACGTGAGCCCACTAGCGCCATCTATTGTTGAGTAGCAGTAAACTAGCCGAAACTCGATGAATATCCACAGACATAGTGTGAATATCTTATATCTATGGTATTCATTCGTTCTTGGGCGCTTTGCTAATAATGCATAATGCTTTGTTTAATTCTTTGTTAATCAATTTTCATAGAGATAATTTTCGACAAAATTTATGTTTTAAATGATGAGAAATCATTTTTATGATAAAATTATTATGTTAGCTTGTAAAACTACAATTTTTTGTGTGTGACGTAATTAAAATAAATATTATAAAATTGAGTTTCACTGATCCTAATTGCATAATATAACGCATTTTCATGAATACGTTTCTATACGATCGGTTACTTTTAGGACTTCATTGGATCGTCAATTTTACGTAATTCGAATTCCGTATTTACGATCAATGATTAACGTATTTAATATCCATACATGAAGTTGAGTTACATGATCGCACTTCTGGTGGGAAATCCCCGAACTTAGAGGCTAGAGCGCAATCGCTTACGGCTGCGTTCGTAAACATTAAGGCCAGTTAGGCTGGAAACAGTGCTCGACCGACGGTCAGCGCTGACCGTCAGTCGGCGTAGCTATATCTATGCAAGCCTATGAATGCGCACTCAGCTACGCTGACGGTACGCGCGTGATTCGGTCCGCGCGTACGGTCGGTCGAGCCGTCGGTCCAGCTCGTCGGTTGCGCGTACGTCGGTCGACCGACGAGCTATGAGATTGTGTGGATGCGTCCAGTGCTTCGCTGACGGAGCGACCGAACGTACACTCAGCAAAAAAAATGAATATTGACACAGAGCGCCTTATTACTGAAGTGCGGCTTCGACCGGCACTATGGGATTTATCGTCTGCATTTTATAAAGATCGTGATGCTAAAATAAGTGCTTGGCAAGAAGTTTGTAAAGAAATAATTCCGGATTTCGACGATAAGTCTGACAGTGAGAAAAAGGATATAGGTAAGTAAATAAAACATCATTATTGTTGTAAAATACAATTTTATTAAAAAATATAAGCATCTTGCCACGTTACACTACCAACAGGAGAAACGAAATAGTTGGCAAATTTGTCCCTTATTGCGTCACCTGATCTGATATTAATGTTCGTATCAAGAGTAAGGTCGTCAAAGCCTTCAACAGTTAGTGTATCCTGTATTCTGTACCCGTCTCTTTCTCGAATGTAGTTATGTAAAACGCAACAAGCCTTTATGATTGCTATTGTATTCGGTAGGGAAGTATTCATTGGTCTGTGAAATATCTTAAATTTATTACTCATTATTCCAAATGTAGACTCAATATACCTTCTAGCACGGCTTAATCGATAATTGAATATTTTTTTCTTATGTGTCAGATTACTTCGTGCATAAGGTCTTAAAATTTTGTTTGATATACCAAATGCGGCATCGCCGATAATCATATATGGGATGGGTTCTGTAGTGTGAGGTAGTGGTTTCGGTGGAGGCAATGTTATTTCTCCGTTTTGTAATTTCGTAAATAATGAACTTCTCCGAAAAATATTCGAATCAGAATCTGTTCCATATGCCCCCACATTTATATAGGTGTAGCGATAGTCAGAATCACACATAGCCAACAGAACTACAGAATAAAATTTTTTATAATTTGAATACAGACTTCCACTATATTCAGGGCAAATTATTCTGACATGCTTCCCATCTATACAACCGATGCAGTTAGGGAAATTTGCTTTATTTTTAAAACCATCTGCGATTTGTAGCCACCCTTCCTGTGTATTAGGTATCGAAAGACACTCTTCATGGAGTAGAGTCCAAATATTCTTACAGACTTCTTTTACGATTTCACCAATAGTTGAAGCCCCCAAACGGTAGCTAAAATGAAGATCTTGATAATATGTCTCTCCCGTCACAAAATATCTGAAACAAAAAACAAATATTAATCTTCTTTTGCAGAAAAACAAGTGCAGCAGAGGTGGAAAACTGCGCGAGACGCTTATGTGAGGTGTAAGGCTACATTAAAGAATTTGCCGTCTGGATCTGCAGCTAAAAAAAGGAAGACATATGTTTATTTCGAGTTTATGAAATTTCTGGATAATAAACGAGAATTGAATACCGAGGATTCAATTTTGTCAAATGAGGAGTCAAATCAAAATGAAACTGTTGAAAACAAAGGAGCTGTTGTATCTCAACCTACCGGAAATGAAGGAACTGTTGAACCTCAATCTCCAAATTCCGATGATTCCATCATTAACCGTAACAGCCAAAAACCTGCCTCTAACCATAGACAAAAATTCACGCAAAAACAACGTCAAAAAAATCGCCATGAAGATGAGTTTGACAGAGAAATGATGAATTTCTTTAAAGAGAATGCAAAAGTTATGCAAAACGATGACATGGCGTTTTTCTGTTCACTGTTGCCGATTACTAATACTTTTTCTATCGAGCAAAAATTAATATTTCGTCAAGAGGTGCTACAAAAAGCCATGGAAATTTCAAGGCTTGGCTCAGACCGCCCAGGAACATCGCATTCTTTTATCTCATCAGATTCGCAACATACTACTCCTAGCCCGTTGTACCCAGTAGTACAATCTCCTTTTCAAACACTGCCCGGTCAGTCAAATATCCAACAGTCCTATTTAGTACAGGAACCCTCTTCTAATATCCAGCAGTCGTATTTGGTAGAAGAACGACCCTCTTCTCAGCAGATTTATATGCAGACGAATGATTCATCCAGTCAAAAGCAATTAGACGGATTTCTTATTTTCAATAAAAAAATGTAATTTTTTTTTAATAAATGTTGATAAATAATTCGGAGTTTTTTATTATTGTAACAAGTACTTACCTCAAAGTCACAGCCAATCTTTCAATAGGTTGGACAGAAGCTCGAAACATATTGGAATGTTTCAAAGTATCATGTAACCTTGCTTGTAGTTCATCGAAACTTCTGATTGACATCTTGAAATAATCAAAAAACTTTTCCTCGTCTTGTTGCAACCTCCAAAATAGTTTGCAGAATTCGCCTTCAAGTAACCGTTCTACAAGGATTGGGTGTACATGATATCTTCGCCGCCTTCTATTCCGTCGTTTGCGCAAAAAATAGCACGCACATATTACAGCATTTACAGCAAAAGGATTCATATTTTTGACAACTGTACACACGCGTCGCAGTTCGCCGTCAGCTTATCTCTGAATGCATTTTCAGAACCGACGGTCAGCGCTGACGGTCAGGACGTACGGTCAGCGCTGACCGTCGGTCGAGCACTGTTTCCAGCCTTACAGTGCTCCACCGACCGTCAGTGCGTACGTCAGTCGCGCTTGTCATATTAATGAAAATTCAAAAACCGTACAGTGCTAGACCGACCGTACGCACGCGTATTTTGCTACGCACTGCGTACGAGGACCGTCGGTCGAGCGCGTGCGCATGCGTACCGTCGGTCGACTGACGCGCTATGTAAACAAATGAACGCGTTCAGTGCTGTACCGACCGGTGCACCGACCGCACGCATGCGTGTATTATTGTTGTCAAAACACCAGTGACTTCGTAAAAACAAATATGAACCTTGATACTGAACGCTTGATCACCGAAGTTCGTCTTCGTGAACCACTCTGGGATTTAGGCCACAAGTTATATAAAGACCGCGATGCCAGGCTAAAGGCTTGGAAGGAAATATGTGAAGTATTATGTCCGAATTTCGACGAAATGTCTCCGACTGAGCAAAAAAATGTTGGTGAGTAAATAACGAAATACCTTTATATTCATGTTTATTTATTTATTTTGATACGAGTACATACAATTATGAGTTCAATATATACAATTATTTTGCCAAGGCACGGCACCTTCTGGAGATGTAAAGTAATTAGCAAACTTTTCTCTCAACATGTCCCCTGATCTAATATTATGATTGTGACTGTCATTGTTGTGGGTTATTGGTTCGAATCCTGAAATTGTTAATGTATCCTCTATTTTGTAACCATCTCGTTCTCTTATGTAATTGTGTAAGACACAACAAGCTTTGATGATAGTAATTGTGTTTTCTAAGGAAGTGTTCATTGGTCTATGAAATATTCTGAATTTGTTACTCATTATACCGAATGTAGACTCGATATATCTCCTTGCACGACTTAGTCTATAGTTTAATATTTTCTTTTTGTAAGTCATGTTACTACGTGCATAAGGTCGTAATACTTGTTTTGAAATACCGAATGCCGCATCACCAACAATAACGTATGGAAGTGGTTCGGTCGTATTAGGCAATGGTTTAGGGAGAGGAAAACACATCTCTTCGTTTTGTAATTTTAAAAACAAATTGCTTTGTCTGAATATTGAAGAATCGGAGTCTGTTCCACATGAACTGACGTTAATGTATGTAAAGCGATAGTCACAATCACATACAGCAAGTAAAACAACAGAAAAGAATTTCTTGTAATTGCAATAAATACTTCCACTATGTTCTGGGTTGATTATTCTCACATGTTTACCATCTATACATCCAACACAGTTTGGAAAGTTGGCTTTTCCGTTAAACTCATTTATGATATGAAGCCATCCCTCTGGCGATGTTGGCAATGAAAGGCATTCTTCATGTAGAATTACCCAAATTGTTTTGCACACCTCCTTAACAATAGAACTGATTGTTGATACCCCAAGACGATAACTGTAATGTAAGTCGGTGAACGTATGACCTGTTGCTAAGTACCTGAAAGGAAGAAGTAATTCTGATTATTTTTTGTTACAGATAAAAATGTACAACAGAGATGGAGAACCGCTCGGGATGCGTACACAAGATCGAAATCCGCAATTATTAATACGAAGTCCGGATCTGGTGGTGGAGATATAAAAAAAAAATATATCTACTACGATCACATGCGATTCCTCGACAAGAAACACCCCGTCGAAGTTGAGGACTCTCTTACTGCAAATGGCCCCCAGGCAAAGATTTCGGTGCCTGATTGCGAGCCACAGCCTTCAACTAGCCAAGAATACACTCCTGCGTCCCAGCTGTCAATCAGCCAAGAAAACACTCCTGCATCCCAGCCGTCAACTAGCCAAGAAAATGCTTCTGCATCCCAGCCAAGTCAAAACAATATTAAAAGAAAAATAAGATCTAAAAGGACTATAAATAAAGATGATTCTGATTTCGACAAGCAGATGCTGAAAATGTTTCAAGACAATAGTAAAATCCTTCAAAATGACGATATGGCATTCTTCACTTCCCTTTTGCCAATAACAAAAACATTTACAATCTCTCAAAAATTGGCTTTTCGTTCAGAAGTTCTAAAAATAGCTAATATGATCCATAATGACATCGCAACCTTTAGTCGTCCCCAGTCTTCCAGTACCACATTAATAGTAACATCGCCAGAATCTTATTCACAACATGCAACACAAGATTCGGAACAGTTGCTAGTGATGAAACGCGGAGCGAGTAGGTATTTTCGAAAATGCTATCTGTTTCACAACTGTTTATCTGTTTCGTTCTCATGAACGACACAAATACCTACAACATACGCAAATTCTCACACAAACTACAATAAAGAGGCGCAGCGCGGGCGCGGGGCGGCGCAAAGGCACGAAACGGCGATTTTCGTCTCAAAAAGGGTTTTGATGAATGTTTTGATTCACAAACATTTTCCATGGTTTAATTTTCTTAGATAATAGGACTTTTATCATTCACCTTAAAAAATTAAAATATTTTAGTTCTAAGTGTATAAAATCATTTGAAAACGGTTCGGCTAGAACCCGCCGGGCCGGTAGAGTAATAAACGCCCTGAGAGTGTCAACTGTAAAACTTTACCATGGACGTACTAAACTAATCTATGGTTTGAGCAGACGTATTTAATTTTTCTTTCATATAATATTATTTGATTATTTCATTTATACCAGTGTTTATGCGTAAAAGTTTAAAAAACATCATGAATAGAGGAGCCTCGATGGAGAATCTTCCTGACACAGAACAGTCCAGCTCCAGGAAAAGAAGGCCTGCCGATTGTGAGACCACGTTGTTCCGCCAGGAACTTGCGGACGCTTTTTCCACCTATCGTCGTGAAATGACGGATGCTTTAACAGAATTTAAACAAGAAATGATAGCTTCGCTCAGTGACTTAGTCAATAAAGTACGCGATGACATTACATCAACCCTATCGGAACTACAAACAGAAAACAAAATCTTAAAAGACAAAATGTCATGTATGGAAAAGGACATCATAGAAGTAAATCAAAAACTTCTCTCTAAGGAGCAGCAAGGTAGACTCAATAACATTGAAATCTCAGGGATTCCACTTCAAAAAAGTGAAAATCTCCATAATATTCTCAACTTAATAGCGACAAAGGTTGGATTCTCCCTCTTGTCTTCTGACATTGATTACATCCACCGTGTCAGACGTTATCCTCCTAAAAATGCAAAGAGAACTGGTGAGAGCTCTCAGAGGAAAGATGCCATTGACAAACAGGACATTCAAACTCATACCAATATCATTGTTCGCTTCACCCAGCGTCACCGGAAGAATGAATTGATTGCGGCAGTTCGCATTCGACGTGGATTGAGTACGGCTGACATAGGCTTTGATGGTGCAGCCCGGCCCATCTTTATCAATGACCATCTCGCACCACACAACAAAATGTTATATGGACGTGCTCGCAAGGCTGGACGTGAATTGGGTTACAAATACATATGGCTTAATGATTGTAAAATCTTCCTGCGTAAGAGTGACACATCCAAAGCAATCTTAATTTCTACTGAGAGTGACCTAACCAAAATAAAGTGACATTTGTATTGTTGTTCTACTTTGGATTATAATTTTGAGTGTTTTTGGTGCTATTTCATACCGTGTTTATTGAATACCTTACAGGTTCCGTCCCTGGCATGGTACAAATTTAAAACTATATCTAATATTATAAAGTTTATGATTGGAATTAAGTACACATACTACATTTTGCTTTGTTGTTGTTTTATGTTTTATAGACTCATACTTCTAAAATCTAATCTCAATTTTCATATTATAATAACTTTCCATAGAACATTACAGAGCAGAATGTTTAAGAATCACATAAATATCAGGACTCATAGTGTAACAGTTGCAAAAGTAATTGTTCTTTATTTTAAAATTAATCAAATATGGTATATTGTGTGTCTTTTGACTATTTATATTATTACTTCTCATTCAGATGTTTTACATAAATATGGATACAAATAAACCCATATCAATTTACTATCAAAATGTTAGGGGCTTACGGACCAAATCTCATGAATTTCTATGTAATGTACTTAATTGTGATTATGACATAATATGCATCACAGAGTCTTGGCTTAATGAAAGTTTTTATAGTTCAGAATTTTTTGACAATAGGTATGAAGTATTTAGATGTGACCGTGATCCCCATGTGAGTGGCAGTGTGAGAGGTGGGGGGGTGCTGGTGGCGGTGCGCCGTGAGCTGGAGCCTTGCCTGCAACCGGCCTGGTGCGCGCCGCCCCCTGCCGACGAGCTGTGGGTGAGCATACCGCTGCGTACTCGCGCCGCCGCCGCCACCGCCGACACTACCCAGCCCTGCTTGCAAATTGCATGCACATACATCCCACACGGTAACCAGCATCAGCGCCTATTAACTTCCTTCTTTGACAGATCATGTGATATTATTCATGCCCATATGAATGATGTATTTTTAATAGTTGGGGACTTTAATGTAAGCCGTGCAGAATGGTACTATGACGATAATCTAAGTTGTATGAACATTAGGCCATGCAACGAACTCTTACCATCACTTACCTGTGACTTCATGCATCTCTCACTTTTATCTCAATTTAACTCAGAGTTAAACATAAATAATAGATTATTGGACCTAATTTTCTGTAGTGAAACCTGTACAGTGACATCTTGTTATCAACCACTTGTGCAGGAGGATGCCCACCACAAAGCACTTGATATTGACTTAAATTTGAGTGTAAAGATTCCTTTAAAAAATAACACTTACATTAAAAAGATGTTCTTTAAATCAGATTTTGACAGTATACGCCTTGGTTTGAATTCAATAGACTGGGATAAAACCTTTTCAACTTTAAATGATGTTGAATCTAGAGTCAGCTATTTTTATGAAATTCTTAACAACCTTATAGAAAATTATGTACCCCAACGTACTGTTAGTGACTCATATAGGTATCCTCCATGGTATACCCGTTCCCTTATTAAGACTAGTAATGAAAAACGTAAGTTTCACAAAAAGTGGAAAACTTATGGAAATCACATCGATTACAATAAATTCTCTCGTCTCAGACACAGATTAAGGAAAATGGAACATGATTGTTACATAACATTTAATATTATTTCTGAGGATAGGATTAGGTACAACCCAAATTTTTTCTGGACTTATGTTAAATCTAAGTATGGTAGTGTTGATATACCTCAAAAAATGATTTACAATGGCAATATTTTAACACAAGGAAATGATATTTGCTCGGCATTCAATGAATATTTTCACTCTGTTTTTATTCCACATAATAATAATCATAATAATGCTGTAAATAATTTCCCTATTCACTGTGACTATGCCCCTCTTGTGGAAATTAATTCAATTAACCTTAATGATGATGTTGTATTAAAGGAGCTTAAATCTGTTAACACTCGCAAAGGAGCTGGCCACGACAATATTCATCCCATTTTAATTTCTAAATGCGCCGAAGAACTGCTAAAACCTGTAGCTAGTATTTACCGCTTATCTATTAATACAGGCGTCTTTCCCAACATCTGGAAACAAGCACTCGTAACACCTATACCTAAAAACGCACAAAAGAACTTAATTACTCAATACAGGCCTATTTCTAAATTATGTATTCTAGGAAAGCTTTTGGAAAAAATTGTCACCAATCAACTATCTTTAGTCATGAAGAATCATTTTACCGAACATCAGCACGGTTTCATGAAGTCACGTAGTGTTGAGAGTAACTTAGCTGTTTTCACTGACTTTTTATCTCGCTCTATGGACAAAAACATTCAGGTAGATGCTGTGTACACCGATTTTTCTAAAGCCTTCGATAAAATCAACCATGACTTACTTCTTGAGAAACTTTGGAAACTCGGTGTCCACGGCAATCTGCTCAGATGGATAGAATCTTATATCAAAAATCGTAGCCAAGCTGTTTGCCTAAAGGGTTACATGTCGAAATATTTGTCTGTTCCTTCTGGTGTTCCGCAAGGTTCCCATTTGGGTCCAGTACTTTTCTCATTGTACATAAATGACATAGGAGATTCTTTGAATAGTAGTAATTATCTTTTATATGCGGATGACACAAAAATTTTCAGAGCTATTACGACCTTTGAAGACTGTCATAAACTACAAATGGATCTTGATAATTTATTTCACTACTGTGCTCGCAATCAGCTCTTTTTAAATTCAGACAAATGTAGTGTTATATCTTTCACCAGGAAAAAATCCCCTATAAAATTTAATTATAATCTTTGTAATAATACTCTTAAACGTGTCAGCCAGGTTCGCGACCTAGGTATAACCTTGGACAATCATCTAACTTTCAACTTACACATAGATAAAATTGTCCTAGGCGCGTTTAGAAATTTGGGATTTATTAATCGAATAACCAAACCGTTCAGTAAGACCATTACACTAAAAATTCTATATTTTGCTTTCGTTCGTTCAATATTAGATTTCGGCTGTGTCATCTGGAGCCCCTCTTATAAACATCATATTAATAGAATCGAAAAAGTCCAACGAAAATTCATTAGAATCCTAAACTTTCGTTGTAATCACCATAGTAACTCCTATGACAATTCTTTAGCATATCATCGCATATTGAGCCTTCATAACCGTCGGAAACTGTTCGATATAGCATTCCTACACAAGATAATTAATGGTAAAATTGATTGCTCTGTATTACTATCCAAACTCAACTTTTTATGCCGAACTAAACTCCCCGTTCGTCCCAACCGTAAAATAAATCTATTCTCGCCCCCTATTCTACATAAAAACTACACACGCAACTGTTACGTTTGTCGTTCGACTACCCTATATAACAAGGAGTTCTCTGATCTAGATCTATTTTGTAGCTCACTAAAAGGAATTAAAACTGCATGTATTAAAAAACTTATATAATCATGTGTACTTAATTGTAATATTCTTGGTATTCATTGTGACTATATTGCAAAATTGTTAACACTACATAATTATAATATTTGTATTGTATGCCTTAGTATTAATTATATGATAAAAATGCTGTTTTAGTGTTGTAATTCTAACTTTGTTTTCTGTTCTGCTCAATCTGTAAACTTAAATGTGACTTATCTCTACTTTAGAAACTTTTCGGCACTGTTTGTCTACTATTTCTTTATCCTGTAACCATTTAATTATTTCTGTAAGTAATGACTGTTTGTTGCCAAAAAAAAAAAAAAAAAATAATCTACTATGAACTTTACCTGTTGAAAAAGGCAGGTAAAAACTGATACATAAATTATTTATTAGTCTGACAGTTAAACCAGGACCCTATTCTGTATCTCAGCGATGATGATGATATTTGTATCCATTGAAGGTTCGCCACAAAGTCTTATTTTGGTTGTACTTATTATAGCAGAAATGTATAGTAAACCATAGTCAACAGTGATCGTCACTGCAAATGTCAATTTTACAGAATTGTACCCCCTGGTCGCCAGGGAGATGTTCTCGAACGCGGGCTACATGTGTTCATCGATGTTGCCATTATTATGTTCTGAAAACTACTAAGTACTAATTCTGTAAAAAACTGGCGCAAACAACCAAAATCTGTATAAAATTAAGTCCTAATTTTTTATCAGTATGACATGTTATAAATCTGTATGGATACCGAGAAATCTGTATATATGGCAACACTGAGCCGCACTTGGTGACGCCCACCCCCGCACCGCATACCGCACACCGAGCTCGCCGCGCGCGGCATTACGTAGAGCGTAGACTATGCATGAAACTTAAGATCGCGCTTACCTAAATGTAATTCGTAATAATTAATTAGTTGTTGTTGGAAAAATTCTTCAAAATGTTGTGCGATTTCCTTCCATTTATCCGATGAATCTGGAAACTAAATAATAAATATTATTTTGTATTGTTATAAAATGCAGACAACTCTACTGAAAATACAATAGATAATACTACAGATAATGCTGCTACTAATGCTGGGTCAGAGAATACAGACGATATTACGATACCTAAGAAGACTCAATTACCTGCTACTAGACCGGGAAGAAAGAAAACGTCAGAGCACATTTAACCACTGATATATTACTATCCAGTGTCTCACATGATGGATCCCAAGAAACAGAAAAAGGAAAAAGGGATGACAAAGAAAAAGATGGAGAGATATTTTCAAGCAAATAGTCGGTACAAACTGGATGACAATGGCAAGGGATAGGGACGCGTGGAGACAACTGGGGGAGGCCTACGCCGAGGAGGCGACTTCTGCCACGCAATAACGCACAAAAATATTTTGTAATTTAATGTAGGTATGTAAAATAAGCGGTAGTAGAAATAAAGGCTTTTCTACTAATATTATAAAGAGGAAAGATTTGTTTGTTTGTTTGTAATGGATAAACTCAAAAACTACTCAACGGTACCCGAACCGGCAGACACGTGAGGGCAGACGACGTTGACGGTTGTGTCGATTTTGCGTATTTTTCGGAGTAAATTCTTTTGTTGCAATCTGCGACTATACGAGTACCTGTTTTTCTCACTTAGCGGTCCCTCGACGCGACGACGCGACGCTTGGAAAATAACAATATTTGAACTTACATACGAGGGAGCGTTTTTATGTTCGCGGAATGAAGGGTAAGGGGTTGAAATAAAAAAACCAAATTATTTTTCCTTTTCAATATATTCACCTGCAAGACGGACACATTTTTCAGATCTTTCAATTAATTTATTTATACCCTCATAAAAAAATGTTTTGTCTTTGTCCTCAAAATACGCTGAAACTGGCTCCTTAACTTCATCATCGGTGGTAAAATTTGTACCCCGCAGCTCTTTTTTCATTTTTGGAAAGAGGTAATAATCACTCGGGGCCAGGTCTGGGCTGTAGGGTGGGTGGTTCAAAATATCGAAGCCCACTTTAAGCAGGGCAGCCAATGCAACGCGGCTCTTGTGGACGGGCGCATTGTCGTGCAAAAGCAGCACACCTTTCGTCAATTTTCCCCGTCTTTTCTGTTTAATGGCTTCTTTTAGTCGCTCTAATATTGAAGCGTAGTATTCTCCGGTTATAGAAACACCTTTATCTTTATAATCGATCAATAATATTCCTTCTGAGTCCCAAAAGACCGTTGCCATGAGTTTCCCAGCTGACTGTGACACCTTAAACTTCTTGGGGGGTGCTGTGCCCTTTTTATGCCACTGCATAGAGTCTTGTTTCGACTCAGGTTCATAATGATGAACCCAAGTTTCGTCTCCAGTAACAATTCGACTCAATACACCATCCTTGTCTTCATTGCAGAGGTCCAAAAATGCACGTGAACAATCTACGCGTTGTTGTTTTTGCGGCGGCGCGGCGTGAGCATTCTCGGTACCCATCTTGCGCTGACCTTAGTCATGCCAAGATGATCGTGCAGGATTTTAAAAATGGTTGTATCGGATACTCCAACCATTTCTGCGAGTTGTTTCTTCTTTAGTCGAGCATCGTCGAGTACAAGTTTTTCGACTTTTTGGATAAGTTTTGGCGTGGTCACCTCGATGCTCCTGCCCGGCCTCGGATCGTCTTCAAGGGATTCCCTTCCGTTTTTAAACAAACTGTGCCACTTGTACACCATGGTTTTTCCTAGACAAGAGTCACCGTAAACCGATGACATCTCATCCATTATGGTCGCAACTGATTTTCCTTGCTTGGTAAGGAACTTTATAACGGCACGATATTCGATTTTTTCCATATTTCACTTTTCACTCCTGATTATGTTGCTTGGTTGGCGATACCAAAAGCTGGAGGAGAACACCCCAGAAAGGGAAGAGTTTTTATTATTACAAGCAACTCGGAAAGCTGAATTACGTAGCCAAGAAAGCTCCCAAGACAGGCAACGTCGTCTTGAAAAAGATGCGGCGTCCAAGGCTTCGCGGACATCAAAGCAACCTTCTGTGAGACGTGCGCGGAATGCGCAGTGCACTGCTGAGTCTCGTTTGAATGAGACTCCAGAAAAACGATCATCTAGACTCGCCAGGGATGCACAGGCTACTGCTCAGTCGCGTATAAATGAGACTGCAGAACAACGTTCCTCTCGCCGTGTCCGAGATGCTTACTCTACGGCTCAATCTAGAGCTAAACTCAGCGAAGATTTTGAAAATTCCATACACACCTTTTCCGATACAGTTTGTGTGATATGTAAAAAACTTTGTTACCGTAAACAAGTAGAGTCAGTTAGAGTAAGCAATTTACAGGAAGATTTACTACCAAATGAGGTGATGACTCAATATGTGGTTATCACTACGTGTCACCGATGTGCTACTACACTTCGCAGGGGAAGAATACCTACGCAAGCTTACTGGAATGGTATGTCGTTAGATGAAATTCCCCTGGAAATAAAGACATTATCCGATGTGGAAATACGTTTATTATGCAGGATCATTCCATTTGTAAAAATGGTTAAACTTAGTGGTCGTTTTGGACAACATGGTTTCCATGGTCAAGCAGTTCTTTTCGGTCAAGATGTTGAAGAAATAGCCGAGCAGCTTCCACTTCAAATGAGTAATGCTGATGAAATGCTGGTGAATGATGAGTAGTGATCGTGTGTAAAATAGTAAAAAAATCTAGGGTTTTCAGTTTTCCTGAAAAATCATGTATGCTCATCTCGCCAAATCTACACCACCCATATGTTTATTATACACTTTGACCACTTGTGGACAATTGACTTCAACTTTTTGTTTGGCCTCTTTGCACTAGCGTTTGATTTTCTCTACCGGTTCTGTACCTACATAAGTACTGACCAACGTTACGACTTTGTTGTCATTCCAACGCACAACTGCCTGGCGATTTTTGTCACAAACTGCTTGGTCATAAGCTCCTCGAGGCTTTTTCTTCATTTCTTTTTCCGTACGTAAAACTGCATCTGCTCCTCTCAGTGTATTTTTTCTGATGGTGCCCAATCCAAAAATGCCGTAGTTTTCTCTCAGTATGTACAAGAGTTCTGGGCATGAAAAAAAATTGTCGCAGAATACAAAAGCTGGTATTTTTTTTATTCTTTTGCACAAAGCAATGACTACTTGAGCTCCAAAGCCTAGCGACAGTTCTTCTTCTGTGAAATTAGGGAACCTGAAAGTGTCCTCTCCTCCGTACAGGATAAAATCGTAGATCATACCTGATACTCCAGCTCTGACATATTTTTTGAAACCCCATTTATTGGGTTTGTCTTTCAAGTATTGGTGTCTCTTGCCGGCCTTAGTCCCTTTGTAAGGAATCATCATTTCGTCGATGCTGAACTTGGTCTCGACTTCTTGAGCTAAACAATTTGCTCTTATTTTTTCAACTATGGGCCTAATCTTGTAATATCTGTCACTATTATCAGTGCTATTGTCGACGAAATGAAGGTATCTTCGAATTTTTTGGTACCTTTTTATGGGCATTAGATCTGCAACTAAACCGAATCTATATTGCAGACTCCAATAGTCTGTATATGCAGGCATATACAGACTATTGGACACGACCCCCATGATGATGTGAATAGACAGAAAATCTCGAAGTTCGTCTTCTAATTCAATCGATCGTCCGGTTTTTTTCACTGAATACGTATTTGTTTGTTCTACAATGTCAGTTATAACGGCTGGGGGAAAATACTTGTAAAAATAGTCCAATAGTAGGTGTCTGAGAATCGATTTCTGGTACATCTTCACCAGTTGCTTTGTGTCGAAAAACAGCAGCCCTTTTTCATTTATAGCACAGAACGAACTTTTTGATTCTGCGTGGGCGTTTAGCAACAGGAACCGTCGGTCTTTTTGATCGTGTTTTTCTAGTTAGACGATTTGGCAATGTAGAGAGGATGTAGTGGGGGTGCTAGGTATGGACACTGAAGGTTGTGCAGGCGAAGCTTGTGATGCAGAAGCGACTTGAGATACAGGATTTAGAGTAGCAGGAGTGGCAGGAGTTGCAGGCAGTGTTGGAATGTCGCTTATTATCGGAATAGTACTGCAATCGGGCTCAAGCGATGGATTCGGGTATACTTCTTGGAATACAGGCGTAAGCCGAACATTCTCATCGGTTGAGGTTTCATAATCGGAATCTAATATATTCAGTCTTTCTATGGAACTCGCATTAGATGGGGCTGGGGAAGATGAGTCTGAATGCGAAACTTGAGCGCCCAATAATTCATCATCGACGTCAGATGCATTACCATCATCAGAGAGTGCATTTTCAGTAGGGATCAAAGCTAAAATCCACGTATACAATACCACCACGTGTTAGTAGCGCGTGCTGTAAAGAAAAAAAACTTGCATACACCAAAACTCAAGCCCAAGCAAACAAAAACCCATAAATCGCAAAAAAAATATCGCGAGGGGAAACAACGGGGTGCGGGGAGTTCAGCCCGAACATTAGTCTCGAGTCGACCACTGACCACGGCTCAGTATACACGGTTAAGTTGGTTTGCTTTGCTGCGTATCGTGACCCACCAGATTGTTGCTCTACTTTAATTTTTTGTAAAATATTATTTTTATTATGTCCAAAAGAACGGAACGTATTAACCTTAAAAGCCAGGTAGGTATTTTGAAAAATAGAAGAAGAGTATTTAAAATACTTTGATTTAGATTTTAGTTTTATCATAAATGTCTGTGATTCATCGAGCTCTGACTCAAATATTTCTGAATTAAACGACGATTCCGACTAATATAAGGTGTGATGATTTCTCAATCATTTTTTTATTTAATGTGTAATATCAAAGTGTAATTGAATGATTTTCTTATGCTATTAATTGCTATTAAATGTTTGTTAGGTATGTACGATACCCTAAACGTATAAGAATGGGCAGAAGAAATTGAGCTCTAATTCAACGCAGTTATGGTTTTATTTTACTTTGACAAAAATCTATTAACGTTTGATGAACAATTCTAACATGATTGGGGCCCTGGTTACCAGTGGGGCCACTAAAAATTGTGAAATAAAAAATTTTCAAAAAAAAAATAAAAACCGACTTCAAAAACCACAAACACTAAAAAGTAAAAAATAATTTAATTTATTATCTATACAAGAGTTAATTTAGTTCTTTATTAACATTTTTTTGAGTCGGTGCCAATGTGGACTGTGGAGTCACGTCAACAATAATGAAGAGTAGGTAGACGGTTCATGCGACTAATTGGTACCGACTCCAAAAAATGTTAATAAAGAACTTAATTAACTCTTGTATACATAATAAATTAAATTATTTTTTACTTTTTAGTGTTTGTGGTTTTTGAAGACGGTTTTTTTTTTTTTGAAATTTTTTTTTGTTCAGATAATATAGTCATTTCGTAACCTACGTTTTAGTTTTGTGCTGTGCAATTAAAATGGATACAGATTATTTTATTAATGAATTGAGGGCTATAGAGTATATATGATATTTATGAGGTTAGAAACCGGGTTAAATTATTGAAGCGTATGAAACTTTAAAAAATTCGTAAGAATCCTTTGGAAGAACTTCATGAAGCTGAATTTAAATCTAAGTACAGATTTTCTCGATCAACTGCCATTTTCATTATTGAAATGGTGAAAAATGATTTAGCTGGTGATGCAAGAGGTGGCTTTATACCACCCCATCTGAAAGTTTTGGCTGCAATAAGAACATGGGCCCGTGGAGAGGTATATAAAACTTTTAAGTTGGACCTAATTGCCCCTTAATTTCATTGATCAATATCTTCCACTATCAATACACAACACTCGGTTTTTACAATTAGGTAGGTACCGGCTCAACTAATTTGTATGCTTATTTTGACAGATTCAAGATGATGCAGGTGATCTACGTGGAATGAGTCAGCCGACAATATCTCTTGTATGCAAACAAGTTGCCTTAGCACACTGCCACAAACTGATGCTGAGCAGAATAATGTGATCGCAGGTTTTTATTCTATATGTGGATTTAGACAAGTGATAGCTGCTATTGATTGCACACATATTCGAATTCCAAAAGTTGGTGGAAATGTTGGACAGTATTACATAAACAGGAAAGGATACAGTTCAATTAAGTACAAGTAAGTATAAAGTACATACACACTCCACATCCCATCTGTGGTATGCCATGTTCAATGCATTTTGGTGTTAAAAATTTAACCTTTTTAAAAATTAAATTATGTAATCAAATATTCAAAACACTCATTCAATCTGTAATTTTATTAAGGAAGCCATTTGTGTACATTGTTCCAGGTTGTGTCAAATGCTAATTAAGAAATCATGGATATAGTGGCACACTGGCGAGGCAGCACACATGACTCAAGAATATTTAATGATGTCGCTTGAAGCAAAGATTTGAACAGTCAGAATTTAAAGGCAGACTTTTAGGAGATTCGGGTTATGCTTGTACTCATTATTTATTCACACCAGCTGTCCTTCGTCCCAATACTCAAAAGGAAGAATTGTACAACCGGGCTCACATCAGGACTCGTAACACAGTAGAAAAATGCGTTGGAAGCAAAGATTACTGCGAGGTTTTACGACTAAATTAGACCATACAAAATTATATATTGTTGCATTGGCAATACTGCACAATATTGCAATGCACAGACAAGATCTACTAGAGGAAGAAGAAGAAGAAGATGATAGCAATGTTCCTGTGACACACACAATAAATAACTCTCTTAGAGGAACTTGGACAAAATGCTACAGGATTTAGATGTAGAAAGTCAAAAAGTTGGTCTACACATGAATTTCTCCAAAACTAAGGTCATGACAAACAGCTACAAGAGAACAATTGAAATTGAAGGAAAGTCTATAGAATATGTGGACAATTATGTGTACTTGGGAAAACTGGTATCCTTTGAAGCTAACACTAACGAAAATGAAGTTGACAGAAGAATAAACATAACGTGGAAGAAATATTGGGCGCAAAAATAAATCTTGAAAGGAAACTACAACTTAAAAATGAAAAAGATAATAATGGATTCCTGCATCCTCCCTAGCTTAACTTACGCAAGCCAAACATGGATATTTACTGAGAGAGTTAAGAACAAAATCTTGTCCTGCCTACACGCTATGGAAAGAAGTATACTGAAGCTGAGAAGAATTCAGAAAATAAGAAACATAGACATTCGAAAGAAAACTAAGTTAATAGACGCTCTTCAGTATGCTCTTGAACAAAAATGGAAATGGGTAGGACACATAGCAAGGTACAAAGACAAAAGGTGGACGTACCTAATATCGAAATGGCGAGGCCCAGCAGGCAAAAGGAGTGTGGGAAGACCGAGGAAAAAATGGGCTGAAGACATCACTAATAATATAACTGGAAAAAATTGGATGTGTATTGCCACCAATTATTGGTGGCAATACACATTTCTGTCTATTGGTGACCAATAGACAGAAATGGAAAAGGATGGAGGCTTTTACCCGCAGGGGACCACATTGAAATAAACCAAACCATTGCATAAACTGTAAAATAATAATAAGAATAATAATGTAATGTGCAATAATGTGAGGGAAATAAAGCTATAATACTAATAATAATAGAGGAAGTTCAGCACGGGCAGCATTTATAAATGAAATTTTTTAAATGAAATAATCATGACAAATAATTTGACTTGCTCCAGCTATAACTGGGACTGCTGTTACTCATTTATCTAACTATCTACACATTATGATTGTAATTTACCTATTTTTAGCCAGAGTTTCTCGCTGGTTCTTCTTGGTACGAATAGCTTCCAAACCAGTGGTAGATTCACTCAACGATTCATCTAATCCAATCGTATTGATCCAAAAGAGAAATTGAGGGAGAAGTTGGGAGACAGTCAAGATCGAAAAAAAGGAAAGCTGACCGGTTATGCTAGAAAAAATTCTAAAGGACATGACCAGTAACTGCCCTCCGATTCGGGACAATGTGCAGGATTTCCGTTTTTACAGTAAGGTTTAAAAATTAAAACCGAAATTACTATGGATTTATTATTCCGAATAAGGTCAAGGTTAAAATGTCTATAAAAACAATACGTTTATTGTTTAAATCTTGAGCGTCCGGTTTCCTCTTTAAGCACTACTCCATTTTGTCGTTCCGTTTTATCCATGCCTAATAATAATCTTGTTATCCTACATGAATACCATATAAGTACCTTAGTCACTATATTAAGAGTGATTTATTTTTGATCAATTAAATAGTAATGAAAAGGAAATGTATGTTTTGTTTTTATTATTTTTGTTAGTAGATAAGCCTCATTTTCAAATAACCACTGCGTTTAAAGGAACGTAACGCCCTCTGGCATTGCATCTGTCTGCCATCTGTGGTCGAATAGTTGAACAAACTCGCTAAACAAAACGTTTAGCGCCATCTGTTGTCGAATAGTTGAAAAGACTCGCTAGCGCCATCTAGTATGGCAGCAGTACAATGTAGCGTGATTTTTAAAGGATTTACATAATTCTTGCTAATATAGTTTTATTATTCCAGTATTATCCTCATCCATGCCCAAATAATGCAAAGCTTAATTATTTTCCTGAGAAACGTGGTTAGCAATACTTAAAATATTTTTTTAAGACTCGCTCACCACAACAACTAGTGCCATCTAGTGTGGGAAAGCAGTTTTTTGGTGAAACTTCTTTTATTTATTTTCTCAGTTTTCAGAGCCTTCAGACTCCTGAAGCTTTTTTATCTGAAAACTATAAAATATAAAAATTACAATAATAAAGAGTTCATTGCTGCACATTAATTTTTGATATCTAGGCAAGCTCCCATAGTTGCGCTGGTCAAGTCCTTTATGTTTTGATGATCAGTCCTGGAATCAAGCTACTTAACCGGTCAAGTATGGTGGCATCGGCGTGAGAAAAATTTCCAGTGTTGCTCTTCCGGCTTTTTTGTCCTCTGTGCATAGTATAAAAGAGCTTAGTTCTCAAATTCTTAATTCTAATTCAGTTTCATTGACCTATGCCACAGAGGCCCTAGAGAGTTGGAAGGTCAGGTGTCCATCCCGAAGGAATGTTTCACACAAAAACTTTGGGATGTGCCGTTGGTTCGGCTGACACATACAAATTTGGTTCAAAATCTTACAAGTGAAAGAGATCGAGCAAGGCTTCTAGCCTTATCTGAAAAAGAATCCGGGTATTGGCTTCATGCCTTGCCATCCAAAAATCTAGGCACGCTTTTAGATAACGAAAGTTTTCGTGTGGCTCTAGGTCTCAGATTGGGAACACCCCTGTGCTATCACAGATGTCCGTGTGGAAAAGAGGTCGATAAAGGGAAACGCCCATTTTTGGCCAAGAAGCAGCCAGCAATGTAATGAATATCATAAAAAGACATATTTAATAACTAGTATATTCCAGTTAACTATTTGTGCGTAGCACTCGGGAATAATTAGTTAGTTTAAAAGAGAAACTCAGTCGACATTCTATATTTTCAAACCACTTCCGTGGGCCGTGGCTCGTAATGTCAATCTTGACAATGTAGGGACTGCAATCATCATTTCGTAAAGTCGATATACCAAAAATCGATAATACGAGATCGATATTTTAAGAAAAATAATTAAAGCAAAGCTTTTGCGCTTCTAGTTATTTAATGGTTTTATCGAAAACCTTATTATATATAAATAAAAATTAATCGATTTATAGACATGCTAGATCAATCAATTGAACTGATTCAGTGAATGCACACATCGATATAAATCGATGTACATAACATCGATTTATTGTCATTGGCTCACGGCATACATCTATGATCTCTATGGCAATAGACATTATTGACATTGACTTATTGTTTTATCTCTATAGTCTATTCTCTTTATTCGCGTTCATCGTTTGCTACTGTTGTTGTGTTTCATAATCGTGATTTTCTTCCTCGATTTGCTGTATTTTACACCTGACGACTTTGCTGCTATTATGGAGTCTGCCGATGCTGCCGATGACGACCCTGGCTTTACTTTGGACTCCGTACCCGCTTCTCATAACGACCCCGGCTCGCCAATGGATACCGTACCTGTTTTACGTTCGTCCGAGTTTTACATTCAAAATAGTGTTTGTTTCTTAATCTATGATTTCAATCCTTATGCCTACAATTTGTTTCATTGATGGCTGCACCTTGGCCAAAACCCCTTAGTCAACTGGGCGTTTCCCTTTGGAATTCACGGACTCTCTTGCCAAAGGAGCGCTGGTAGGCTTTTTCGGCATGGCTCTCTCAATGATACGATCAAAAGGGCTCTTGCCACCATAGATATTCCTGCGCTCATTGAGCCGGCAGGGATTAGTCGGGATGATGGCAAGAGACCTGATGGATTGACGCTGGTTCCCTGGGAACGGGGACGGGCGCTAATGTGGGACGCAACATGCGTAGACACATTGGCCCCGTGTCATATCAGGGAGACAGCATCAAGGCCGGGAGCCGCAGCAGAAAAGGCTGAAACCGGCAAGCGGCGGAAGTATATGCCTCTCTCATAGAGAGTTACATATTTGTTCCGTTTGCCGTGAAGACCCTGGGGCCGTGGAGTCTTAGTGCCAAAACTTTTTTGCGAGATATTTCACCGCGGTTGATTGCCTCATCTGGTGACAGAAGGGCTGGCTCATTTTTTGCGCAAAGGATCAGCCTGGCTGTCCAGCGCGGAAACGCAGCCAGTATTCTCGCCACCATTCCACGCGGGCATGATTTATATAGTAATTAGGTTAGGCTAGCTAGCTTTAATTTCTATTGTATTGTTTTCAATAAAAAAAATATATATACAAGGTGCAAGGTAATTAGTATAACATGCCCGCGGCTACCCATGTAAGGGTTCATACGCACTATGCGGTTACCCGCAATGCGGCTAGCCGTCCGGCTAACCGCAAGCAAAATTATGTACGTAATATTCATTTCTATGCGCACTGCGATGCTGCTACCCGCAGACCGCTCCGGTCGCTCAGAGGGCTGCGGCCCGAGTGACGGCCACCCGGACGGTTGCTATACGCACTGTGCGGCTCAGTCTGCGGCTGCCCGCCATTGAGTGTGCACGTGGTACGTCTGGTAAAATGGAATTCGATACCGAAAAATTTATCCACGAAATCCAGAGTCGGCCAGCAATTTGGAACACCAAATTACCAGAGTATTCTGATAGAATATTAAAACAAAGAGCATGGGAAGAGTTAGTCCATATGTATCACGGTACGGAATTGACAAAGGAGGAAAAACAAAAACTAGGTAATTATCAAAATCATTTTATTTAAATGTAATTATCCTGCCATTCTACCCTCCCTTCATGGATAAAATATTCTGCAAATAATTCTCGATATCCGAAAGCAGTTCTATTGTTTCTTCGCACGTTATCTCGAGTAATAGTTTCAGTTAGTGGATTACTTAATGAGTCTCTAAAAGAATATCCGTCTCTGTCTCTTACGAAGTTGTGTAAAATGCAAGCAGACTTAATAATATCACTAACTAAATCGATGTGAACATTAATTGGTCTGTGAAAAATGCGCCACTTATTCGCAAGTATGCCAAAAGTACATTCAATGTAACGTCTAGCCACACAAAGTCTATAATTGAATGTTCTTTTTGTAATATTTAAATTATTTCTCGGATAAGGGCGCATCATACTCGTACTTAAAGCAAATGCCTCGTCTCCTACAAAAACGAAGGGAAAACAAGTTGCATTGTTTCCTGAAATAGGTGCTGGTTCAGGAATGTTCAAGCGGTTCTCTTGAATTTTTTTATAAAAGTTTGAGTTTTGAAATATTGCTGAGTCACCGAATCTTCCATATGCTCCAACATCAATCATCACAAATTTGTAGCTGCTGTCACAAATTGCTAGCAATACCAAAGAAAAATATCCTTTATAATTGAAGCACATGTTACTCCACTCCACCACTCCACTATTGTTAGGTGCTATAATTCTAATATGTTTTCCGTCACAAGCACCTATACAGTTCGGAAAATGTGCTCTAGTAGAGAAACCATTTGCAATTTGAAGCGACATGTCTTTGGTTGGTTGTGGTAGGCATATATTTTTTAAGCAAAACCATATAGCTGCACATACTTCTCGAACTATTTCGGCGATAGTACTAATTCCAATCTTAAACATATAATGCAATTCTGCGAATGAACAGCCTGACGCCAAATATCTGAAACAATATTTTTTTTTTAGGTTTGAGTATTCAAAAAAAATGGAGAAATATTCGCGACTGTTTTGTGAAGGCCCATAAAGCGAAAGAGACTAAGAGCGGATCAGCGGCAAAAAAAAAAGACTTCATATGTTTTCTACGATAGTTTGTTATTTTTAAAAGATACTGTAACTGTCAATAACACAACGGGGAATGTAACTACAGAAAATGAAGATGGTAACACAGCTATGCAAAATGAAGAAACACTTCCATCAAATACTTCATGGGCACCAAAGAGAAGCAAGAAAAATAATAGTGATGATCTTATCGGTAGAGAGTTAGTCGGGGCCTTGAATAGAAATTTAGAAAGAAAGAGTCTTGAAGATGACGATGATCGCCTCTTTTTCTTGTCTCTAGTAAAAGAATTTAAAAAAAATCCAGAACATATGCAAATGCAATAAATTAGACATTTTAAAGGTAATTAAAGATGCGCAGACTTTCAATTATTCGAACATTAATTATCCAAGGCCTAATTCTTACCGGGGATATCAAGCGTCACATTATTCTGGTAATACTCCCTATTCTCACCGTACAAACTTCTCGGAGGTTGGACGAGGGAATACCCATCATGGATATCAAACGGCACAGTATTCAGGAAGTAATGTCAACCCTGTGTAGTCTTCGGAGTTTGGACGAGACACGTCTCAAGAAATTGTGAGGAATCCGACGAATGCACAATCGCCAATTTCAACTCAATCTCAGGAGAGTGATGAAAAATCTCAGGACAGTGATTATCTGGAACTTTTTAATTCCATGACTGACTGACTGACGATGCTTGAAATGTGTACCTACATTATTTTAATAAAAATTGAATTATAAATATTTATTTTACTTACCGTAGCACTATTATTAACTTTGCTTCCGGTTTAATACTATTGCGAAATTGTGTGTCTTGCTTCGTTATAAATGTTTTTAAAATGTTCAATAATTCTTCAAACGTTTTTATGCTCATTCTAGTAAATCCGAAAAACTTATCGTCATATTTTTTTAGTTCTTCGAAAAATATTGCAAAATGCTGGATCTCATCTCGTGTTTGCAAATAAGGATGCACCCAGTACTTTTTCTTTGTTTTGTCTTCTTTACGTAACGTGTGTAAATGTAGTAAATAGCTGCAACTTCGTCCACGTCCATCTTTGAAATGGATCGATATGACCGCAAATCGCAACGGTTCTACAACTGCACGTTGCGGTTGCGAATGCGGCTGCCCGCGATCCGGCTGGCCGCATTCGCAACCGCATCCTGCGGTCAGCCGGACGGCTAGCCGCATTGCGGGTAACCGCATAGTGCGTATGAACCCTTATATGGTGCATAGATATATTGAAAAAATGTCATGAGACTTGTAGCTCATATCCTGGGGGAGTTATGAGGACTTCAAAATTTTAGCATTAATGTTTAGGTGGCATCCTTTAAAACAGCTGATTCAATATCAATGAACTGCGAACAATACGACGTATGTTAAGCCTCGTTGCCAGCGCGAGCGTTGCATATAATCCTGTTGCGATTCTAAAGTAATCATTATTCGGCATGAAATTAAATTCTCAAAGTAAAAGCCTGGCTAGAACTCACGTATTTTTTAGTTGCGGACTTCGTGAGTCGAAGTCAGTCCTTTAACCTTAATTTATGAGCTGCCTTTCTCTATGATTAATTTCTCGACTTACTTTGTTGAAGTTTTTATCAATAGTTAATTATTCTGTGTAGTTTGTTTTATCAATGATTTGTAAATTGTAATGAATTGCTAAATTGCATAACGATACAATACTAATAATTATTATAGCTTGTAGTACAGCTCTGACTTTAGGTGTAGAAGGAACAAAGGACTCCACAGGGTTGCCAAAATTTATTTTCCATAATTAACTAATTAATTTTGTATGGAAGTTTTTGATAATTAATTTTGACTTTTTAACTCCGCCATAGTGTTTATAAGGTCAAAATTGCATGGGTATCCGGCGGTATGTAATACCATTTAACTAGCACCTTGTATATATATATAAAAATGTCTGCATATGAAAAATATATTGCTACTTAAAATATAAAAGATGTTTTAATAAAAATAAATCCACTATAGAAAACCACTCTGCTCAAGAAAGAAAACCATACAACAGTGAGTACGTCTTCGTCAGAAGGCACTGAGAGTAAGCGAGATTCTTTTAAAAACTATTTAACAGCATTGCCTAAGTTGCCATCGCATTATTGCCGCAAATCGAGTACAAAGCAATATTTGGAGCCTTTAATTACCAGTCCAAGTCACAACTTTACAATTTATATGTGGAATTTGCAACCTCGAAGGGAAAACGAATATTTTAAATATTTATATTTTAAATATTCGTTTCATTTTTACAATATAATATTTTAAATATTCGTTTTCACTTCAATCGGCAGTCTCTGACTGACGATTTTTATTTTTTTATTTAGCGATTGATACAATTAATTAACCAGTGCTAGAACCAAAAAACAGATGTTGCAGTCGAACTGGAAACTTCAGTCACAGGTGTATCAGTCAACCAATCAACAGTTGGGCCCAATAAACGGAAGTGATATTTTGACTACTGCAGAGAATATTTTTTGTAGCAAGAGAACAAGAAATTGAAGAAATTGCTAGCCAAAAGTGAATGCAAACTGTTTCGAGAAAATGAAAGCAGCTGACTTGCTAGTGTTTCAGTATACAGGATTGCCTCGTTGGTCTAGTGGTTAGTATGTTCGACTGCGGCCGACGAGGTCCCGGGTTCGAGTCCCGGGTCGGGCCTTAATAAGTATTGGGTTTTTCTGACAAGAAATTCTCAGTACTAGCCCGGAGTTAGGAAGTTGGCGGTGTTTCACCCCCGTGCCTCGGAGAGCACGTTAAGCCGTCGGTCCTGCGCCTGATCTCTCTCCGGTCGTGTCGGATTTTCCGTCCCATCGGGCTATGAGAGTAAAGGAACAGAGAGTGCACCTGTGTATGCGCACACACTTGTGCACTATAATGTCTCCCGCGCAGATGGCTAATCTCTCTGGAGATTGGCCGCCGTGGCCGAAATTCGGTCGGGAGGACATTATATATTTATTATTATACAGGATTGCCTACAGCTGATCATTTCCAAGTTTTAGTGGTCCTCTTAAGTAGATTAGAAATCAATTATTTCATGGGTTGGAAGGTGGAAGTAATTAATATAGTTGATCAATTAATTATTATGCGCATTATTGAAGCTTACACTCAATCTACAATATTTTGATTTAGGATATCGATTTAAGATCAGTTCTACTACTGTTCAAAACATATTTGTAACATTTTTTTATATGTTTCGCACTCTGTATTATTTAAAGGGATGCTGGAAGCAATTCCCAGCAGAGAAAAGAATACTTACTTTATACCGACATGTTTTGCACCATTCCCAAATATTAAAATTGTACTCGATTGCACCGAAATCGAGGTTGCTACTCCGGCTTACTACTCCGAGGTACTAACTAATTAAATTTACACACACCCCACCAGCTAACACCACCACGACCGCACCGACCACAGAGCAACCTGTAGTGAACAATTTAGCTGTCAAAACATTTACCAATAGCTCAGAGTCCAGAGCCGAATAAAGCGTGAAAAAAAGAGACGTTTACGAATAGCTCGGAGTCCAGAGCCGTAAAAGGCGGAGGAAAAGACAACTGCGAGTCGATAGCTAATGTCAAGTGGCATTGATCGTTCATTTTGGCGCTATTTGGAAAAAACGTAAGACGACAGTAGATAGAAACAAATTCCAAATTATCATCACCTCATTAAATTTAATAAATATTGCAATCAAATAGATAGAGTGGTAGATTCATTCGACTATTCATAAGCACTTGTAAAAAGTCTATTTGAATAAAAAACTTTTGAATTTGAATTTGAATTTGAAATAAAGAATCAGTGCGACTAGTAACTAAATTTAGTGAATTTCCCTGTAAAAAAAACCAGGGACCTTCCTACCGGACAGCTTCATCCTACTACGCAATCTACCTACCAGGATCTACCTACCGGATATATCCTACTACACGACCTTCTATGGGATATCACTCACATATTACGTACCTGAGCACGCTACCTAGCCTATTTTCTGCTCTCCGCTGCCACGCCTGCCTATTACTGCTTCCCTGTGCGCTGACCTGCCTTCCACTACGTGCATCCTACGAGCCGATACGGGAAGCGTGTGTACTGTGCCGCGCGCGATCAAGGGCAGTACTATGGTTTCTAAATTCATATCCGAACTTAACTAGATACCTACCGATTTACCTACCTAGAACCATTGTCTGAGCCTGGCGTCGTACCCCCCAGCTCTCCGTCTGTCTAGTCATCAATACCTATACTATACTGGTCTAATACCTCTAGTAGTCTAATATAAATTGACCTAAGCAGAAGCTTAGTCTCTCACCGGCGGAGCTCGAGAACGGCCGCATTTCGCGTAGCTCCGTGCCGGCATCTTTGGCATCTTCGGTATCGGCATCTTCGGCATCTGTGTGACTTTGGTGACTTTGGTAACCTCGGAAACCCGGGCAACCTGGGATGCCGTGACTGTTACTCGGGGGACCTTGTGCTTAAGTGGTGAACCAACATGGTGCGTGTATGTTGCGTGATTTCAGTGTAGTGAGGCATATTCTGGGACCGGGAGACCTCGGGGACTCTGGGACTGGGTGAGTTGGGCAACCTCGGGGACTCCTGCGGACGGGTGACTCGAGCAACCGGGTGACCGTGGCGGCCTCGGTTACTTCAGGCGGCTTTTGGGTGTAAGTCTTTAGTTACGTCGAGTGAATTCAGGGACCTGGGAGACGGGGACTTGGGTTGCCTCGGCGCGCGTATTCCGGGCGAACATGGTGTTACAAAGTGTATAGCTTAACTTAGATCTCTTTTTCGTCTGCACCCTACTTCATAACACAATAATACAGGAAAATGATTAGGACTCCAACGAAGGCGCCCGGGTCGGGTCGGGAGTCCCCGGCCGGGCCAGCTGACACGCCAGGCTGTGCGGACGGGACCACAGTTGCCATGACTGCCGCCGCAGATATGAATGTGACTGGTGATACTGTTAATATCGCGACAGTTCCGTCAGTCCCCTTGAAAACTTCTAGGCGTGCGCTGAATCAACCTGTCGCAATACCTGAACTTCCGGCAAGCGCGGCCCAAGTGACCGATCTGACCTCATTGGTTAGGGTTGTGAATACGCTCTCAGCGAGCATCGTCTCGGCAGTTTAGGACGGGAAAAGCGTTACCGCCTTTAATAAGAAGATTATCGCTCAGGCCGCTGAGGAGATGCGGCGGGCGGTGGCAGCGTTTGAGCGTCTGTCTGGGACGCATGCACTCCAGTCTGTCTCCAATTCCCCTGCCCCTGCGGTTGTAGCTGCTTCGGCCGCCTCTATCGACGTGGTGGCGGCGGCGGCGACGAATGTCGAGGAGCTACGGAAGGAGCTTGTTATGTGTGTGGATGAGGTAAGGTAACGCGGTTAATCAAAATGACATAGTGAATTACGTTCGAGAAGAGATGGGAAGCCTGAGGGGTGAGCTGGTCTCCCTTGCCTCTGAGCCTACGCGTCCCACGTACGCGCGGATGCTGGCCACGCCGGCTGCAACAGCGCTGATGGCACCAGCACCGGGGGCGTCCCATGTCCCACATGCCTCTGCGTCGCGGCCGGCTGTTGCTACTATAGAACCCATAAAGACTCGGCAGGATTTTGGCCACAGCGACTACGATTACAAACTACTTGACGAAATTAGAGCGCGTACCCAAGGTGAGAAGGAGAATATTACCATCTACATAGCTATAATGCATGGTATGTTCTCACGCTTAAATAAAACTTTAACAGAAGCTGAACAACTTGAGATCTTACTCCATAATATTAGGACCTTGTTACGCTAGCACACTAGCACACTAGCTGCCTGTCCCGAAATCAATACTATAGAGTAGTATAGACACTCTAATGAATCTCTGCCACAACTACGAAATAATTCAAACTAGATTAAAACAGTTTCACGAACCACCAAAAGCTAATACAGAAATTCTCGCTCCAGAATTTGCCTACAGCAAAGCTAGCACATCCGGTAGTAATTTTCCTAATAATAATTATAACAAAAAATTCAACTATTATAATAATTCTTATTCTAACAAGAATAGACACTACACGAACTACAAATCTAATTATACGAATTTACCTAACAAAAATAATCCTACAAATACACAACTAATACACAACTACCAAATACTAATTACAATAATAGGTCTGCACAGGTCGCTACTCTTTCTTATGAAACAAAAATGTATTGCCCTCGATGTAGATCTAATTCTCACTCTCTACGACAGTGCAGATTACCTCATTTCCTCATATGCTTCAAGTGTGGAAAAAAAGAATTCCGCTACCCTGACTGCCCTGACTGTCAATCTAAAAACAAGTCAAAAAACTAAACAAATTGGATTGTAGAGCTAATATCTCAAGAACTACTAATAATTTTAATGCTCTCCTCTTCCACTCCAATTCCAATAGGAATTGGAGTCGAAGAGAAATGGTCCGAGATGGTCCGCTCACAGTAACACTAATAAAAGAAGGAGGAGGTCACTAAGCAGCTCTGACCGTCGACTGAACGAAAGCGTCCACGTGCGAGTAGGGAGAAACGGGGTATCGTTGAGGATCTGGAGTGTAACATAGGTTACTTTTTATCCCGGAAAATTAAGGAGTTCCCGTGGGAATCAAAAAACTTATTCCACGCGGACGAAGTCGCCGGCATCACTCTCTCTGCGTCGTATTTTACTACTGGAAAACCTTCTCAAGAGAATCGTGGTGGAGACAGAACTTCATTCAAAAATGTGGACAAAACAGCGGCTGTTATGAAGTTTATAGAATCATTTAAATGTATCGAGTCTCACTACTGTCGCTCGGCCACCTCTGTTGGTAAATATGTCCCATCAGAACTCAATATTCGTAAAATGTGGCGAATGTATATCCAACAATGCGATGAACGCTTAAAAGTTCGGCAATGTTTCTTTAGAAATATATTTAACACATGTTACAACATTGGCTTTGTTACTCCAAGGGTAGACGTGTGCTCGAAATGTTTGTCGTTTACAGAGAGAATCAAACATGAACAGGACTCTACAAAAAAGGCCCATTTAATAGGTGAATTAAGGCTTCACAAACTTAAAGCGAAATGCTTTCACAAGTTTTTAAAGGAGTATAATCCTAGCAGATTAACCATCAGTTTCGACTGCCAGAAAAATCAGGTGCTACCAAAAGTGCCTGACCAGTCCGCATACTACAGCCGTCAACTGTACATGTATAACTTTACTATAGTAACAGGCAACGAAACACAGAATATTTCCAAAGAAAATTTTTACATAAATTGCTGGACTGAAAACAAAACACTCATAGCAAATCTTCGAACGAAATAGCATCAGCCCTTTATTATTTTCTTAAAAATACAAACTTTGAAGGGAAAAAAGTTCTGAGATTGATGGGAGATGGCCGTGGCTCCCAAAATAAAAACAGCACTATGATTGCCATGCTCTCATATTGGCTAATAAATGAAGCTCACAGAAACCTGAAAACAATAGAGTTGATTTTCCCGGTGCCTGGGCACTCATTTTTGCCCGCAGATAGGGTATTTGGATTGATAGAAAAAGAAGTGAAGAATATAGAGCAGATAATACACCCACAGTCTTATATAGATAAATATGAGAAATATGGGCAAGTCACAAAGCTTGGGATGGATTGTTCTGTTATTAATTGGAAAGAATTGGGAATGAAGACACTGAAGCGGCCAGGCGAATATCATTTCCAATTTCTGCCCTGTAAACGTTTTTATTTGAAGAGAGTTAAAAATAATCCGCAACGATGCTTGTTAAAAGGTGAAGTTAATTATAATACTGACCTAGGAGCCTACAAGTCAGTCATTAAAAAAAATAAAAGTTTGTACAAGTTAGCTAAAAGCTACAGTTTCTTTAGTAGAAGCAGGAAAAGTCAAAATGAGTGCACTCAAAATTGAAGATGTAAAAAAATTATTAAAGAGTCATTTTGGTTAAAATTGGGAAACCCAATATGGCGATGATCTTAGATTTTATACAACTATTATAACGGAAACCACTGGGGATAGTGAAAATGCAAATGTTCTCGATGGTCATACGGAAAATGAGAATCATGACCTTTGTAATTATTATCCCGAAAAAATTGGCGGGTTGGATTTAGTATCGTTTGGCAGGAGTTTAAGCGTGAAAGGTGTTGTATTCGGTAGAGGTTTGGTCTCTGATTAAAACAATACCACTCGCGTTAAAAGGTAATGCACCGTTTTCGAGAAATTTAAAATAAGATATTATAACCCCTAAATGGATGAAACATAGTAAAATGAATGCAATATGACTGTGAGAGCAAGATAGCATATATACTTTTGTTTAGGTGTGATAAGCACATAAGATAATGTCAAACACAAGTGTCATAATTTATTTGTCAAAGACTAGAACCCAGAGCCGTAAAACTATTAAAAAAAGTGATTTCTATTCATAGAGTAAGGTAAATATTTCCCTCTATTCCGCCATTGCTCTGCTTGCGTGAATGTGTTCTTTCCTCTCCTTTGTAATATTGTGGCTTCTTACGACGACTATTTTCTCTTTTTTGGACTCCGATTGCTTGCTGAAACGAATATTTACCCGCTTTCCCACATTGGACACCGAACTTTTGCCTACTGACTTGACCTGTGCGTGCATCCCGGATTTTGCTGCTTCGTGTTTTATTTTAAGGATGTGTGATTCGGAGGAACCACAGCCATCAACGAGCCGCGATTTCGATCAAGGCGAACCGCCGGTAAAACGGCATTTATATGTGGAAGAAATTAAAAGTATGTGGCATTTAGTAAATGTGTACACTAAACTTGGTACACGGGAACGAGCTATTGCCTTCGCTGAGGAGAAAGGCATGATCCCAGCCTCTAAAATGTGCAATTATCATAAAAAAAACATGAGTGTGGAATTTTCTACCAACAATTCGGTAGGCTCATTTGTATGTAATAGAGGTCCTTGCAGGACCAAATCCAAGGTTAGCCGAGGAATACATTATGAACTTTACATCAACCTTATTATTTCATCGTTTGAAACCTAACCATGATATTGAATTTACACCCAAATGATATGGATTGATAATGTCCATACTTCTTTAAAAATTTGACTTCATGCTATAATCATTCACCATCTTCATGGAACTGTTACGGATGGCGATTTATTTATAATATCTAACTATAAGACTAGTAGTAGTCCTATATTCAAAGCATATTTTTGATGGATCTTTATCCATAACTATAAAACATTGTCATCATTTAGGCCATTGTCTATAATGTATTGTAATATGTGACCCACGGCACTTGCCACTATATATTATAAATGCACCTAATTTAAGACACAGTTACATTAAAGCACGACGAACATCAACACCTCTTTCATTTGGGCGTCCCAACATCACATGGCGACCCTGCCAGTCGGTGCGCGCGCGCTTGCACCATGCGCGTGCACCGGCTGGGCACCGAAATACTGCATCCAGATCCATAGAGAGGATTAAATTAAAATTATGAAATTCATGGAAGAATGGATTCCCGGAGATGAAAATATTACCCGGACCTGATACGAAAAGAAGAAGAAAATATTTCGTCACAGTAATTAATCTACAAATAAATAAATCTATTCATGGAGTAAATATTATATATATCAATTACTGCAGCGACGGCACCCAGATTTTATTCATCGCTTCCCGACAAAGACAAGTTCACAGCGAAAATCTTCGAATTACGAAGTGAAAAGTGAAAGGAAATAGTGTCTAAAAGTGTTTCCTGAATTCCTATTTCCCAAATTGTGTTTTTTTTTGTGTGGCAAATTTTGTATATGAAGTGAACATTGTAAAGTAGAGACTGGTTAATGCACTTCGAAAACCTAACAATATTTTTTTATCGGTGTCCAGATTTAAGAAACGATATCATGCTATATTTTTTATTTTGTAAAGACGTACTATATTTTATTCATTGTGTTGACTGCATAATGTAACCTGACCTGACTGATGACTATATTTTATTTGCATAATACAACTACATAATCTTTTAAATGATATTTATTCCAGCATATTTTTATAAAAAATATAAACGTAAGTATAAAATAGGAAAAACAATGCAATTGAGACTGATACTCTTGGACCAATAGCAAGCAGCCTAAGCAGTATTTTGGGTATGTTATTTTAATTCAATTTTTTCATCAGATTTTTTTACTTTATTTTACTTAGTTATAAGTATCTTTTAACTTACGACTATGGTTTGATGATTTTTGAATATTACTGATTTAATTTTAGATAATTTATTTCATTTCATTTAGGAGTTTTACTAAAGAATAATTCGAAAATCAGTGATTTTCTGGCCAATTTTTAAAATATACCTTTCAGTCATTATGCATGCATAGATACTCATTTATAGTTACCCAGTTGATTATTGGAAATATAAATAACATAATATTGAAATAAATTACTTAGGTATTCATTTATTTTACGATTAGGTACTTAATCATTTAATATTGCAGAAAAAGATAAAATCAGTTTTGAGTAACAGTACAGATTCATTGCCTACTTGAAATTTTTAATTTTTGTTAGTTTTTACTTTTCTGAAAACACATTCCTTAGGTAACACTTGATATTAGATATCAAGAATTTCATGTCGCAACTTTTGAGATGACCAAAGTAAATAGGTCATATCGAATTCAAAAGAAAAGCTGATGCGAATGTAAGCGTTTTGTATTACAATAGCTTGATTGCAAAGATTGCAAATTATTGAATTCGAGAACAATAATCAAACAATGAAACAATTATATTGTTTTGATGATATACTTTTGATTTCGAGTATTGATTTTGATTTAATGTACTTTGAATTTTATGTAACTTACCGATTTTATTTTGAGTATTGTTTTTTTTTTTTAAATGGAAGAGTTTAGCAATGAAATAGGTAACGGAATAAACATTTAGGGCGCCTTCAAATTTGCCGCAAAGCGTAGCGCGGCTGCAGCGCGGCTGCAGCGCTGCGGCCGCGCTCCTGTCGCGAGGTTCGAACATCATAGGGTTGTACCTATATTTATTTTCACGATGGACTCTGACGAAGAAACACTGCTCTGTGTTACTATTAATACGAAACAACGAAAATATAAAGTAGTTGTGTTAATAATACATAATATTATACTTACATGCTTCATTTTTAGGGTTCCGTAGCCAAATTTGGCAAAAACGGAACCCTTATAGATTCGTCATGTCTGTCTGTCTGTCTGTCTGTCTGTCTGTCCGTCCGTATGTCACAGCCACTTTTTTCCGAAACTATAAGAACTATACTGTTGAAACTTGGTAAGTAGATGTATTCTATGAACCGCATTAAGATTTTTACACAAAAATAGAAAAAAAACAATAAATTTTGGGGGTCCCCATACTTAGAACTGAAACTCAAAAATTTTTTTTTCATCAAACCCATACGTGTGGGGTATCTATGGATAGGTCTTCAAAAATGATATTGAGGTTTCTAATATTTTTTTTTCTAAACTGAATAGTTTGCGCGAGAGACACTTCCAAAGTGGTAAAATGTTGGTCCCCCCCCCCGTAACTTCTAAAATAAGAGAATAATAAAACTAAAAAAAATATATGATGTATATTACCATGCAAACTTCCACCGAAAATTGGTTTGAACGAGATCTAGTAAGTAGTTTTTTTTTAATAATTTAAAACTTACTACAGGTTTGTACGGAACCCTCGGTGCGCGAGTCCGACTCGCACTTGGCCGGTTTTTTTTTCACTTGGAGTCTTGTTTGTGAAATTGACAATAAATTTAATGCATATTTCTTCCCAAGCCTTTTTCTTTTCGATTTTATTGCTGTACTTGTCGGACTTCGAATCCCATATTGCTGGACGACTCTCAACCTCATCGATAAATTCTTCTACCTGATTTTCGTTCATGTTTAGACTTGAACAAAAATACGTGCGCAGTCCCGTCACTAGTCGATCGATGAACTGATGCGCGGCCGCAGCGCGGGTGCAGCGCTGCAGTCGCGTGTTTTTTATTTATATGGATTTACAAAGCAGCGCGACCGCAGCGCTGCAGCCGCGCTGCAGCCGCGCTGCTTCCGCGCGGCACTTTGCGGCAAATTTGAAGGCGCCCTTATGATGATTAATGGAATAGATGACAATTATTTACGGACTTACGACCCTATTTAGGAGTTCTTAGGGATTTTACTTATGATAATATGATTTTTTTTATAAATGTACTTAGGAAGTTGGATAATGAAAGAGTGATGATCTGCAAGATCTGAAATTTGAGAATGCATTTTATTTTTAGCAGAAGATGTTGGGGTTTGGTTTATTTAATGAGTATGTAAGGTTTGGTATGTATGCATATTTAGTTGGAATTTTGATATTACCTATAACTAAACTTAATATAAGACTATATTGTCTTATGTAAGACATTAATTTAATCTCCCTTTTTTAGTGTAAACAAGAATCACAGTTGAACCAACCTTACCTTAAAATTTTGTGTGAATAAAATTATATTATATTAATTTGCATTTTATTATCTTTCATTAATCTCCAGCTAGGTTAGCACGTTTGTCATTACCTTTTGGAAAAGCCCTCTCTTGTGATTAAAGGTTTGGTATTTTGCCGCCTGGGGTATGGTGCTTTGGTGTCTGACTGATAGGAGTCCTATAATTATATTCGGTGAGCTGGCGCCCGGAATTTTCTATTTTCTATATTTAATACTTATAAATTTGCTCACTGGATCAATAAAACAACATCACATAATTAATAAACCTTTATTTCACTTAGTATAATCATTATTTTCCTTTAAATATTAGTTGTTTAAATGTTTGTTAGAATAAATATAATATAATATTGTCATTACCTTTTAAAAAAAAAATATTTTATCTATTACAATTTGTAGACTCGCATGAATGCTACTAAGTATAGAAATAACAAAAAAAAATTATTTACCATTTAGAAAATATCGCATTAAAACTATCGCTATCGCATCCTGTATACGCTGACGCCATGTCTATATGTCTTTCTCTGTTTACGGTCCAACGTTTTTGTCAACAAACAAAAATAAATAAAATTAATTAGATAGACATAGAGTAGAATGTTGGTCGAGTCTCAAACTCACTTCACAGTTTGAATTATTTGCGCTTGCGATTAGTTCAAGACTTGCTGGACTTGCCGCAAGTCGCAAGTGTAAACACTATTTTAAAACTTCTGGCAGTAACTTGCGGTTTATTGTGCTTGCAGATAAAAGTTTAAACTTGCGGTTTTATTTTGCTTGCAAATAAAAGTTTATTATTGCAATGTCAGGTAAAAAGGTTGGACGCGGGTTGAAACTGTGCGGCTAATAGAGAAGTATGAACAATTCAGAATATCATAATATTCTGAATTGCGATATATTATTATATAATATATTATATTATTATTATATTCTAATCTTTAATATACTAATTATTATTAGTTGTATACGAAATGCAACGATTACCGAAATAAAATTAAAAAAAAATCTACGTTGCAAGATACATCATTGTGTAAACAATACTAAGGCGCAAAGGCTGCACATAAGAAGACTACAAAAAAAACTAGTTGATACCACAAAAAAGAGTTAAGTGACATTTTAAAAGAACTACAACAAAAAAACTTGGTGAACTCTGATCAAGTAACACATATGGAAAGCTTTGGCGTTGACGATCTGATTGACAGATACAATAAAAAAATATCATCAAATGCCAAATATTCTCCCGCTTTGAGAACTTTCGCCTGCACTCTACATTTTTATTCGCCAAAGGCTTATCAATATGTGAGAAAAAATTCAAACATGCCTACCTCATCGGTCATCCACGCACCATACAGAGATGGTACGAATCGATAGATGCCCATCCTGGTTTCACACAAGAATCTCTTACAGCCATTAAACATAAAATTGCTAACACTAATCACAAATTGGCATGCAACCTTGTTTTAGACGAGATGGCTATTCGGCAACGAGTGGAATGGGATAAGAAACGAATGCATGGCACAGATGCATGACTATGTAGACATTTGTCATACAGGAAAATAGAGTGACGGTTTGCCTGAAGGGAAAGAAGCGTTGGTATTTTTAATTACTGCCATTAATGGAAGTTGGAAAATACCTGTTGGCTATTTCCTTGTCAATGGTGTTACAGGGGAACAACGCGAAAACCTACTCAAACATTGTTTGGAGCTTTTGGCAGAAACTGGTGTAATTATAACTTCATTAACGTTTGATGGCTGTCCCGCGAATATAACTATGGCCAAAGAACTAGGGTGCGAATTTAATCCCGACAACCTAAAAACGCATTTGGAACACCCTGTCACGCATATGCCTGTTTACATCTTCCCTGATTCATGTCACATGTTGAAACTAGTGCGGTCTTTGAAGCGAATGAGGTGTGTCATTCAAGATGTACTTGAAAGCCTTATCGCTATATTTAGGCTCAAAGCCGGTTTTAACCGGAATCCGAGCGCTCGAATTCTCCGCACAATTTTTAGAAGCCAATTAGTTAATGCGCTTCTGAAAACATCTGGGAAAAAAAACCAATTGGATGATGACGATATATTCTTAGTAAATACCATATTTGACGAACACACCGTGGATTTGTCAAACACAGTATTTTCTATAGACAAGGAAAACATTAAAACAGATTTTACAAGTGACAGCGAAAAACCAAGCACTAGTAGGCGATAGTACCTAGTACAGAAACGCAAGAAACAACGTCACAAACGAAAATTGTTCCTAAACTAACATTGGAAGAATGTTCAATCGTGTACCGTCAGATGTGGCAACTTTACAGGACCTTTGTTATCTTTACCATACCGTACATTTTAGCTAAGGTTGTAACCGAAGCTGATTTTAACGTAACTATAACCGCCCAAGTAACAAAAAGTGGTCTTGTAGTGGTTCCGGAGCCAGGTCTATAACAGGCTAGTAAAAGTTTATAACCCCAGAAAAGGGCCCATTTTATACGCGTACTTTTGCTAATAAAACACTCATAGTAGACTTAGCGAGCACCACTTAGATCAATAATACACTTATAGTTGGACTACGCAGAACTATTTGCTCCTGCGAAGCCAGCTATGAGCATCTAACAGAACCAGCCACTACGTCTTAAGCCCATAATACACTTATAGTTAGACTCCGGAGAACCATTTGCTCCCGCGAAGCTCACTATTAGCATTTAATAGAACCAGACAGGCGTGTAACGTACTCCGCGCTTCTATTACTAGCTACTTCAAACATTTGTGAATTGTTATTGTGTTGTGTTGTGTGGTCGTGGAGAAAAATAAAAAAAATAAAATGTAAGTTCATCTATTTTATATAAAATATATTAATAAGTATTTCGCACGTAATATTATACGTGCATACGTGTGTGCACGGCAAACGCGTAAGTATTTTCGGTGAAGTATATTGTGTTTTACATCTCAATTTTTGTTCGCCTTTTGAACACGGCGTATTTACAAAGTTGTGTTTAAAAATAATATTAGTCCTAACAGCATTGTCGCGCCATATTGTGACGAATTAGAGTTCCGCACACAAATGTCTTAAATGCTTGCTTAATTTTAATAACTAAGAGTTTATTATTTTTATGTTTTAGTTGTGACTTGGATCGAACTACTATGGTCATATTTCTAGACGTAGACCGTTTTTTGACTAAAAATGATATCCGAGCCTTAAAAACTGCGATATGACCTTGGATTGAAACTCATTTCTTGTTATCTCGCAATTGCCATGGTTGTGGCAAGAGAGTTTCAACATATTCTGGAGAAAGGCCAGTTCACATTGTTTTGAAGGAACAACACATAAAATTATTGTTAAACGAAAAAAAATTTTGGTGTGAAAATTGCAACTTCTTCGCCGTTTATGACCATTTCACTAGTGACGAATGTGAACTAGGTAATTAATTTTATTACTACATTTCATAAATATTTTTTAAAGATTGTAATTGCTGCTTGGTGGAAATCATCCGTAAATATACTAGATAAGTATTTTTAGGGTTTAACCTGTGGTATAACTGCGGGGAATCCCTGTGGTATGTAGGTAATGTTTGAACTGAAGTTAGCCGCGCGCGCGGGATAGCTGGCGCGGCGCTCGCTCGCAAGTCGCATGCCGCGTGCGTGTCTGTTCTTGTTCAGTAAGCTCTTAGTTAGCTGTGCTAATGTGATGACGGCGGACGTGCGTGAATAATATTGAGCAATAATTTTTCGTTTACATCACAAAGGTTGATGTTATGCACTGCTTACTTAACCTGTTCATCTGACGCCCACTAGCACCAAAGATAAACCACCGGCGCCGGTTAACCGAACTTTGACGACATCATACCATAGAAACATATTTTGGGATAAGTATTGGTGCAGGTGGGAACTAAGGCGTAAAATTTCAATTGTTCTTGCATCTTGACTCATGACGCCTTGCGTACCCTGAACCGGTGTTTTCTTAGTGCTTACGTTCGTCCCTAATATTCTACCTATATCGTTTAAGCAAAATTGTATTACGTGCAAATTAACTCGTGTGCGTTTCACAAGTGAGCTCTCTTTTCGTTATGTTGGCAGCATTGCGAAATTGTTCGAAAAGAATCCGTAGTCTCATGTAATAAGGACGTTCATTAAAGAATGGGCATAAGGACGTCCTTATTGCATCTCCATACAGATTATTTTTGGACAATTCGCAATGCTGCCAATATAACGGAGCTCTATGTAAACTATTGCATCTGTCTCCGTAAGTTCGTTCGGTTTGTTTCTTTGGTTTGATGTAAAATGTATTTATAGTTACATGTATTTTTTTTACAGATTCCTGCCATGCCTTTCTCAGTAGTGCAAACAATTGAAAAAGGCGAATTAAGATTAACGGCCGTACCAGATCTGTGGGTGCATAATAAATTACTTTTTTGGCCAAAGAAGTCAGCAGATAAATTAAGGAGGCAGGAAAATAGTTCACCTGATGCTTCTTGGGAAATCATGTCATGTGATGTAAAAAGAAAAAATCTTAAAACATTTCAAGAGGCACAGGATGAAATTGATACAATGAGTGACAAATCAGATACTGAAACTGACGAAGGAGATACGAACCGTCGATCATTACGCAAGGAAAAATATCCCTTGCCAGATAAATCTTTCAACGAATTGGCGAAGACTTTAACAGATGCAAGTATCATCCATCATCCAAGTTACCAGTTCCTATACCAGTTCTAGAACCACTAGATGCCACGTTTGACACATATTGCGAGGGTTATTAGGTATTATATGATAGAACAATAAAATTTATAAATTTATATGTATCACCCATTATTGGTGAGAGGTGGTCAGCCTTTCGCCTATTATACAGCAGTACCCTTATATCCCACTTACAGACTCAATCATCTTGGTGAAAGAATTGTGTATCCTGCGTTGGTGGACCTTAAAGTAAATAAATAAAAATGTTGATCAAAAGCTATAGCTAAACCGCTGTAAGCTTGACTCTCCTGATGGTCTGCGGGATGCGGGGCGGGAGCGCGCTCAGCCAATCAACTAGTCTGCCGGTGTCGGCCGGCAGTGACTGACGTGAACGCTAGTCCGCGCGTGAAATTTTTCTAGCGACTGCTACACACGATAATATTAATCTTGCGACATGGATCAGGATAACCTACCTACTCTGCGTAATAAAAAATTAAATAGACAATCAAAAATTATGTTATTAAATGTTGCCAAATTTATTAAACAAATGAAATTAGACCAAGCTGCATCACAAGGTAAAATTACTAATTATTAATTATACAAGCTGAATTATTAGTGGTTTTAAGGCCCCTGAGAGGTGATTCGAAATTAACAGTACAATTTGTTTCTACCATTAATCCTGACCCTAGTATTAAAATAAAAAATAAAAAATCGAGAAATTATTATTTCGAAAATTTTGCGATCAATTAGTAGCGCCAGCTGACTGAGCGGGTCACGTGACGCTTGAACCGAGCGGCGCACGACTGGTCGTTCACCTACGTACGACTATCAGCTGTTTAACATTAGGTAAAGTTTCGATGAAAGTTTTAAGGCGACAGTACTTACACCATCATTGCAGGTTATTTACAGCTCACGAGGTAGGTGGGTACACTTATTTTAGGTATTAAATTTTACACTCACGTATTTACGCACTTTCTTTGATTCGAGCACTTTCGCGGATCACGTGGGGGTTGTTAAAGGCCCAATAATGTTTATTGTGCTAGTTAAAAATTCCAATACGAGTAAAAGTTGACTTGACAGTCCACAGAATGCTTAATTCACGATTGTTTAATAACCACTGACAAAACTCAATCCTAGCTGGCCCATCGTTCTCGTGAAGTGTATGTACAAGCCTAAAATGGTATGGATGTAAGCCTTCTGAGTTTAACAACTTCCACACGAAATACTGGCTCAAGTTAAACCTAATTGCAGCCATTCGGGTGCTTCGCCGAGGATCGCGTTCGAAGTATTCGAGGATTTCCTCGTCGAGTTCCGGCGAGTACATGCGGGGACGACCTCGACCTTGAACATGCTCTGGTGTCCGGAATTGCCCATGGTCGACTAAACGCTGCGCTGCGGCTAAGATAGTGATACTGGACGGAACTTGTGGGTTTCGGATTCCTCGCAGACGAAGGGAATTTAAGTGATCCGGTTGTGCGTAGAACCGTCGAGCTTCTGTCGCATTGTATCTAATTTGCAATGGCGTTGCACCATACCTACTTAGGTCTTCCAAATTGGAGTATTCGTAATGGCGATCCATTTTTGCGCGTATTTGAAAACCGAATTAGCGTCACTTACGGCACGCGTGACGTGTTTTGCGCAACTGAGGCCGGAAGTCGGCTAGCCGCGAGCGGTCAGCGGCGCGCGGGCCGTTTCAAAGGATTAAGGGGCGGGGCTTTTAAACCCCGAATCGGTTCGATGATTGGACGACAGACGCCGCTCGCGCCGTCTAGCTTCTTTGAATTTCGCCGCGTAGTACTACTGTTTCTCACAGTTTCGAGTTTATTTCGAAAAAAAATTCTAACTCAAAAAAGTAAGTACTTTAAAAAAAATTAAAAAAAATTGAGCCGATAGTACTGCTAAAGGCGATTAAACTCGCCGCGGCTTTAAAACCACAAAAAATTCTTCGTGTATAGTATTGGCTATTATTTAAATAGCCAATACTATATAATTAATAATTAACAATTCTGCTTAATGAAATAAGCTCCATATCTCCACATTTAAAAATCAATTTAAAGGCGATAGATGAATCAAGTCACCAGTTAGTGATATTAGTTTAAGTTCCGAAGGTAGACTCTAGATTCCAATTATTAAACTATGTGGAATGGGAACCAAAGATAATTCAAGACAATGTTTGTTATACCTCACCAATTCCATCTCTCTATTTAGCCTACAAAACCTCCATACAAGACAACATAATAAATGACCCTTTAGTCATAAACCCATCTTCTTGTCAAAAGGAAGGATTCATAATGTGTGAATCTGATGCGATAATTGATGTAATTCCAGAGTTGACGATAAATAAGATATGCACACGAGCTCTCTTAACCAAGAACATGCGAAGAAAGAGAGACCTAGAAGACATGTTCGTCCAAGCTAATGCACCTATATACAACATCGAACAGATTCTAAACAAAACTATTACGAGGCAGAAAACTCCTGAGAAAACAAAAAGACAATTGTCTGATCTTAGTGAAGAAATCGAAAAATTAATTCAGGAGTCAAATAAAAAACAATTAGAATACGAAGAATTAAGAGCGGATGCTGATAGAGAAGACAAGATTATAAAAGGGCTAACTATTTTCTGTTCCGGAGTTTGTATGGCGATTCTTTACTTCTTATCAAAGATAATTAAAAATAAGATCACTCCACTGGAAAAAAATTGTATTAATCGTCACCCCTTTTCAACGAACCTCTAAAAATTTAGAGAACCCGCTAATCGGGCTCTCGCGTGGCTATTTAAATAATAGCCATAACTGAAGAATTACGAAATTCGGCGCATAACAAGGGATAAAGGAGAATTTAATTTGTTCGTCAAGTGCAAAGTCAGATATGACAGGATTAGCCTTTAAAAATTGAGTTATTTCCCTAGCAGCGGCTACCAGGTTCCTACCATTATCGGAAAAAATTTCAGACGGTTTTCCACGCCTTGAGATCATTCTCCGAAGAGCAAGGACGAAGGCGTCTTTAGTGAGATCGCTCACGGCTTCTAAATGCACACATTTATACCGAAAACAAATAAAAATACATAAATAAGCTTTAGACGTTTTTGCACCTCGACCCTTTCTATTCAGTATCGAAAACGGACCCGCGAAGTCGACCCCTACGGTCTGAAAAGGAAAAGCAGGATTTACCCGCTGCGCAGGTAAGTTACCCATCATGGGAGTCATAGTACGACCCTGGTGACGTCTGCATGTAACACAATCGCGGAAAGTGCGTCGCGCTAAAATCCTTCCCCCCATAGGCCACACAGTTTCCCTGATAGAATATAGTAATAATTGTGGTCCCGCGTGCATCAGACGTGCGTGCTCGTGACGAAATAATAATTTCGTTAAGTGATGTTTTCCGTCTAATATGATCGGATGTTTCTTCTCATAATCGTAAGAGGAGGAATCGAGCCTTCCTCCGACACGCATGACTTTATTCTTATCTAGGAAAGGGCTAAGAGATATGAGCTTGCTTTTAGAATTAATAGGCAATTCCTCCTTAGAATTAATAGGTAGTTCCTCCTAGTCCTTTGATAGGCAATTATATTCACTCTGAAAGGAACTTTGCTGACTGAAAATAACAAGTTTCGTAAACGATTCGTCTAACTCAGATAACGTTAGGTTGCCCGTGCGCTTAGGCATTGATTTCTTACAATTATTTATAAATCTTAGTATATAAGCGAAGCTTCGTTTCAATTTACAAAAATTTGAATAATTTTCGAATTTTATAAAATCAGGTTCAATAGTAACTGAGTGGGTTTTTAATTCGGGGTAAGGTCTCGTCAGTAATTTTAGAATTAATTTTGGAAGGCCACTGATTTTCATCCATAAGTAGGAATTCAGGCCCGTTCCACCAAAGCTTCGAATTTTTTAAATGATTCGCATCGACGCCCCTAGATATCATATCTGCCGGGTTCAAATCGGTAGGTACATGACGCCAAGACGTACTTTGAGTATTTTCGCAAATCTCCGCGACTCTGTTTGCTACAAACATTTTTAATTTGCTCGGACTAGTGTTGATCCAACTAAGTACGACGCTTGAGTCACACCAGTGCACGCAGTTCGATATAGGTAAGCGAAGTGAATCTAGGCATGATACGCAGAGCCTAGCGGCGAGCTGGGCCGCGGACAACTCAAGACGCGGGATCGTCATAAGCTTCCCGGCCGGAGCTACTCTCGACTTCGAACATAACAAATGCGCGCTCGACCTACCGTACGCGTCGATTGTTTTTAAGTAAATGCACGCGCCATATGCACTCATAGAAGCGTCGCAGAACGAATGAAGTTCGACCTTAATGTAATTGTCGCAGAGTACATTTCGCGGGATCTCGATTGTGAATAAAACGTCCGTATTTGCTTGTATACGATTCCACTCTTTTAATATTTCATACGGAACTGATCCCATTCAACTTTAAGTATCCATAATTTTTGGATTAACATTTTCGATTGAATAGTCGCGGGCGAAAGTAAATCTAACGGATCGAAAATCTTACAGGTATTAGACACTACCTGCCGCTTGGTAATAACCTCGGTTTTTTCTGATGGAACTTGACATGAAAAGTGTAAACTATCGGTTTTAGGGTCCCAACCTAAACCTAAGGCGCTTGTAGAATTACTGAGACAAAGATCGTCCTCTAAGTTCAAAGTAGTATCTTGAAAAATACTAGGTAAATTCGAACGGAATTTTCGCAAGTTAAAACATCCTTCTTTCAATGCAGCCTGTACTGACTTTAAAATATAGGCTAGCTGACCTTCTGTATCAGCTCCAGTCAGAAGGTCATCGTAATAAAAATCGCGCTGAATTATTGTTTTTATAAACTCATCTAAGCACTCTTCTCCTAGCTGATATAGGCACCTAGTACTCAAAAAACTAGCGCTTGCGAACCCGTAGGTAACTGTATTAAGCTGTAACGCGCGAAGAGGCTGAGATTCGTCTTCTCTCCACAGAATTAATTGCAGATTTCGATCCCTCTCGTCAATTTCGATTTGCCGATACATTTTTTCAATGTCGCCAGTAAGTACGTATTTATGCGATCGAAATCTCAATAATATAGCGAATAGAGGATCCTGAATTGTAGGTCCTATTAGCTGTAAACTATTTATACTAATTCCGTTACCAGAGGGCGCTGTCCCATCAAATACAACTCGCAGCTTGGTTGATTCACTCTTTATTCTAAAGACTGCGTGATGGCACAGAAAATAGCCTGATTTAGAATTAAAGCTAGGTAGTTCGGAGCAATGACCTTGGTCTAGGTACTCTTTAATGAAGGCAGCGTATTCTTGTTTTAGCTCGGGCTGCTTACGAAATCGTTTTTCTAAATTATAAAATCTTTTCTTAGCTTGACTAAGTGAATCTCCTAAGGTCGCGGGCGAATCTCTAAGAGGTAGTCTGACGCGAAAACGACCTGATTCTAGGCGAGTAGTGTGAGTTTTAAAATGATCTTCACACGACTTCTCGCTATCACTTAATAATGACTTTTGGGGCAATTCTTCTAGGTCCCAAAATTTAGCTATTTGATTGTCTAAGCGATCATCGAAAGAATCGCCAGACGAAAAATTGCAATGCGTTTGTTTAGGGTCACAATTTAATGAAATAGGACCGGAGATAACCCATCCGAATTGGGAGTTACAAATAAATGGTTTTCCTTCACCCAAGGATTTAATGGTATTTCCTATCACATCCCAGAATAAGTCAGCTCCTATGAGTGCGTCTACTGGCGCAGGGCTGTAAAAATTAGGATCAGCAAGTTGGATATTTTCTGGGAGATTAAATTGTTTATAATCTATGTATATTTTCGGAATATTTCCGGTTAATTCTGGCATAATGAAGCATGACAAATTTGTATAATAGTCGCTATGCAATGAATTTAACCTAACAAAACATCTCTCAGTGACATGATTGTTTAAATTGTTACCTATACCTATGACAGTTAGGTTTGTAGCTATCGCCTCTAACCCTAACTTATTTTTAATGCGCTGGGTTAAAAAACTAGACTGGCTACCGCTGTCTAAAAGCGCGCGGATAGTCACAACAATCGACAATCTCACTATGGGGAAAGAAGAAGAAGCTCAAATTCGCACCAACCAAAACGCAGGCAGTACTATTTACCAAGAAGCTAAAATATGATGTGCCCAGAATCTTCATGGACGGGGTCTCCATCCCCTTTTCCGAGGATATGAAGGTACTGGGGCTGATTCTGGATAGGAACTTGAACTTTGTAAATCACATCGAATATGTCTCCAACAAAGCCATTAACTTGTACAAGAAGGTGTCACGCACGGCCAGAGCGCATTGGGGCCTGAGCGCTGACATACTCAAGTTAATATACATCACAGTTGTAGAGCCGACAATACTTTACGCGTCAAACGTATGGTCACGAAAATCAAATACAATTCAGATACGCAGTCGATTGGACAAGCTCACTAGACTATTTGGAATATTAATTAGTAAAGCCCATAGAACCATATCCCTCCCATCTAGTGCCCTGTTGGCAGGGATAATCCCTCTCGACTTAAGAGCCTTAGAACAGGGAACCCTGTACGGAGTCAAAAAGGGAGCCCCACTCCCACACTTACCGGGTCGCGAGCTGGAAACTATACTGAGTCCCTACTTGCTTCCTCACCCTGCTAGGAGAAAAGGATTCCAGTTCGGATCTATTAGCACACCAGAGGACCTTTCCTCTCTAACAGACGAGGGTACCCTAATATTCACTGACGGAAGCAAAATTGAAGGTAAAGTTGGAGCTGCGGCTGTCTTCTTTAAAAACAAAAGAGAGGTCAAGAAAATAACTGTTTCACTTGCCTCTTTTTGCTCGGTTTTCCAGGCTGAATTAATCGCCATACTGTTTGCGCTGCGAGAGGCAAAGCGTAACACAGCCGACAAGACGATTAAGATCCTGAGCGACTCTAGATCCTCTCTTGAGTCTCTTACGGACACCGGCTCCCTTCATCCACTGGTTGATGAAGCCCGTCGAGAATTATGTGATTTACAGATGAATGGAACCGACGTAGAATTATTTTGGGTCAAAGCTCACGTTGGAATCCCGGGCAACGAGAGGGCCGACGAGCTGGCTAAATATGCAGCCACCAAGTCCAAGAGAGCACCGGCTTACGACAGGTTCCCTCTCTCCTACGCCAAACACCACATTAGGTCTCTTACTCTAGATTCTTGGCAAGAAAGGTATACAAACTCTCCCACTGGCTCAGTCACGAAGCACTTCTTCCCAGACGTCAGATTCGCTTACAAGACCCTGGCGAAGATTAAAATGGATAACTTCAAGGCTCAGCTTTTCACGGGGCATGGTGGACTGAGGCAATACCTACATAGATTTAAGCTTTTACCCGATCCAAGCTGTGTGTGCGACGGCACGAGTATCGAAACAATAGAACATATTCTTCTGCAATGTCCTAGATTTGCTAGGGACAGGTTGAACTGCGAACACGGCATGGACCTAAATTTGACAGTGTCCAACTTAATGTACGCGGTACAGGACGCAAACCGCCGACCTGTATTTCTCGAGTTTGCGGTAAGACTTATTAAGGCGGTTGGAAAACAAAACGGTTCCAAGGTGTAGTTTGATCGCGATTGTGCTAAATATAGCGCACGTATTCGCATTGTATCCGTATCTAGTATATATAGCGTTTGTACACATTGTTCAGCTGTAAAGGTTAGGATTACTTATTTAGGTTTTTCACTATACATAATAATAATAGCGGAGTCACACTTGTCACCGGTGACATAATGGTCTATCCATAATAACATAACCCGTATAGTTTCATATGGTTGTCACCGGTGACATATCCGTGGTATTGGCCGGCCCTCGCTTATTGTTTCACGGAGGGACAGCCTTGGCTCGGTTCTGGTCTGTCGCTCGTCACCGGCGGCAGCGATAGATTTATGCCGTCGGTGACGGGTGACGGATCGGATCGGGGGGGGGCGGGACCTGGGACTCGTTGCTGGCGTTGCCGAGGGTATGTAATAGTATGTAATAGTTGTGTAAACATAAGGCATAAATAAGTATGGATAGTAGTATAAATATTGCGTTTGTGTAACATAGGATGTAGCAAGGCGAGGGGCGCCTGTCACCGGGGTCGCCTGTCACCGGCGGCAGCGGGGACACTGATGTCACCTGTCACCGGGTGACATTGGTGACTCCGCTGTCACCAGGTAAATTTGACAAGCGGGATTGTTGTATATAGTGGTGTTTGTTGTATATGGTTGTTGTATATAGATCCGTGTCATAATAAAAAATAAAAAAAAAAAAACCCACAACGGTCGTAAATATATGTTTAATAGTAAGAGTTTGCATGTTGCAAAATTAGTAGGATGTAGTTATCGTTTATAGCTAAATGGTAAAAAAAAAAAAAAAAAAAACCACTATAGATGATAGTTTAGGTTCTAAGTATAAATTGTAATATAAGTATTAGTCTTTACAAATAGTATATATAAATGTATAAATGGATAAATGATTAGGTGCAAATGTATAAATAAATAATGAGTAAATAGGTTGGCGCGTGACTGCCAGGTTGAAAGTATAAAGCATCAAGTTCAGTAGGTACAAAGGTTGCTGCATAAGCAGAAGCAGCAGGTTAGGTAGGACCGCTGGTGGTTTTAGTGGGTAGTCCGGTCCTGACGTCCGGGAGTCCCACATATCCAGTCGGAGGTTGGGCCCTCATCTTATATGAGAGCCCAGCTTCCGACTGGAATGCGTAAATGCATTTCCACCAGCGGGATATAAGAAAAAAAAAAAAAAAAAAGCCCTAACTTATTTTTAATGCGCTGGGTTAAAAAACTAGACTGGCTACCGCTGTCTAAAAGCGCGCGGATAGTCTCGGTCTTAGAGTTAAGAGGATTCATGACTTCTATCATCACAGTGGATAACATGACGTGAGAAATTGCATAATATACATGTTGGTCGCCTACGCCAATGTGTTGGCGTTGACAAGTATTTATTGTCTCATCATTTTAAAATTATAGTAAAGCTAGACATTTTTTGACGAACATTTTTTTTTGTTCAGGTACAGACATGAATGTGAATAAAGCTATATCAGAGGCGACCACTGTTTCTTTGTCAACCGTTAAAAAGGTATTATCATTGAGTCGATCTTCACACAACTTAGAAGAAGTAATTAAGTCACCGAGCAAAAGAAGAAAACGAAATCCAAAAATAGAAGTAGATAGTTTTACCGAAGGTATCTAATAATTAACTAAAGTAATATTTTGTTACTATTGTTAAATTTCAATTTCTTCTGTAATTTTATCTTATTAGTAAATAATTAATCAATATTTATTTGCAGGAGGGGGACAGGAAGGATTCGTCAATGGTAGTCTTCTCATATTTAAATCTAAAAGTAAATCGGGAGACTACCATGACGATATGAACTTCCACAACTTAAAAAAATGGACCGAAGAAAAGTTAGTGCCCAACTTGCCAGCAAATTCAGTTGTCGTATTGGACAATGCTTCGTATCACAATGTTGAAATTGACAAAAAGCCTTCCAAATCAGCATTAAAGCAAACAATGCTTGATTGGTTACAAAAGCACAATATTGAATGCAGTCCAAACATGTATAGATCACAGCTGTATAATCTGATCCAAACTACAAATGTCGAAAAAAAAATTGTTATTAACGAAATTTTAAAAAGTCACGGGCATGAAGTGTTGCGACTTCCGCCATATCATGCGGATTTGAATCCAATAGAGTTGGTATGGGGCCACGTCAAAGGTCAACTTGCTTCATTAGATCTTTCTACCAATTTATCACGAAAGTCGGAAAAATTGGAACAATTTTTTTCTCCCTATACTCAAGCTAGTTACGTATACCTACGGCGTCATGGAAAAAATCACTTTCATTGCAAGATCGCAACCTTGCACCTCCAGCAAACGGCCATCGTACCAGTGCGTAGTCAGCGAATTCCACGGAATTGCATCACGTCCGAAGAAACGTGACATCAGGCATCGCTTAGATTTTAGTATGAAAATGTGAGATATAAAAGCTAATCTAATAATGAGAAGATCGTTCATTATTCCTGTCGTCTAACATCGACGCAGGATGTTAGTTAGGGTAGGTTAGGTTAGCCTTAGGTAGTCATAATGTAAATCGCTGCGTCTAAAATCGACGTAGCATTAGGTTAGGATTGTCATTAGATCTGTGTTCTAAGATTGACGCAGGAATAAGTTAGGCTTAAGTACTTTGAAAGTAAAATTAGTATTAATCAAAAGTCTTCGTTTCTTTCCGTCAACCCATCCCAGCTGCCGCAATCGTAAGTGGCGCAGTCGGTAGGATACTTTAAAGGACCTGCGTGCGGCAGAAACAGGAGGGGATCCCAAACTTCGGATCAAGACTGGAAGAAGCGGAGTAACCACGGGAATGGATTTCATGTGAGTGCATCAGAATCGTTCTTATGTTGCTTCCTTGATTCCGCTAGTTCCTATACCTAATTTAGCCTATATTTCCTTTATACCATTCCAATATTTAAGAGCCTTTTGGGTTTTATTGGGTTATGGTAGTAGTAGTAGGATAGGGTAATCGATCTTGATTGCCACCCCTTAGAATAGGCTTCAGGGTTTCACATCGTGTAAGATCTACCGAAGAAATCCCTTTTAGTCTTTTAGGGCAATCTATCTTGATTGTCAACCAATAGAATAGGTTTCGATCTTGTTTCGATATTTCGAAAAATCTCGATTTCCGCGATGTAATCTAACAGATAGGCGCTTTAAAATGTAGGTGTAACGGTCACGAATTATCATACATCGTCAAATATAGAAAATGATTAAATACGTTTATTACATTTTAATAGAGTCAAATTTTAACGCCGGCTATGCTGACTATATATTTTCTGATTTCGCTGATGATTCAATATGTATTATTGTCTAGGTCAAGAATACCTTTTGTGGGAATAATTACGCTAACATGTCCGAGTATCTAATTCTTGTCATGAAATAGTATTTGCTATATAATTAAAATCCGAGATTAGCTTTGGTTAAAAGAAAAGGTTTTATAGTAGTAAAACCATTAACTTAATGAGTAAATACTAACTAGGTGCAACCGTGCATCACCTCATAGTTCCATGAGTAAAGGCCGTTTTTGAAATAATTCTCTAGCTGTCGTTTATCAAATAATTACACCTATTTACGTTAGGAATGAATTTTTACTTTAGCAAAGGGTTTTATTTCTCAAAATCTATTAGGTCCTAATACAATCCAAGATTATCTCTAACCGTTCCTTGCAACCAATGAGATACTATTCTGGTGTCTACGATAGAGACAGAATGTCCGATGCAAAAATCTGGTACGGGGTACCCAATCCCACAGCTGTAATAAAAATTAGCCACTCGTCATCAAGTTCATGGAGCCTAGAAAAACCTATCAACTCAATTCAAACAGAAGCCACATCTGGAGAAGACTACCCACAATCTGGGCTGCAAGACTACACAATGATCCGAGTATAAAAAATATATCGCTATTTCTGAATATACTTCTTCTTAAACTGCAAACGGATGCTGATGACAACCGTCGTACGAGGGAAGGTTAGTTATTCGGTCACCTGCAACGAGGATCCCTTTATGAATATCCACGGTTGATCTTCGAAGACAAGATATTGGAAAGAAGGACCTTGACGAAGGAAGTGGTTCGACGATATAGGGGAATGGACGCAGAAATAAAGAAAATAGCACATGACCGGAAAAGTTTTCTCTGAATGATCGCCGAACTTCAGTTTGAAGATGACACCGTGATGATTATGATGATCGCTATTCCTAATGGATGTCAAGGAATCCATGTATCTCATGAAGCTGTTGAAGAATTCCACCCAGGATCTATGAAAAAGACTCAATGGTATCGAGAACATTTTAGAAGACCAGGCTCGGCAACATTTTTTTAACATTAAAAAATAGTTGCCTCTCTTAGGGCGGAGGAGTTACGTATACCTACGGCGTCATGGAAAAAATCACTTTCATTGCAAGATCGCAACCTTGCACCTCCAGCAAACGGCCATCGTACCAGTGCGTAGTCAGCGAATTCCACGGAATTGCATCACGTCCGAAGAAACGTGACATCAGGCATCGCTTAGATTTTAGTATGAAAATGTAAGATATAAAAGCTAATGTAATAATGAGAAGATCGTTCATTATTCCTGTCGTCTAACATCGACGCAGGATGTTAGTTAGGGTAGGTTAGGTTAGCCTTAGGTAGTCATAATGTAAATCGCTGCGTCTAAAATCGACGTAGCATTAGGTTAGGATTGTCATTAGATCTGTGTTCTAAGATTGACGCAGGAATAAGTTAGGCTTAAGTACTTTGAAAGTAAAATTAGTATTAATCAAAAGTCTTCGTTTCTTTCCGTCAACCCATCCCAGCTGCCGCAATCGTAAGTAGCTCAATGGGCCAAATGTGTTGAACATGTGATTAAAATAGAAGATGAATATATGCAAAAAGATAATCTAATAGACAAGACCTACGATGATATGTATAGACCATTTATTATTGAACTGTCGCAAGATACGTCATCGGAATCTTCAAATGAAGAAAGTTCATGTGATGAAGAAAGTTCTGATTAATGATAATATGTATATATTTTTCTATTTCCTACTTTCAATTATTATGTCTGTGATAAATAAATAAAATAAATAACGACCATTGTTTATTAATATTAGTTCTAATAAATGTAAAAATAAACTTTAAAAAATACTTAAAATAAAAAAACTCATTAAAAAAATATCATAGGTGTAAATATGTATATCAATCTTAAGATCAATTAAATCTCAAGATACGAGTCATTACGTCGTATCGTGTTTAGCCGGTTGCATCACCCGCCCCGCGCCCCGCAAACCATCAGGAAGGCCACGCTTACGGCGGTTTACCTATAAGTACCACAACACCAGTCACTCAAGTAGCCCAAAAATCCCAAGAGGACACAAATTGCTGTTTTGTGCCCCAATACCAGATTGTTGGTACAGTCGAGGGCAATTTTCCTGTCACAATTCCGGAATCGAATTTCCTCTTTTATACACATACAGAACCGGAAATTTCAACACCAACTAACGAGATTGAAGCTATTAAGGAGAGCATAGCAACCATTATAGCCAATCAAAATTCCTTACATGAAATCCAAACTAATATGTGTGTAAAGATCTCAGAAATACAAACAGAGCTAAGATCATTCATAAAAATGAGCGTATCACAAAAAACAGTTGAATCTATCAAAAAAAATCTATCAAATAGAACATTCAAAGATAACATGTTGATGAAATTTGTCGGTGTGTGTTCTAAAGGTTTGGGCAAAGGCGGCGTAAATGCCTACCACTTGGTCGATTCTTTGTTTGAAAGAAATTTTCTTAAGCAATGTACGTGGACTGGCGTATTGGAAATTATTTTGTATATATTAGTTTATCATAATATGATATATATGGTATTGGTTAGTTTATTTAGCTATTAGTATTTAAGTATATTATTATTATTATTTTTTTTACACCACCTCCCTTTATCCCCTTCTTCATTTTCTCCCTATCGTTAAGGTTGTCTGGAAGAGATCGCTATTTAGCGATAAGACCGCCTTATTGTACCTACTCATTGTTGTTTTCTGATTTGTAACGTGTTTCATTGTATATATCTGTGGTGTACAATAAAGTATATACATACATAAATACATACATTGTGATAGCACAAAAGAAATGCATGAAATGTGTATAAGCTTCTTCTTTTCAGACCTCCTTAAGAATCACCAAGCTAAGGTAGTAAAGAAAACTACGAAACTCTGAACCTTTCCAGTGTTTTAAAATGTCCAGTGATCTAACTGACCGATGTATTTCTGTAGGCATTTCACAATCATTTAAGAAATTGTCAACTTTATCTATATCGCTAGCACTCCATTTAGTTAGATAAATACCAAAATTGCCATCACGCCATCCTATTAGTAATCTTTTCATAAGCCCTGGGTCAATGAGATGCAGCGAATCTGACACCGGAAAATCTTCAATCATATCAATGTTGAGTTTGAGTAACGGCGAGTCTAACTTGTGGTGTTGCCCGTATTTCTTTTCACGAAAGTCTTGGTCATTCCTTTTGGGGCAATTAAACTGGGGAAATGTCACAGTATTTGATTTGTGAGAGTATTCCCCGACCACCGTGCATTTAAGGCATCCATGTTTACTATTAAAGTTCGATACACCTGAAACAATTATATTGTTTTTAATTAGCTGAATTAGTTAATTAGCTGATAGTACTATATGTTTCTATACTATGTAATTAGTGAAATAAAAACCTTTTATCATAGCTCTTGCAGGTGAATCGCAAATGAATGCTCCTAATTTGACATGTATTATTTTTTCTCTTTGTGATTTGTCTGTTATTTTAAGTCCCTCTTGAAGTTGCTGCATTTCTGTTACAAAAGGTCCCAAAAAAGTGTCAAGATCTTTAGGCTTTCCATCACCAGCATAGATACCTATGAAAAAAGCAAACATTGTCATCTAAGATTTTCATTATTTTGTCTACGAAGCTGACGTAACAGGTACTTACCTACGACAAAAGGCGGCAGTGGAATTTCAGATACTGAACATAAAATGGGCCAAAACTGGTACTTAGAACTTTTAAACACTGGAAGGCCGTCAATGTTTACTTTTAAAGAAATTTCATCAGGTGGGACAGAGAGCTCTTCAACAATATTTTTTAAACATTTTTTCAGACCATTATGCCAATATTCCCCTGGAGCTGAACAAATAATATCCACATTTGCCTTGTTTGTTTGTAGAAGAGTTCGTGCGTCATTAGGGAGGATATTTTTCAACTTTATATTTAAAATTTTTAATAATGAATTTAACGCCACATGTGGAATATTGTGTTCTACTGCCCATTTACTAAGGTTACTACGTAGTTTATTATTCTCCTCGTATGTTGAATAGCAGTCACTTACATCTTCCTGCTCAGAATCAGAGTTGTCACAAATATATTCCTCGTCATCGTCCGAGTCTAAATCACTTGTTGTGGGTAAAACCTTGTTTTGTACCGAAACGCCACTACTAACTCCTAGACTAATATCTTGAAAATTATTATTTCGTCCGGAACCCTCACCATCTTCTACAGAACGTTCTTGGCTCGATGTAAATCTAGTACTCGGCACACTTATCATTTGTTGGTATGTTTTCTGCACTTTCCTTTTATATGAACCGCTTTTTTTTAACCGCTTCCATTTGTTTATATCCATTTTTATAATAATTTAATAAAAACCCAATGACTCAAAAGAAATCAAAATGGCCGTGAAGATGCGATAAACATTAAAAGCAATTGTCTTAAATGGACTTCACGAAGATATCTTTGGACACTAATAGTTTTACAAGAAACCTTTACATAGAAATTAAGACTATAACAGCATTCGAGAGTCCACAATAATACCACGTACACTTACTCTTAGAGGAAACCATTGTAGAACTAATTCACTTATAATTGGCACGTAAAGTTGACTTATAAACCCCTTCAAGGTCAAGTAACAAATGCAAATGGTTCTAAGTGTATTTAGTTCTATAAATTACTATTACTGGCTTAAGACACTTATAGCGGATTTATAATTACTTCTTGTAGACAATTATAAGTGTAACTTACTGGAGCAAGTTTTCTCAAGTGTATTTACACCTATACAACACTTTTATAGGCCTTCTTAGCCTTTACTGCGCCTATAATTTCGTTCTATACATGACTATAAGTCAACTTATAGGAACAGGTGTACTATAAACCTAAACGAACTCCGTGTAACCTGTTATAAGCTTGGTAGTAAAACCTGGAACCACTAAGAGAGAGGTACTAGTGCTGTGAGCCTGTAAACTGTGCACTACAGGAGAACTTTGTTACTTGGGCGCTACCGAGCTCTGACCCACAGTTAAACTGCGTACGGCGTTGCACGATGTAAATTTTAACCCTCGTCAAAAGTAACGTCAGCTAATGGGGCTGCCAGGAATATTATCACTTCCTTCCCGGTTTTTTAGTCTTTTTAATTTTATCAACTTGCAACATTATGCTAAAATATCATTCAGTGACCTGGTCTGTGGTGGTTGTCTTGTCATCTGTGCATGTTTCGGTTGTCAAATTACTATTATTTTGTCAATAATACCTAATAGTAAATAGTAAATATAATAAACAAAGTTGTTTTATTGATACAAAAATACTTATATGAAAATAATATGGATATTTCTGCAAAGTAAGTATGTACCTACCCATCTGCATTAAGTTCAAAGTTATTTATTTCACATAGGCCAGTTAGGCCTACAGGCACAGCAAAGACGGTAAAGTGTTGGATTTATTTAATGGTGATAACTATAATAGGTATTTCACGGTGTGACGAAGCTGTCACAGTACCTACCAAGTCCGACGCACGCATGACTCAGCGCACAAACACGCGAGAACATTCTAGAAGCCCGTCGCGCCGCATCGTACGAGGATGGCGTGAGGGAAACCAACCAATCAGCGAGCAACAGCGCACACGCCGGTCCCCACCGCAAATCCCCGAACGCCGGCCTATATAACGCACCCGGCCGGCGTCCGCCAGGAGTTCGCCTGTGCCTATTGTCGCTTCACGACGTCGTCTCGTGGTAATTCGGGTACGACGGCGGCAATAGTCACAGGAGGGCGCTGGAGGTGTTGGTCATATCAGGGCTTTGAGCCGGAGTTGCCCAGCACCGCCGAAACCTTCGCATCCCCCCGCGCTTCTCCCTCCCGCGCACGCGCCTCACGCGTGTACGGTCCGTAAGGCCTCCCGTCGACGGCCGATTTAAACCCGCGAGTGATTTAGATAAGTATTAGTGTTCTTTCAGCCGGCTCCTTCGGAGCCGTCCGGTCAGTGTGTAGATATAAGAGGTAGATTGTATCTTAGTGTTCTAGTATTATAGGAAATAAAGGCCACAGGCCAAGTTCAAAGTCATCCGTGTTTGATTGTCGAGGAATCCCTGATCCCCTATGTACGTGGTCTCCTGCCAGTGACCCCGCCGGCTCGTGACCACGTTACAACGGCATAGAACATAAAACTAAGTTTACGACGGTTCCAACGCACCCTGCACTGAGAAGAAGCCATAATTGTATATTCCTTCTATTTTAAATATGTAGGAAACTTAATCTTTTGACTACTTGATTCTTATGTACCTGTAATACAGAAAAGTAAAGATATTTATATTTTTTGTTTCTATTTTACATTTTTCAGAGAACGGTCATCCAATTTTTCATCGGAGGAAGTGGAAAAATTAAAAAACTTAATTGAGAAGTACAGGGATATCCTTTTTTGCTAAAAAACTGATGGGGTTTCTTTCAATTTGAAATAATCTGCTTGGAAGGATATCCATCAAGTTTTTAATGCAAATGTCACTGTACATCGGTCAATTAAGCAATTAAAATGTAAATTTGATAATTTAAAAAAGATGGCACGTAAAGTATGTATGAAGTTAATCTAATTAATATAACCATGTACATATTTATTAAATTATTATGTGTAATTGTATCATACAATATTATGGTTAGGATGCAAGCAAAGAACGGCAAGACGGCGCACAGGTGGGGGAAGACCTGAACTACCTCCTGCTTCCCCAAATACAGACTGGATGAGATCAATTATTGTTTTGTCGTCTGATGGAATCGAGGCAGAATATGATGATGATGTCATTAAAAAACCTAAGGGATTCATACCTATATTATAAATAAGACAGTGAGTTTGTTTGTAGGGTAGAGTAAGTACACAGATTTCTAAAAATCATAATTTACATGTACAAGCGAGTGTGTCTGTCTGTTACCTTTCAGGGCTGAAACAATTAACCGATTTGAGCAAAATTTGACACAGAGATAGCTTACAACCTGAACATGGACAGGACACTTCTTTCACAGGAAAAACAAGATCTCTCACAGTATTTTCAAAAAGCCTAAATATAGATTTAAGTTATTGGTACCAACTAAACTTACTTATACCTCTACAGAGCATGTGAAGGATCCTTTTATAAATACAACAATATATGAGATGAGACACCACAAACTGTAAGTATCTATTTATGTCACATCACATCACACTAATAATATAAAGGCGAAAGTTAGTATGCATATTTGTTACTCCTTCACTCTGCAACTACTGAACCGATTTTGCTGAAATTTGGAATGGAGATAGATTATACCCTGGATTAAAACATAGATAGGCTATTTTTATCCCAGAAAAATCCATGGTTCCCACGGTATTTGTGAAAAAAACCGAAAATCATGCGGGCGGAGCCATGGACAAAAGCTAGTACCCTCTATTTTCAATGACAAGATTCACTAAATAGAAATATTTAAAAAAATAAGGTTTAGTAAGGATTCAAATGAACAAAAGCAAGACTTGGAAGCATTGACCTATATTTGTAATTATTTTTACAGGTGACTGAGCCATCAATGGAAACTGAAGTACAGTTTATAAACAATAACACAGAAACAGTAAGAAAATAAACCATATTTTGCTCCTTTTTTTTTTTTTTTTTTTTTTTATCCACTACAAGTTAGCCCTTGACTGCGATCTCACCTGATGGTAAGTGATGATGCAGTCTAAGATGGTAGCGGGCTAACCTGTTAGGGGCATGGCAGTTATATTAAACCCATACCCCTATTCGGTTACTACACGGCATCGCACCTTCTTTGTTGTGCACGATCCTCATATTTGTATGATTGATATACTCTACTTAATTCTGATATCAAGAAGTAGTGATCTCATGCATTGTATTCTTAAAGGGTAGAAAGGGTCACAACTAACTTGACATCTTTTACACAAAAAGTACATCCATTGTAAACAAAGCATATCTTATTTATCTATTACTAGTGGGCCCGGCAGACATTGTCCTGCCTTGAAGCTAGAACCCGATTGCAGCGCCCCCTATCGGGTCCAATTGTCAATATAAACCATCCCGGGACCCACAAACACACTCAAAAAATTCCATCTAAATCGGCCCAGCCGTTCTCGAGTTTTAGCGAGACACGAACAGCAATTGATTTTTATAATAGTTATTATTATAGGTATTTTGTATTTCAGATTGATGCCACAGAGACAGAGAGTGCTAATATGTTGCCAGTGTTTGACAGTCGAGCTCCTGCATCACTACTGAGGCGTCCAATTTCTTCTCCATTGAAACGTTTGTATATTCACTATGACCGATTGACGTCCACTGCCGGACTCTTGTAAGGATCACCACAGAACACTATCTTATGCTATTTGTATCAAGTGGCTGCCAACAACTCAACACCTAATCTGGGTTTTCCATTGCTGCATTACAGCTCAAAGATATGATAGACATTGGGAGTTGGGACCCCATGGGGATGATGGGGATCATTATTGCTCAACTATCCTGCACTGCCCCATTATTGGGTGTAAAGTATGGTCCTCTTTATAATATTAGTTTAGATTATATAAAATTACATCCCGCTAAAATATTCTTCTACAAGTGTCCTTCTGTTGGTATCGTGGCTTTCAAAGTTGAATATATAAGAATTTTCATTTTCAATTTCATGAACCAATGGTACCAGGTCAGGTGGCTGAATTTCATTATATTTTTTACAAATATTATGCAGTACAGCTGTAGCCACAATAATTGGTTGTATTCTGTCAATTTTGGTTCTTAACTTAGAACCAATTGCAGGAAATCTTTTCTTCCAGCAGCCAAAGGTACGCTCTAAAACATTTCTTGTCCGAATGTGGCTTTCATTATAAAGTTTTTCACCTCTGGTGATTGGGTTAGTTAAAGGTGTTAACAAATAAGGTTTTTCTCACCTCCGGGCGGAAAGCGTCAATTTTCCTCCCGCTGCGCTAAACGAAAATGCCGCTTTCCGCCTCCGTCGAGGAGAAAAATAGTATACACACCACGGGCAGTAAATAAGAAAGCCTCAGATCACATGTTTATTGACCTCGGCTTCGCCTCGGACAACAATTGCATGTGATCTGAGACATTTCTTATTTTACTGCCCTAGATGTGTAATATACTATTAATGCATAGCCTCTGTCTCCCAATAGCCAGCAATTCCCAAATTCTTCATTTTCTAATCTCCCTTTAATATTACTAGAATTAAATATATGGCTATCATGACTGCCACCCGGCCATCTAGCAACAAAATTCCGGATGTAGTTGTCTGCATCGCAAATTACCTGAACATTAATTGAAAAATAATCTTTCCTGTTGCGAAAATATTCAGCTTCATTGCCGCCTGGCGATGCTATAGGTACATGGGTACAATCGATTGCACCAATAACTTTAGGAAATGAGCTTATTTTATGAAAATTTTCAATAACCATATTTATTTCTTCATTTCTAGGCATATATATACAGGGCGTCCCACGGCTATGCCGCATGGAGGGGAAGTACCTTAAATATCGTAGATGGAACATTTTACTGAAAGAAGACTTCATTTTAATTTAAAATACAATTTAAACTGCATTCATAGATTTTTAAATAATTGCCTGTTTGAACCGGGACTCGAACCCGCTATACGAGAAAAAAAAAATTACCTGTAGCTTTATCATACCGATCGAAAAGCTTCATTATAAGGATTATTTTTTGCTAAGTAACATAGCATCAAAAATAAAAAGAAGACCATGAATTTTAACATTTGATGTAAAATTTTGTAACCAGATCTAACCCCGTTAGATTTTTTTTATGGGGTTATGTAAAAGATAGTTTATAAGAACCGGTATGAAAGTGCACACGAGTGCTACAAACAGAACTTAGACGTATAATTTTAAATATTCACCATGAGCAGATCAAAAAAGCGACAGGGAGAGAAGTAATAAAAAGAGTGGGACTTCGTATTCAACAGAATGGGGCATATTTTGAGCATTTGATAAATTAAATTGAGGAATTTGGAGCCATTATCCTACTAATTATTATTTGTATTAAAATGTTAAAATTCATGGCCTTCCTTTTATTTTTGATGCTATGTTATTTAGCAAAAAATAATCCTTATAATGAAGCCTTTCGATCAGTATGATAAAGCTACAGGTATTTTTTTTTCTCGTATACGGGGTTCGAGTCCCGGTTCAACCAGGCAATTATTTAAAAATCTATGAATGCAGTTTAAATTGTATTTTAAATTAAAATGAAGTCTTCTTTCAGTAAAATGTTCCAAACACCTTAAATAGATAGAGGGGAAGTACCTTAAATATCTACGATATTTAAGGTACTTCCCCTCCATGCGGCATAGCCGTGGGACGCCCTGTATATAAATAGATCTCAATCTTGCCAAGGCAATGCTTACATTTCTTATCGCTCTACAAACAGTAGATTTCTGTACTCCTTTTGCAACACATCTTTGGAAACATCCTGATGCATAAAATTGCAAGGCAATTAACAATTGATCAGCTACAGACATTGATTGGTTTCTGTAACAATAAAAATATTCATTAATCATTTTATTTTAGTTTGAATAAATATAAATAATATGAATGTCTCCTTAGTCCTCTAGCTTATTCAAGTGCGGTTTTCAAGGTCTAAAGCTACCAATGAACCCGGGACTCCTTGCTAACCTTGTTTGTCAGGAAACTTGTAGGTAACTTATATTAAAATTACAAAACAGGTATTTCATCTTCATTTATTAATCTCAACCCATCGCCGGCCCACGACTGGGCACAGGTTTCCTTAAAACATAGAGAACATTGAATATTACATACTGCTAGCCAAGTGCGGCTTCCTACACTTGTGGAGAACTCTCAGGCATGCCGGTTTCCTCACGACTGCTTACTTAAAACGCACTAGACCATCACTACTCACTTATGTAAGTACATACATACCTTTTCGTATTCCTTTTGAGCGTCGATTCCAAAATGGTAACTAAATATTTGGCTACACGCTTGGACAATCTAAAACGTGCCACAAAGTCCACTTCATCCCAAAGAAAATGATCGATTCTTCTTCTTAAAAAAGGTTTCTTTCTTCGGAGAATATATTCAACAACATTTTCTTCGTCAGTTGAAGTGTCGTCTTCAAGAAGAGTTTGGAGAAAGTTATTTTGCGACATTATATAATTTCTTATATGCTTGAAATTTGGAATTATGATATTTAAATTCAACAAATTATTCTGACACAACTAAGCAGTACAGTTTTATTTTGATTTTTGAGATTAACTTGACTATAACCGGTCGCATTCGGTCGGTAACGGTTAAGGGTAAAGTCAAAGTCAAAAGTTGACGAAACGTGACTTGTGCAACCCAGTTTGTTTGTTTTGGCTGTCAAAATTAACTTTAACGTTAACTTAACTATAACGTTACTATAACCGCGTCTCAGGCAACCCACCCTTAGTCAGTTATTTTAAAACCTATTCTTAAACAAGCTTTCTTTTAATGGTAGTATTTTTTTTTGGAGTGTAAGGTAACATTTTTGATTTTTTTTTTGACTGGTAACACCGATAGTTATGCCAATATGGCGGTCCAAAGTGCGTTGCTATGAAAACGTGTGCAGAATTATTTCGACAAATTGCACTCATAGAGGCTAAACTATTTGTCACAGGCGAGTTAAATTTTAATATTGTATGTAAAAAACGCTTAAGATTACAGCTATAATTATAAACTATTGTTATTTCCTCATTTTATTGAAACATGTGGATGGGTAATGTCACTTGAGGTTAGGTAAAGTTACCACTGACAGCTTCATATCAACTTTACCTTTAACTAGGGTTGCCAAAAAGTACTAAGGTACTGTATGAAGGTTAATTGTATGATTGCCCGTTGTGTTGTAAGGCACTCTGATATAAAAAATATACTTACCTTTATTATAATGCACTGTGCACTACGAAATGTTATACCGCTCAAAATCCGAAAAACTATCTAAAACGCCCTAGCAAAGCCACATTTAGAATACCTATTAGATACTGAAGATCAGCTGCACAAACTCACATCAACATACCACAATGAGCAAAAAATAAACTAATAAAGGCTTTATATAAACTAATTTGATTATAAATATAAATAACGAAAGATTTGATCAATTATTTGTTTGTAATGGATAAACTTAAAAACTACTCAACCGATTTTAAACATTACTTCACTTACATAAAACTTCTTTATCATCGAGTAACTGTATATTTGTTATACATAGTATACAATTTGTTTGTATATAGTAATATATTTGAATAGTCCAGGCTAGGGGTTAAGAGCTAGAACCTAGAGCCACGAAGCCAATAAAAAAAACGCAATTACAACAACGCACCGTAGATACTAAATCTTTAAGAAAAAACGCGCGGGAAACGTTGGAAATAAAAGGCGCGATTTTAGATTTTATTTTTCAAAAAATCTAATTTTAATAGTTTTACTACATTGCTTTTAGCAATTAATAAATACAAAGTCGGCATTGTCTTCGATCTGGCAAATAACGCGAACGTATTTATAAATAACGAGAAATTCCATATAAATGTGAATATAACACCAAGTATCCCAGCTGCTGCCACAGAAATCACCGGAGTCCTACGGGGAGTTCCTCTTGGATTATCAAACAAAATAATATTTTCTCTCTTGGCCAGTGCAAGCAACGTTATTCAAGAAAGGCGTCTTATGACAAGGACTAAGGTAAACGAAGATTTTGAATTTAAGCCTACAGGAACGGTGGCTGTGACATTTGCAGCCATTCAACTACCACAATATGTTCATTTAGACTCCTGGAGACACGAGGTGAGTCCGTTTATTCCTCCAGTTAAGCAGTGCTTACAGTGCCTCCGATATGGACACATTGCTAGATTCTGTAAGAACTCGGTGAAATGCTTCATATCCACAGAAAATCATAATTACAAAAACTGCGCTGTTGAGATTTTTAGTGCGAAATGCTACAATTGTGACGGAAACCATATTGCTGTATCAGCTGAATGCCCAATAAAAAAAAACAAAAAATAAATGAAAATAAAACTAAGGCGAGAGCTTTTCAATATGTAGATTTATTCGATGAAAAATCATTTCCAAAACTAACAAATGACAAACAATTACAAAACTTACTCAAACCAGACAACTTTATGAATTTAATTGTAGAATCACTCGTCAAAATCATATCCACTAAAACAGATAATAACACATATAATAAGTCACTTCGATACAATGAAGGTTCTAATTATTGTGGTTTGGATAATCCTTAATGACGCTGAGAGGGGAACAGGCGTCCTGTTGCCTAGGGATTTGAACGTAAATGTATTTCCTATTAAACCTCATGACATGCGATGTACTATCGGTCAGCCATCAAAATCCACTAATTCTACAAGTTGTTTGTACCATGGGCCTGATGCTCCGATCATGTCAGAACACAGTGTTGACGGTTTTATCTGTTCAAAACAAAAGTTCAAAGCACCAAGGCCAAGTCTGTATCAAAGGATGAATGTCGTAAGGCTGTAGATGATTTTTCATCTGGTTCATTACCTCCACCGACTTATCCCGAGGTTCATTGTACATTAGTCTCTGGTTCAAAATCTGAGAGGGACTTCATTCTTATCAAACCCCACGCCGTCAAGTTCGATCATTATGGGTTGACATATTATGTTGATAAGATATTATTGGGTGGCTCATGCAATCAGTCATTTTGTGATACTCATTACAAGGGGGCTTATTGGATAGATGTGGTAATTAGGGAGAGGAAATGTCATAGTCTAGAGAGAGTTCAAATTAAAATATGTGGGGCATCAAATGGATTACGTGAAAGTGATTTATGGATATCCAGTAATTCCATTCCTCTTATCACATTGACAGGATCTTGTTATGGGTTTGACTACTGTGGGAATACATATTATATGACCAGATATGGACACATATTTAATTTCTACAAAAGCTTAGACACAATGAAGAAGTGTGATCCGGGATGAAAGGTTTCATTGCTGTCGACTGAACAGGAAGTAGTTCATTCTGAGTTAAAGATTAACGAAATATTATATCATGATAGATGCATAGACAGTTTGATGAAGATTAAATCAGGGACTACAATTACAAGGTATGATTTAAGTTTTTTCCATCCCTTTATCACTGGTATTGGTTGGTATATGTTATTTTATCCGTAACCACACGGTCTATTCTGGAACTGTTGAATATATGGAGGTAAACCCGATCTCGGTGAAATGCGACAAGCCCTCTCAATGTTCAATATTAGGTTCGTCTGATAATAAAACAGTCAAAATTAGAGTTCCTTTCAAATTGTGCCAGGGGGACACTGCATTTGTTTGCGATATAGGAAATGGCCAATTTATAAAAAACAACATCCTGGTAACGGCACAGAGTTTTGATCTTGAAGAGATGGAAGATGTGATACTAGTGTAACGTATCCGTTTTGTTTATCACAAATTCGTAAATTTTATACAACTAGCGCCATCTATTGACACTAGTTGTGACACTGGTTGTCACTTTGACAAGAAACCTATTCTGTGGTCTTAGGAGCAGAAATTGTGTTGTCGTATCATATAACATTCATTTAAATAAATTAATTTGGTTCGTTATTTGTTGTAGGAAAATAACAGAAATAAAGATAGCATTCTTTTGGCTTTTGTTTAAACATTATCGAACGATCCAAAGACAATTAGGGATCTATGGTTGGAAATGGAAGTGATTGAATGACAGATGCATTTGTGGTTTATGATAGCAAAAATTTGTGACGCAGAATTTTTGTGTGGTGAAATGTGATATTTTGGAGAATAAAGGCCAAATTGCTATCGCAGGGAAATGCGTTTCATTCAATGCCGGTTCCGATGCGTGCGCCTTAAAACCGGCTGTATGATGCGTGAACCCCCTTTTCCTACTCTGAAGTGCTCCGAGAGAGATTTGCAGCCGGTGACTGCGGCCGAGAATATGGAGGAAGATAAAATGGCTTCTCAGTTCGATATACATAAATCCTAATTGTTCTGCTGGCTGGAAATGGTATGTAAAAACACATCGTTTGACTAGGTTAACCGGAGGTCAGAGCAGGTCTAAATAGGTCGTTCATTTGTTGCAGATCAATATGTAAATACAACAACACATGTGGTTGGGAGAGGAGTTCCTTTCCAGTATTTTGGGTAAATATTTATAAAATAAAGCGTGCTTAGGGATTCCCAAGTCATTTAGCTCAGTGGAAAATTCCTAATTTGTGTTTTTCTCCTTGTCTTTCAGAAGGACACGGGAAAATAATAAATCAGCGTAAAATAAATCATTGCTGCTATGGTTAAGCATGGCGGATTAGATTTACCCCTAGCTGTTAAATTATTCATAGCATTTTATGCTGTTTGTGATTTTTTTTTATTTATTAAAAAATTAACAAACAATCTGACCGTGGGTTCATGGCCGGTGAGATCTCCATGTAAATAGATACTCACTAGTCGGGCCATCTCGTCGTAGACTAAATTCGGAAGAACCAGGACTGAGGATGGCGTGGTGACGACAGCGGCGGCACCGCTTCCCCTTCAGGTCGTACTTTATATAAATATAGCATGAACTAGTATCGTTCAATAAATAATCTAAATGGCAAATTGATGGTTAGCGCAAGTTTTCATTTGTGTTCCTGAATGTGGTTTTGTATGGTGCGTGATAAGGGGTGAATTCAGCCCGAGACAGAGACACGCTGCTGGTGCTAGCCGGACAAGCCCACATTCAGGCGCTAGGGGTACAGGATGAATAAATTGTTACATACCTAAGTAAATATACCTAACTATAAGAATTTGTGTTATAACCTTAGGTTAAATAGGATAGACTCGTACTTTTCATATACCTTTTGCTATTCTTTATTAAATATAATAATTAACTTTCAGAGTCGACCTTTATTTACCACCCACTGGAATCTCCTCTGACCCATTGACCAACAACAGTCTGCTAACGCCTCCTCTACTTCACGCACCCCAGTGCTGGAGTGTCTGCGAGGGCCTGACACATTCGCAGGTATATCCACACAGGACCTACTAGTAGAGAGGGGGCGTTACACTAGAAGAGAAACTGAATCCCGAGTATGACCATAAGATATTAGCAGTCAAGATAAATGAACAATATTAGGCTGAAGATTCTGTAAGCCCGGGTGAGCAACATAAGGAAGGAATAGAGTCTATGTTTGAGGGATTCTCCATGTCTATTAGTGGGTGGTTAATATGGATTATGGGAGGAATTATTGCATTCTGTTCAATTTTACTATTGTTACCTCTTTTATTTAGATGTTTATGGACATGTACAAAACGAACTGTTACATCCCTAGCTACTAAGGTGTATATTGCTGACCATTCATGTATAATTTTGACCCACTATTCGACATCTACGCAACACAATAAAGTATTAATCAGCAATATATATGCATATAAAACCAGATCATTAATTCAAAATCTTCAGTCGTTCTAGAAATTAGCCTAATTGCTGCCCACCTACGGACCTGGTTTCGGCCTGCCGGACTGGACTAGCAATAAAAGCTAAGGCCCTTGAACAAAAGTATCGCCGAAAGACCTTTTTGAGGTCCACGCGAGTCGCGTCAAGTGATTCGAGTAGTTAACATTAATTAATTGTGAATAAACCACAGATCAAGTACTCGCGCTGTTTTTTCTTTATAACTACCGAGTGCTTGGGAGTAACAACGCACAAAAATTTCCAGAACGAAAACGTTGGAACCAAAAACGCACTGTGTTTTCTTTTGCGACACCGCCATACACATCATTAATCCTTCGAGCCGTTTCTGCAGCACTGGTGCCACGATGGAACTCGTACTCGTAAATAACGCGATATTTCAAGTTTTCCATTTTGTAAACTGAGTGACGCAAAGAAAAAACCAAAAGAGGAAAAAAACAAATGAATTAGGGTTTTCAAAACACAAAAGCATGGGTAAATAGCTGTATTTTGAAATTGGAATTCCTAACCAAAGAGGAGATATTTGAGATTAAAGTGGCCAGTACGACAAAAAGCCAATTTCATATGTAAGGACCTAATATTCCACCATATCTGACCACTAAACAGTTTTCAAAAGAGCAAATTCTTGAAACTCGCCAAATATTCATGTAGATAGGGCAATATCAAGATTGAAAATCATTCAGTACTCGATTTCTTAACACCCAACATGAGAGTGTATGCTTGTAAAATCATACAGACACGTGCAACTCTGGTTAATTTGCAGTTTCCTTTGTTAAAAGAAATTGAAGTGTTTTTCATTAGAAAGATCCTGAAAAATAGAGCATAATTTTATGGAATAACGGTCTAATGTTTGGTACCTTTCCTATCAAGACATCTAATATATTCCGTTGCTAGTCAAACCCAATTGGCTTCTTGAAAATTTCATTTTAAACCTAAATTAAACTTGGTAATTCGCATGATTATAAAATAGCAAAGTATGATAGTACCTATTGAGGTGTAGTGACGTAGGTTAGATTATTATATAAGATGTATCTCTTAGATATTATATAACGCTGGCTGCGTTACCCCGCTATTCAACGGGATAACGCAGACTCAAATAACGCCCATATGGAGCAAATGAAAATGCATTTACCAACTATTAGCATTCTACTGATAGCAATCTGCGTTATCCTGGCCATTGGCATTTTTTATTTCGCATGGAGGCAGTATAAAAAGTGCCACCACAACTGGATAAGGAACCAGATCATTCAAAATAGCCTGCGGAGATCGTTCACCCACCCCTCCAGAGCAGTTCGTGGTGAAGAGCAAAATATTGCGATGAAAATTAATAGAGGAAATTCTATTCTATGGTGTGTGTTTATTTCCAAGTGGCTAAGACTTAAGTTATGAAAAGTGAGTTCGGTACGACGCGACGTGAAAAGACTATAAGGGATGGAAAATGAGTTGTTACAATCCCACCACCACCACCACTACAGCCCATTAACGTCCCACTGCTGGGCACAGGCCTCCCACTCTCATAGGAGAGGGAATTAAGAGCTTAGACCCACCACGCTGCTCCAATGTGGGTTGGCGGGCTTTAACGACTATTATCATGTTAGTGATAATAACCGGGACCGACGGCTTAAAGTGCTCTCCGAGGCACGGGAGGTCACCGAAACACCGCCAATTTCCTAACTCCGGGCTAGTACTGAGAATTTCTAGTCAGAAAAACCCAATAATTGTTATGACCCGACCCGGGACCTGGTCGGCCGCAGTCGAACATGCTAACCCCTAGACGAACGAGGCTGCAGAGTTGTTACAATGCTTAGAGAATATTAAATTAGTAAGAAAATATTTCCGTAACGAGGAAATCCGCCGGAGAACAAAGGTAACTGACATAGCCCAGAGAATTAGTAAGCTGAAGTGGCAGTGGGCAGGCCATGTCTGTCGCAGAACCGATGGCCGTTGGGGCAGACGCGTTCTGGAGTGGAGACCGCGTACCGGTAAACGCAGTGTGGGACGACCTCCAGCCCGCTGGACCGACGACCTTAAAAAGGTAGCGGGAAGTGGGTGGATGAGGAAAGCGGAGGACCGTGTGTGGTGGCGCTCTCTCCAAAAGGCCTATGTCCAGCAGTGGACGAATGCAGGCTGATGGATGGATGGAAGAAAATATTTAGTTAAGAAAAAAAAATCTCGTTACAAAGGTAATGTTATAATTATTTGTGCGTTTTTTGATGAGGGTTATCGAGTCTACTGGGGATCCAAGATCTGGCAGCTATTTTGGCCAAAGAATAAGTTTGGCCATACAATGCTGCCAGCATCTTGGGCACTATGTCTCATTTTAAGATTTTAGTTTTTAATTTATTATATTTATACGGTAGTTACGTTTCGCGCGGCAGTTTGTTTACGCGTGTTACGCATAGCTTAATAGTGAATTTCGTCGATATAATTGTATTTTAAAGTTTATTTGAGTTATGTTTATGATTTCATATGACTGTTTTTTAAAATGGCTAATTCAGCAAAAAAACAAAAAGTGCAAGATAGTAAGTGTATTAGAGAATTTCAAAGTTATTGGACTGAGAAATATGGCATGATTAGTAAAGGTGACAAAGCGGTGTGTGTTTTATGTTCTGGGACAGTAGTATGCAGAACATCGTCTGTGAAACGGCATTTTGAAACAAATCACAAATCTGTTAGCATAGCTGGGCATTAACTCGTTAATCCGTTAATCGTTAATTAACGAAGTTAACATTTTGATTAACGGATTGGATTAACTTTTAAAAATGTTAATCGTTAATCCAATGCGCAATTGTTACTATAACTATAATTGTTAATTAGTTACCGCACGGCACCGACAACTTGACATGACAAGTGCCGGGCGGCGCGTGGCAGTGAGTGAAACAAAAACTAAACTAGATATATTTTGCCGGCGCGTGCGAGAGAGAAAGAAAACTGCGAAGAGATTTGTTTCGTTTGATCATTTCATTACTTAGCGCCGGTGCTTAGAGTGACGAGTGTTTACTATTTTGTTTGTTTGTTTGTTGTTATTATAAATTACTGTAATTGATAAAGAAGAGTGCAGTGTAATTAAGTTAGAGAGAAAAAGTGTACTGTGCTGTGGTACTGTGTAGTAATTATTAAAATAAATTATAAAACCATATGATGGATGTTGGAATATTTGGAATCGGATCGGATTCCAGCGGTCCTGATGACTGAGTATGTGGAATTTGTATCCAGATCGGGCCAGCAAATACTTTTTGCGTGTAAGCGATGCTTGACGAAAGACACCAAAATAAAAGTTCATGTATCAAGCCTGAATAATTTGAAACAACATGTAAGAAGGGTACATGAGTCACAATACGTACAGTTTGAAGAGATTGTTAAGGCGGGCTCTAACCGGGGCAAGACTAAAAGGAGAACTCATTCTGAAAATGACAATATTAAAGATGATGATAGCACAAGTAGCAGTAATCCTACTCCCGTTAAAAGAAGAATACAACAGGGTCGACAGCTGAGCATCGGGGAATCGTTCGGGATTGCAGCTACTGGCAGCGGTGTACCCCAAGCCAAAGTGACAAATATATAGTAAATTTATTTGTTTCAAACATGATTCCTTTTTGTCGAAAGCAAGTCTTTTGGTGCGTTGATAAAAACGTTAAACCCGAGCAAAAATTCAATTTCAAGAAGACCTTTGGGTAGACGCATAACTGACGAACACATTGAATTGAAGCAACACCTGATTATGTAAGTAACTAAAATAAGTACCTATTTTCTATTTATTTTTAACAGATAAACGTCACCCTACGTAAACCTACGTAGGTATAATTTTATTTGAAAAAAGTTTAAATAATTAGGGGTTCATAAAATAGGTATGCGTGCATATATGTATATAATTTTCATTTATTATTAAGTATACCATTTTTTTTTAAACGTGATGTGCTTATAATTTTAATTTCAGTTTACTTGAAAAAATTGATTGGGTGGCAACGACGGCTGACTGTTGGTCATCACACAACGAAAGTTATTTGGGCATGACAGTTCACTGGTTAGATCCTATCACAAGAGCCAGAATGCAAGCAGTATTAACGTGCATACGCCTAACGGCCGTTTTCAATAACCTATCATGACGGACTTTCATACAAACTTTCACCCCCTATTTCACCCCCTATTTCACCCCCTTAGGGGTGGAATTTTGAAAAATCCTTCCTAATAGCACAATTAAAAAGTAGTTTTTGTACAAAAAACAACAACATAGTCAACATTTTATACGATCTTACTCTCCTCTTGGTACGACGACAGTTTCGCCAGAACTCGCCGGACAAGGCAATGCACCGGGTGATTTCCACTTAGATGCATATTCTCCTATTAGTTCCGCGGCAGCGTCACCAGGACCCTCCGGAATAACTAGGTGACTAAGCTATGTACCAGGGCCAGTACACACGTCATATTATGCCAATTCTCCCATGAGTACTGAGGTAGGGTCACCAGACCCCACTGATTTATCCTTTCGGGTCAACCAAATCGACCGAGAGGAAGAACATAATTTTGTCGACTCAGTCCTGAATTTTAAATAATAAACAAATAGACTCACAATTTCGCTCAAAACGTGTCCGCGGTGCATCCTGTTTATAGACGTAATGACGATTGCGTACAACTGACATTGCACCTTAAACTAATGGCACAAATACTTCATTTGGTTAAATTAATTTTTTAGCGATTGTGAGTCTATTTGTTTATGTGAGGTCAATGGTAATAATAAGTAAATTACTGACTTACCTTAATGTTAAAAATAATTTTTGCTCAGCATTTATGGCATTTATTTTCTTTGACTAGATTTCTTCTCTGATTAAACTTAATATAAAATCGAACTGTTTTTTATTTAAACGACAATACCCTCTGAATTCTTTCATATCGCTTTTCAAATGGTTTTTGATCAGTATTGAATAAGTTCCCTCACTTGCTCTGCATTTAAGCATAGGACGTGTGGCTTTTCGTCTTTTTCTGTATAATAAAAGCAAGTCATCATCGTCTTCTTCCTCTTCTAATAAAAGATATAAAAAAATGCGATCACTATTCTCGAACACGTCACACATCTTGTTTCACGGAGCACTCGGAACCAACTGGATGCCATCTGCTGTTGCCGTCTGCAGTCGGGTTCGTAATCATGACTGCAGCGACATGACGCAACGACGTGTCGTGACGACATGAAGCGACGACATGTCGTCTGCTGCTGCTGCGTGCAGTCGGCTACCAACTTGTACCTTTTACACAACAAAAAACAAAAAATCAATTGTCTATTCATACAGGCGTATATTACGAGTATATGTATATGAAACGTTGACAATGGTTTACAATCTAAATCTTTTGCTACCGTGAGTGAAAATTTGGATCATGAAGCCCATGCGATATGGGCTCATATTATGAACCCGATTCTACAAACAATATTAGAAAAAAAAAGATACCCTTCATACTTTGATGGTCCTACATCACAATACCCTTCCGAGTCAGGGTGGACTTTTTTTTAGGGTGTTGAATTCAAAGAGTGAAGGGTTCGACTGATCATAGGCATTGCTGTGAAGCAATGTGAAGTGTGAACTGTAGTGATTATTTTGCTGAATTTTAATTTTGGTCAGTAAGTTAAAAATCAATTATAGTTCAGTACAAACAATTTGTACGTTCGTTTCCTTTACTAACATTTTCTTGTTATAATTATAGTGGAACAGCGAGTGTCGCAAAGCCAACTGGACGAGTTGCTGCAGCACCTGATGGAGCACCCAGGCCTTGTCAAGGGCGTTGGTTTGGGAGCGAGATCAAAGGAGACAATTGATCGAGAGTGGAATAATCTCGCTTCCAGGCTAAACGCCCACGGTAATGGTGCAACAAAGACTGGCCAGCGGTGGAAGCGTGTATGAATACTTTTATTTGGTTATTTGGTTTGCTCTTGTTTGGTTTGCTGCAGGTTGTCCTAATCATGCCTAATTTTTTGGAATTTAAAACAAAAAATAAAGCTTCTGCAAGAAGGCGAGAAGCTTCTGGCACTGGTGATGGGCTAGCTACCCTCGACGATTTATCCGAATCGGAAAAGAATATTTTAGCAATAATCGGCGAGGGTGCTGTATCTGGTGACACACAACACAGGGTGCCTATTTTGGTAAGCTTTTAAATAATATTTATTTGTGTACTTGCACTATCAAAAAATTACTCTGCATATCTCTTTTCTATCACTTATATACAGGGTTAATTGTAAAATACCAACAACCTTCTACAGGCAAGTTCTATGCACCAAAGTAAATAACTTTGGTTTTACGACTTTTTAAAATTCCTAAAAAGAAACAAAGAACGCCCCTCGATACGTGAGGAACTCCACCATCGCGAGATATTTACGTATCGAGAGCCATGACGACTTCGTCACCCGACTAACCGACAGTGTCTTTGCGCGGGCTGATGCCTCCATGTTCCCGCATATTCGGGACATCGCTCCCTGGCACGCCCGCCCACCGGATAGGAAGGCTTACCCAAGAAACCTCCGGAGCGGCGACTAGGCCTCCCAAACTAAAATCATCTAACCACCGCGGGGCTGATCCACCACCTTCGCTGGGCCTCCAACCAGCGGGTTCCACCCGGCGAGGCTCGACCGTGGAACGGAAGAATCGCCCCAAGCCCATGGCCTACTAACGGCCGCCCCACCTCCGGACTGGCAGTTAAGGTAAGGGAAGAGGCCACCACCAGCAAAATAGGCACGGCACTGAGGGCTTTCCTTAAACCACCCACCCGTGCAACACCTCATGAAGCTAGGAAGCGAACGTTGGCAGACAAGGGTCAAGTCGAGCCGCCACAGCTCAAAAACGCGGCAACACCAGCGGACCACATAGCCAACGCCTTCCTCGAGTTCCTAGCGCTCACCAAAGCCTCCCTCGAGGTCAACCGGAGGACTTGCGAGGCCATCATGCAAACAACAACACTGGCCTTCTAAAAGTGAGACTCGAGGAAGCCGAGGCGGCCATATACGACAACGAAACTTCCCAAATACTGCACGGAGTTGTAGATGGGGAGTACATGGCCGCCTACAACGCAACAGCTGGCTTCGTGGAGGCACAGAAGGAGGACCCAACGTGCCAAAAAATACGATTTAAAACACCACCACCCGACTCCATAGTAATAGTGGCGAAATGTACCAAAATAATGCTGGAATGCCTGATCATGGAAAGGGCAAAGGAGATTGCGAGCGATGATAACGAACTCACGGAGCACTGGGAAACACCCAAATTCACCTGGGTGAACGGAGTCCCTGGTTGTGGCAAAACAACCTGGATAATCAGGAACTTTGACAAAACCCGTGACGTAGTTATCACAGGCACCAAAGAAGCGGCTAGCGATCTGAGAGAAAAACTCAACCAAAAAGGTGTCGAGAATACAAAATCCAAAGTCCGCACCATGGCGTCCGTTCTAGCGAATGGTTTCGGGGGACTAGCACGAGAAGGGCTTAACCGCCTGATCATCGATGAGACCCTCATGAACCATTTTGGAGCGATCGTCATGGTAACAAAACTAGCGGGCGTAGGGGAAACCCTCATGTTCGGGGACGTCAACCAGGTGCCAACATCGACCGCAAAAACGCCTTCAACATCCTGTACCGCCGTCCGGACATGGTCACGGGTATACACCAGGAGTTACTGTGCACGCATAGAAACCCAATGGACGTGGCATATGCCCTCAGCGAAGTATATGAGGGCATATACACGTCCAATAGTCGGATTAAATCCCTGGAGCAGAGGAATTTCGCCGGCGCGCAAATACCGAAAAGTACTGACAACACCTTGTACTTGACCCACACCCAAAGCGAAAAGGCACACTTGAAAGCCGAGGGCTTTGGTTCGGGTAACGGATCGCGCGTGAACACCACTCACGAAGCACAGGGGGCTACTTTCGACACGGTTATAATTGTGCGCATAACACAAACCAAAAGGAGGATCCACTGTGAAGTCCCACATGCGGTCGTGGCTGTGTCGCGGCATACTAATCGCTGCATTTATTATTCAGATTATTATAATGTCATGTGTAAAAAAAAAAAAAAAATTTAGTTATACACATACAATATACACCATTACACCATAAATATATTAGACAACATCTGTGAGCTTTATGTAATTTCTTTTAAATAAAAATTGATGAACAACATAAAAGATTGTTAAAAAAAGGCACGGACCACGAGTCTGTGGTGTGTAAATTCATTTAAAAAAAAAAATGAATTCAAACAGATAACAAAAGCTACTTGGACGTACAGTAAACCAGGGCATGGCAAAGGACCGTAAATTAGAGGAGGAAAAGAGAAGGAAATAGAGAGGAGGAAAATACCGTAGAGAGACTGGTACAGGTAAAATCAGACGTAATTTTGACGAACATGGGTGACAGCAGTAACACTCTCGAAGTCTATTATAAGTGGGGCTTAGATGGCAGCGGAGGTCACAGCATATATAAGCAGAACTTTTCGAACAATGCTATATATGCTGATTCCAACATAATATTATGTACAATTGGTCCCCTGGAAATGTCGGATATGAAAGGAGAGCAAGATTTTTTTTTGGAAAAATCACACTCCGTCTTCCACCAGATACTGCCATCCGTTCGTTTAAATTGAATAGAGACAATGACCAAAATACAAAAGAAGAGTACCACGGAATTGAGCAGGATATAGGAGACAGGACTACGAGTATATAATATTTCAAGCATATCCCTATTTGCACAATGCTAGATGGAAAAACAGTCAATGCTACACCCACGCATATGAACGATTTAGAAGATGTTAAAAAAAGAGTATGCAACACAGAAACTTACAAATTTTGTATTTCCGTGTTACATGCTCATCTTCGATGCTATGAATATTTACTGCATATTTCGTACAAACTGGAATAACAGCATTGGCAAGCCAGAGGAAAAGAAGCCCAAGAAATGGTCAATGCGAGAAAAAGTCGAGAAAAACTAAAAGGTCTTGTCCAAGATTGGGCCTTAAACATGAACCAATATGATTTTAATATACGTGTAACTGTGTAAATACGACCAAGAGCATCAGTAGAACGCATATCCGAATGATCAGGAACCGCATCGCCTTGCCTCCGACGTAGAAAGGACTTGTCCAAGATTGGGCCTTGAACATGAACCAAGATGATTTTAATACACGTGAATAGAGATCCTAAAATATGGCTTATATAATAATTTACACATTTTTAAAGGACCCCAATTTGAAGAAAAATATTTTTTTATTTTGTGGCTTTTTAGATCTTTATCTGAATCTTATTCAACAGTAAAAAAAACGAACTCCACTGGGTTAAGGCCCACATTGGTATTATAGGCAACCAGCGAGCAGACGAGCTGGCAAAGGCAGCCGCAATTAAATCGAAAACAGCCAAAGTCTACGATCGCGATCGTAGACTTTGCACAGTGTACTTTGCAAGTGTTACGGCATGGTGCTGCTGTGATCAATGAGGCCATACTACCTATTGGTCAACTTTCAGAAGAGGCAGCCGAGGCGCGGAATAAGCATATAAGAGAATATAGAATAAATATGTCCCGAAAATTTTCGAGAGAAGCCTGCAATATGGATATACTAAATCGATTGTTATTGACATCAGATCCTTGGTTATCCGGTATAAGAAGACGCAAACGCAAGAATTTGAAAGCATACAACAGTGATGTACTAAATCTATTAATGCCTGCTGAACCCTCCATAGAAATAAGTAAAAGTGAAAATGACGATGATTTTTAATAAAAAATAATATTTTATTGTAATTTTTCTCTTTCTTTTTCATTTCACCTATGATTTTAGCAATATTCTTGAAGAACTGTAACAATATAACCTCTTTGGATAAAAGAACAATTATGACCAAGTTTTTAGTCCAAATACCCCACTGTGCGATCGGTTCCCTGTCTCCTACGCCAAGCGCCACATCAGGGAAACAACTATCACCAACTGGCAACAGAGGTATGGAAGCAACGCAACCGGGGCTGTTACAAGGACATTCTTTCCTGATGTCCGAGAAGCTTACCGTACCATTGCTAATATCAAGATGGACAACATCAAAACCCAGCTGCTAACAGGGCACGGAGGGCTTAGGTCCTACCTTTATAGGTTCCGTTTGGTGGGGGACCCGAGTTGCCCTTGCGACGGTGCCACGGATGAAACTATAGAACACCTCCTAGTCGAATGCCCCCGTTTCGGAATCCAGAGGTAAAACTGTGAGTGCAACCTGGGTCTCCCCCTTACCAGGGAAATCCTAAGCATTGTGATCACTAACGACTTAGCTCGCGATGTGTTTCTCGATTACGCGCTTAAAGTCGTTAGAGCAGCCGGTAAATGTAACGGCTCTAGAGGGTAGGTCAATCAGAATACTGTAAGTAGGTCAGCCTGGGTTCTCAATAGTCTACGCTTATTAGTTGTTATCAGCTTTATTATTTATCTTAGTCTAATGGTGTCCTTAGTCTCATAAATAGTTGTTATTAGTCTTATAAATAGCTGTGTAATTATTAGTGAATCTCTCTCAGGGATAAAATCCGGAACGAGGAAATTCGTAAAAGAACGAAAGTGACCGACATAGCTCTGAGGATTAGCAGGCTGAAGTGGCAGTGGGGAGGTCATATCTGTCGCACAACTGATGGCCGTTGGGGCAGACGTGTTCTGGAGTGGAGACCGCGTACCGGCAAGCGCAGTGTAGGACGACCTCCAGCTCGCTGGTCCGATGACCTAAAAAAGGTGGCGGGAAGCGGGTGGATGAGGAAGGCAGAGGACCGTGTTTGGTGGCGCGCTCTCGAAAAGGCCTATGTCCAGCAGTGGATGCATACAGGCTGATGGATGGATGGATGGATGAATTATTAGATTTAGGGTGTATACTTGTATATTTTAGGGTTTTATTATCATGTAAGGGTTTATAGCAGTATTAGTGCAGTTTTACGTACTTTGGAAAACGACCATCAGCTGGGAAAAATAAAAATTAAATAAACAGGTGTTTAGGTGTTAATGGCAGGTGCGTAACTGTATTAGTGTCATCTATCTATCTATCTATACACGAAGAATTTTTTGTGGTTTTAAAGCCGCGGCGAGTTTAATCGCCTTTAGCAGTACTATCGGCTCAATTTTTTTTAATTTTTTTTAAAGTACTTACTTTTTTGAGTTAGAATTTTTTTTCGAAATAAACTCGAAACTGTGAGAAACAGTAGTACTACGCGGCGAAGTTCAAAGAAGCTAGACGGCGCGAGCGGCGTCTGGCGTCCAATCATCGAACCGATTCGGGGTTTAAAAGCCCCGCCCCTTAATCCTTTGAAACGGCCCGCGCGCCGCTGACCGCTCGCGGCTAGCCGACTTCCGGCCTCAGTTACGCAAAACACGTCACGCGTGCCGTAAGTGACGCTAATTCTGTTTTCAAATACGCGCAAAAATGGATCGCCATTACGAATACTCCAATTTGGAAGACCTAAGTAGGTATGGTGCAACGCCATTGCAAATTAGATACAATGCGACAGAAGCTCGACGGCTCTACGCACAACCGGATCACTTAAATTCCCTTCGTCTGCGAGGAATCCGAAACCCACAAGTTCCGTCCAGTATCACTATCTTAGCCGCAGCGCAGCGTTTAGTCGACCATGGGCAATTCCGAACACCAGAGCATGTTCAAGGTCGAGGTCGTCCCCGCATGTACTCGCCGGAACTCGACGAGGAAATCCTCGAATACTTCGAACGCGATCCTCGGCGAAGCACCCGAATGGCTGCAATTAGGTTTAACTTGAGCCAGTATTACCTACGTGTGGAAGTTGTTAAACTCAGAAGGCTTACATCCATACCATTTTAGGCGTGTACATGCACTTCACGAGAACGATGGGCCAGCTAGGATTGAGTTTTGTCAGTGGTTATTAAACAATCGTGAATTAAGCATTCTGTGGACTGTCTTGTCAACTTTTACTCGTATTGGAATTTTTAACTAGCACAATAACATAACAACCCCCACGTGATCCGCGAAAGTGCTCGAATCAAAGAAAGTGCGTAAATACGTGAGTGTAAAATTTAATACCTAAAATAAGTGTACCCACCTACGTGTACGTTCACACGGCGTCGAGTGTTTCTCTAACGAATCGGTTTTTTGCAGGATTCGGTTTAGTGGCATCAGTATTTCAATGAAGGAGTTCACACATGCATTCGATTTCAAGACACGACAAAAAACCGAATCTTGCTGAAGTTGACATCCGATTTTGCGACTACAAACCGATCCGGCGATACTGCAAAATGCAGATCCGATGCAGTGGTATAGGGCATTCAATACATGCGTTCATACGATACACGCAGGGGTAGATTCGGTTTTTTGTCGGATCTTGAAACCGAATGCGTCGCACAAGCTGGGAAGGAGGGGTGGGCGGGAGGGACACACTGCATGTGCGCTTGCCAGTCGCCAGTTCTTTTCGCCCGCTTTGACTGACCGCTCGCTATGACGACGAAAAATATAAACGTTGAAAATTTAATTTCTCTTGTCCAAAATCGGCCAGTTTTATGGGACAAAACTCTCGAAATATACAAGGATAAAAACTTGAGAACTGCTGGCTGGCGAGAAATATGTATAATTTTGAATGAAGATTTTGAAGAAATGGAGGAGAAAAACAGGCAGGATTATGGTAAGTTTGTAATTTTTTAAAGTAAACAGGTTAAGTATTTGTACATTAGCAGTGTGTTACAAAATTAACGTTAGATTGATTCGTCTTGCCAAGGCACAGCTCCTGCTGTAGAAATAAAATAATTTGTGAATTCAGATCGTATAACATTAGCACATCGTCCACCTCGTGTACTATTTTGTTCATTGGGTGCATCTGTGAACACGTTAACCACTGATGATACATTGCTTGTTGTTTCTATGTTCGACTGTACACCTTCCATATCTATTATAAAATTATGAAGTACAGTGCAAGCCTTTACAATCGATATTGCTGTGCTGGTATCAACATCCAGTGGACGATGAAATATTCGCCACTTGTTAGCTAATATGCCAAAGGCGCACTCAACATAGCGTCGAGCTCTGGTTAATCTGTAGTTATATATTCTTTTGTTTCTATCCAAATGGTTTCCGCCGTAAGGTCTCATCAAATGTTGATGCAAGCCAAAACCTTCATCGCCTATTACTACAAACGGAATCAATAAATCGGAATCGTTTGTCAGTGGACATGCTGCCGGTAATTGCAAATCACCATCTATTAGTTTTTTCCAAAAAGTACACTCCTTGAATATTGTCGAATCGCATTCTTTTCCATACGAGCCCACACAGATGTATGTAAATTAGTAGAAGATCCGAATCTAAATCGAGACCTACCGGTTTGATAAGAGAATCAAATTTATTTTATAATAAATTTCATATATTAGAAAATAAATTAAAAATGGGTAGACAACAGAAATCCTGGACAGAATATTTTTAATTATTTTTTGAAAAATGATTTTTCATAAAATGTTGCAACATGAAGATAATAATAAAATTTTATACTGGACTTAAAGTATAGAGCATATAGAATGTGCAATCGTAGGGTAGACTATTATTTACCTGGACGAACTACTGGGTAGACAGGTATAAACAGGTATGTCAATACTAGTTACTTTCACTGGATCGATAATAGAATAAAATTTATATCAGCATAAGCGTTGTTTTATTCTGAACACGATGATATAGGGTAGACTGCAAAAAATTTGGTCCTAATAGGGGTATACAAATTTTAAAAATTTCAATTTCAACGCGTCCGGAAATGAGTGACAGAGAGATCCGAGGTAAGTATACTGTGTGATAATAAAGGACCGAACATTGCTGTTGTGTCTCATGGGATCGTGAATATAAGAAAGTGCGCATGCTCGGTATGTAAACTTCATAGAGAGTAGAGCCCAAGCGGCACAAATTTTTTTTTGTTAATGTTTTGTTAAATTTAAGTTAACAATTATAAAGGAGAAGGTTTACCTTTGGAGCACTCTTTGTACACTCTACCATGAATAGAGGAAAATACATAGATTGTATTAAAAATATAATAATTTAGAATATTAAAGTAATTAACGCGAAATAAAATAAAATGTATTTCAAGTTTTCGATACGTTTACAAGATGGCAACCTTTAGCCATAGAGATGGCAGTAGGCGCGAAATGTATCGAATGTCATTTCTGACAGTCACTGTCAAAATAACGTGTTTTCCCTACGGTTTTTCCGGTGTTGTGTTGACACTTGACAGAAAACGTCAAAAAATATGAATCCGCCATTGTTACCCACTCGTGTTTAGTGTTGCTTATCGTGGAAAGATTAAATAATTACACCGCTGAAATTACGACGAATTCGTAGATTTGAATGATCAAAACTGGTTTAGTACTTATTTTTCTTTCATTTCTCTACTTGTAAAAGGACTGGACCAACGCTCCATACAAATCTGGACCGTCTCCTTTCTGACTTCTTGTTAAAGAAAATCTCCAAAAGTTAACATTTTTTTTTGTGACGCTTGGGAGGTACCTCTGCTATCCTCCATATTGTAAACAGTACATGTTATTTTGGAGCAACTGACATTTGAATTCAGTATGCGTTATTTCGGAGCAACTGAAAAAATGTTGCTAACAAATTAATTATTTAAATACATAACAATTTAATATATTTAATATCATACAAAAATAGTAAATAATATAACATAAATTAAACAAATAAATATATATAAATATATGTATATGTACGCTGATAAAAGGTTTTTTTTTATAGTTAAAAATATATGTTAAGTTATAACAAATAATAGATGATCAAACGAACTTCCTGAAGTGAAGTTCGATCATTATTATATTTCGTCGCTTCATTCGAAGATATGATTTATTTACTAGGTAGTTCCTTTATTGTACAGCAACAATCGCACGATTTTTAGAGATGTTTTATTTTAGTATAATGACAAAATTCTCCCACTTAAGCCATCCCCACTTGTTTACCCATTCAATATTTCTTCGTCATTCTTTTTAGAGATATATACCTAATGTTATTGCAAAAATAGGTATGTTTCAGGTTGGGTGGGTTGGGAATTTATATATCTTCGAATGAAGCGACTCATATAATAATGATCGAACTTCACTTCAGGAAGTTCGTTTGATCATCTATTATATTTCGTCGCTTCATTCTTCAGATATGATTTATTTACTAGGTAGATGTTTAGAGATACAGAAAATATCTATTTTTGCAAGAACTGTTTCCACATTGAATATAGAATAATTATTGTTATCAATAATTTTATTTATACTTCCCAATCTCTTATTTGAGTCGTAATGTTTTAAACAGCTTTATGCTTAAGGTTGGAATCATGTGCGGATTTCTTGAGATTCTCATCTACGTATAGTTAAGATGAGTCTAAGATTTTTCTTAAGTATTCATTTTACTTTAGGAATACAATGTTGCGCTTTTTACATCAGCTGCTGAGTAACAAGCTTACAGATTTGATGCAAGCAAATGAAACCAATAATTATTAATGTTAATGCTGCAAGATTTATGATCTAATCAAAATTATCTTATCTTATCGTTTTATGCTGAAAGGTTTACTCTCCTTCGTTGTTACCTCTCGGGTAACCCCCAGGAAAACCTTAAGTGTAATTTGACACTGCATGAAAATACAATTCTCAGGTGCGTCATGCTGAAAGGTTTATTCTCCTTTGTTGATACCTCTCGGGTAACCCTTCGGAAAACCTTTAGTGTAATTTGACACTGCATGAAAATATAATTCCTCAGGCGCGTCATGCTGAGCTGAAAGGTTTATTCTCCTTTGTTGATACCTCTCGGGTAGCCCCTCGGAAAACATTTAGTGTAATTTAACACTGCATGAAAAATTAATATAAGAATAATTTCTTAAGCCTGTCATGCATGAAATAAATTGCTGAAAATGAAAGATTAAAGACTCACCGTTTTCCTGTAAACAGCAGCGGTTGTTTCTTTTTCAAGATTTTTTATTTAGATAAAAAATAATATTAACTATGTTGAAAGTGGGAACGTCCGATCGTTGCTACGCACGATAAAAGAATGACGAAGAAATATTGAATGGGTAAACAAGTGGGGATGGCTTAAGTGGGAGAATTTTGTCATTATACTAAAATAAAACATCTCTAAAAATCGTGCGATTGTTGCTGTACAATAAAGGAACTACCTAGTAAATAAATCATATCTTCGAATGAAGCGACGAAATATAATAATGATCGAACTTCACTTCAGGAAGTTCGTTTGATCATCTATTATTTGTTATAACTTAACATATATTTTTAACTATAAAAAAAAACCTTTTATCAGCGTACATATACATATATTTATATATATTTATTTGTTTAATTTATGTTATATTATTTAATATTTTTGTATGATATTAAATATATTAAATTGTTATGTATTTAAATAATTAATTTGTTAGCAACATTTTTTCAGTTGCTCCGAAATAACGCATACTGAATTCAAATGTCAGTTGCTCCAAAATAACATGTACTGTTTACAATATGGAGGATAGCAGAGGTACCTCCCAAGCGTCACAAAAAAAAATGTTGACTTTTGGAGATTTTCTTTAACAAGAAGTCAGAAAGGAGACGGTCCAGATTTGTATGGAGCGTTGGTCCAGTCCTTTTACAAGTAGAGAAATGAAAGAAAAAAAAGTACTAAACCAGTTTTGATCATTCAAATCTACGAATTCGTCGTAATTTCAGCGGTGTAATTATTTAATCTTTCCACGATAAGCAACACTAAACACGAGTGGGTAACAATGGCGGATTCATATTTTTTGACGTTTTCTGTCAAGTGTCAACACAACACCGGAAAAACCGTAGGGAAAACACGTTATTTTGACAGTGACTGTCAGAAATGACATTCGATACATTTCGCGCCTACTGCCATCTCTATGGCTAAAGGTTGCCATCTTGGAAACGTATCGAAAACTTGAAATACATTTTATTTTATTTCGCCTTAATTACTTTAATATTCTAAATTATTATATTTTTAATACAATCTATGTATTTTCCTCTATTCATGGTAGAGTGTACAAAGAGTGCTCCAAAGGTAAACCTTCTACTTTATAATTGTTAACTTAAATTTAACAAAACATTAACAAAAAAAAATTTGTGCCGCTTGGGCTCTACTCTCTATGAAGTTTACATACCGAGCATGCGCACTTTCTTATATTCACGATCCCATGAGACACAACAGCAATGTTCGGTCCTTTATTATCACACAGTATACTTACCTCGGATCTCTCTGTCACTCATTTCCGGACGCGTTGAAATTGAAATTTTTAAAATTTGTATACCCCTATTAGGACCAAATTTTTTGCAGTCTACCCTATATCATCGTGTTCAGAATAAAACAGCGCTTATGCTGATATAAATTTTATTCTATTATCGATCCAGTGAAAGTAACTAGTATTGACATACCTGTTTATACCTGTCTACCCAGTAGTTCGTCCAGGTAAATAATAGTCTACCCTACGATTGCACATTCTATATGCTCTATACTTTAAGTCCAGTATAAAATTTTATTATTATCTTCATGTTGCAACATTTTATGAAAAATCATTTTTCAAAAAATAATTAAAAATATTCTGTCCAGGATTTCTGTTGTCTACCCATTTTTAATTTATTTTCTAATATATGAAATTTATTATAAAATAAATTTGATTCTCTTATCAAACCGGTAGGTCTCGATTTAGATTCGGATCTTAGACCAATTTATAATATGAATCAACCACTGCTAATAATACGATGGAAAAGAAATCTTTGTAATTCATAAACATGGAACCACTGTTGTTTGGCTTTTTTATCCTAATATGTTTACCGTCCACTGCACCAATGCAATGGGGAAAGTTTGCTCTAGTATTAAATCCATTGGCGATATATTCCCAGTCAGATATTGTGTTGGGTAATGTCATAAACTCCCCATGCAAATTGTTCCAAATAGCATTCGTTACTTCCTTAATAATGTTACTGATCGTAGACACTCCGACTCGGTAGGCGTAATGTAAATCCTTGTATGAACACCCAGAAGCCATATATCTGCAAGTAAATTTAGTTATATTTTTCAGCTAAATCGATCGTAAAGAAGTGGACTAATATTAGAGACAGCTGGATGAGGAGTATTAATGAGAAAAAGAAATCAAAAAAATCAGGATCGTCTGCGACATGTCCGAGAGCCTACGTTTATCATCGTCAAATGTTGTTCTTAAAAAAAATTGTGACGCCAGCTGACACACATGATAGTGCAACTATTGCTACACCAAACCCAGCAGACGATAGTACAGCCGCTACAGTTACATCAGATGTTACCCATGACAGTGCGATGGCTCAGGACAATTTATTTGGTGAAGATGTCGCAAATAATCAAGATGCTACAGATGAAAGTCAACAAGAAACTAATAATGAAAATTTAGTAGGTGGTTCGAAAAGAAAAAAAAGCAGACCATCGAGGCAGAATTTAAACGTGTTTGATAAGAAAATGAGTGAGTTTATAGATTATCAAATGGAATGCAAGAAGAAAGAAGAAATGAAAGAAGACCGTAATTTGTTTTTCTTTAAAAGTCTACTTCCATCATTGGCAACGCTAAACGATAATCAAACATTAGAATTTCAATCAGGCGTCTTAAATTTATTGCAAAATATAAAGAACCGAAATGAATGGTCTCCTGCACACTCATCAACATACAACTATCAACCAAATGTGGCACAATCACAAGGCTATTTTACATCGCAGTACCAAGCATCACCAGAGTCTCAAAGTATTCAATCGAATGCTTCTGATTTACCAGACTTTCATAATATGTAGTTGGGAAACTTCAAACTGTGTACCTACCAAGCGATTTTCTATAATTTCTTAATCATATTTTTAATAAATAATTTAATTATAATAAAATACAGTATTTCAATCTTACCTTATACATATCGCTAATTTTTCTTCTGGTCTAATGCTTTTCCTCATATTTGTATCACGCTTTTTCAAATCTTTTTCCACTTTTTTCAAAAGATTATCAAATGTAGGTATAGTCATTCTAAAGTAGTTAAAAAATTTTTGTGGATCATTTCTTAACTGCTGCATTAGAGTTGTAAAGGCACCAACTGTTGATCTTCTTTGTACTATTGGGTTTAACCACAATCTTTTTCTACGACGCTGACGGCGATAATACCAGTATAGTATAGCAAGACTGTTCACGTCCATCGCTTCCAAATCAACGTGAGGAACTGTGCGCGCTCTTGCTAATAAAAGCCGGATGGTGAGTTCACACGAGATCCCGATACGAGGCCGTCGGATACGGCCAAGCAAGATGTGCTGTGTGAATACAACATTCGGTTTTTCCAGATCCGATGAAAATAAGATTCGGCAAATCGTGTCTCCGTGAGAACGTACCGTACCTCGTGAGCTGTAAATAACCTGCAATGATGGTGTAAGTACTGCCGCCTTAAAACTTTCATCGAAACTTTACCTAATGTTAAACAGCTGATAGTCGTACGTAGGTGAACGACCAGTCGTGCGCCGCTCGGTTCAAGCGTCACGTGACCCGCTCAGTCAGCTGGCGGTACTAATTGATCGCAAAACTTTCGAAATAATAATTTCTCGATTTTTTATTTTTTATTTTAATACTAGGGTCAGGATTAATGGTAGAAACAAATTGTACTGTTAATTTCGAATCACCTCTCAGGGGCCTTAAAACCACTAAAAATTCAGCTTGTATAATAATATATATAAAATTGTGAACTAATCAACGCACAGCCTAAACCGCTGGGGTTAGAAACTTGAAATTTTGACTGTAGGTTCCTTTAGTGACGTAGGCGCACATTAAGGAAGGATTTTTCAAAATTCCACCCCTAAGGGGGGTGAAATAGGGGATGAAAGTTTTTATGAAAGTCCTTCATTTCTCAAGATATTCTCAAGTTATATCAGTGAAACTTGGTATTTTGGCTTTCAGTAAGAAATATAGAAGTACGTGTTTCACAGTTTTTTAAAATTCCACCCCGAAAGGGGTAAAATAGGGGTTGAAAGTTTGTATGAAAGTCCTTTATTTCAACTTTGCATTTGGGCTTTCGGTTAAATATGAAAAAGTACGTGTTTCACCATTTTTGAAAATTCGATCCACAAGGACGTTTAATAGAGAGTTTGTCCTTCAATCACACCGCAATAGAGCAACGGATCAACGTTATTTTTTGCATAGGTATAGTTGAGAACCCGGTGACAAAAGCTATTTTGCCTGTGGGAATTGAAAAACTTTTACCACGCGAACGAAGTCGCGAGCATCCGCTAGTTATTTATAGTTTTAATTAAGTCGGCTGTAAGGATACCACATAATAAATAGTGGTAGGTTTTGTAGGGACCGCTGGTTAGTTTTTAGTGGGTAGTCCGGGAAACCGGGAGTCTCACATACCCACCCGGAACCTGCGTGTTCGCCTTAAGCGAGCGCGCAGCTTCAGGGGGGGATGCGTAAAGGCATTTCCACCAGCGGAATACAAATAAATAAAAAAAAAACATTACTGACTGGTATAATTATTGCAGAGAAGTTGTGGTAACAAATTGAAAATATGAAAAACATAGGAAAGATTGGAGGTCCTGGAAAAGTCATGCAAGTAGACGAAAGCAAGTTTGGTAAGAGAAAATATAACAGAGGTAATCTTTATCTATACCTTATTTATCATTAAGTGAGTCCGTCTGTTACGTTTTCACAGTTACAGTTTAACAGATTTTGATGAAATTTTATAAATATCTATTTCATTTGTTTTAGGATGACATGTTGAAGGGCACTGGGTCCTTGGGTTAATTGAAGATGGCAGTGAAGACCTGCGTTTGGAAGTGTGCCCAGATTACATCAGAACTGCAGAAGTTTCAATACCTATTATAGCATTATATGCCACATTTATAAATGAAATATTAAAACATTTGACAGTTACAAAGAAGCCTGTACTCATTACAAAATAGAATCCTTGGAACTAAGAAGAATCCAAAGTGGCATGCTGCTGTTACAAGCTATTTTGACTGGCCAAATCGACTGTCCTGACCTGCTCTCAGCATTCTCATTAAACGCTTCCTCTTTTAGGCTCCGAAAACCCAATCAAACAAGTGCCAAAATCAAACACAAACTACGCCCAAAACTCTGTAATTATACGCTTATCGCGAACCTACAATAAAGTTTACTCCGATCTTGACTTCTTCCGTCTATCAAAAACGCAATTTAAAAATGCAAACATTAAACTACATCGGAAATATTATTTACATTAATTAGTTCACAAGCACATCCCTCATAACACACATACACACCCGCTCGCACATACACCCGCACACACGCACGCACGCACGCACACATACACACACACACACACACATACACACACACACACACCGACACACACATACCCGCACGCACTTGCACTTGTTTAACTTTAAGTACCTACTTATATATCTTTACAATTGTATAATTTTGTAATCTTTTTGGCCTTATTTTAGTTTTAAGAGATAACTGTAAATTATTCCCCTAGCGCAGTGGTCGGCAAAGTGCGGCTCCAGAGCCGCATGTGGCTCTTTGACACCTTAAGTGCGGCTCAGGGACTAACAGAGACAAGTAACTTATGCTAGTTTATGAGTGATCTGTGGTGCGGCTCTGGAACAAATATCCACGGAAGGCGCATTATTATTTTCATTTTAAAAACACCTGGCGCTCTACATTCGAACGTCTTTGTGTTGAATTGGAAATATTGGTGAAGAAAAAATGTGTTAGTTCACAGCAAAAGTGGTCTGCTTTTAATGACCTGGAGAAGGAAGACAATATGATCATTTTCAACGCTTGTAATAGTATTCCTAACTCTTACGATCATCGTTTTCAAGCATGAAAATAATCAGTTTCTGAGAAGTAGTCCTATTGATGAGAACTTGCAATCATGCCTAAAATTAAAAAAAATATTTTTATTTAGTGTACTACTTATTTAGTGTATTAAAAGTTTACTAAATAAGCAGATTTGGCTCCCAATTTTTTTGAATTGTTGTAATGTTCATATTTGGCTCTTTGGCTAATAAGTTTGCCGACCACTGCCCTAGCGCGCCCCGCGGCAATCATTGCCGCTGTCAAAATAACGCTTGAGCGCCCCGCGGCAATCATTGCCGCGCAGCGTAGGCGCGAATGTATACCGGTCTGTCGTAAAGACGGCTATGTCTATCTCCTTTCTACCACTTGAATATTGCTGTGGAAGAGTAAGCTAGCTATATTCGTGACACTTCCACTCTAAATCTTCTAGTAAATAATTCTACGATCGAGTGGAAGCTTCGGCTCGGTTCGTTCGTCAGTCGCTTCACAACCGTGGTTATCAGTGGCAGTTTTAAAGTGTTAAATTACTCCGGAATCATCTTAAAATGTAAGTAAAGTGAATAATTAACTAATTATGCATTGAAATAATATAGGTTTGTTGCGTATTTACTAATTTTTATTAGTATTTCGAGCTTTAAAAGTGGGCTAGTCCAAAAAATCTGAATGATGTAACGGTTTTGTCTCAAGGTATTTATATTATTATTATCATTTTCTGGTGAAATGCTGTTAATATTAGATGATCAATATCATATATTATCAATTTAAAACATTAAACATTCAGAAAATAGAGAAATAAAATTCAAAATTGTAATTTTTGTTACGTAATGCATGATTTATTGCTGTGACGGTACCCGCGCGGTTAGGGGCGGGGGCGGGGGTTTGACAGTTTGGCCACGGTTTGGCGGTTTGATCGCATAGTATGGAATGGACTATCCCTCGGTACTTTTTGTTTTGTAATTTTTATTTTATTTTGTGTTAGGATGTATGTGTGTACCCGTATGTACCTACATATTATGTATGTTTGTTTGTTACGATTTTTTACAACCTATTTTTTAATTTCAACCCGTATGTACATAGTATGTTTGTTTGTTTGTTACGATTTTCTCTAATACCAGTGGACCAATTTTAATGATTTTTTTTATAACTTATTTTATTTAATTCGACCCGTATGTACATATTATGTATGTTTGTTTGTTTGTTACGATTTTCTCTGATACCAGTGGACCGATTTTAATGATTTTTTTTTATAACTTATTTTATTTAATTCGACCCGTATGTACATATTATGTATGTTTGTTTGTTTGTTTGTTACGATTTTCTCTGATACCAATGGACCGATTTTAATGATTTTTTTTTATAACTTATTTTATTTAATTCGACCCGTATGTACATATTATGTATGTTTGTTTGTTTGTTACGATTTTCTCTGATACCAGTGGACCGATTTTAATGATTTTTTTAATAACTTATTTTATTTAATTCGACCCGTATGTACATATTATGTATGTTTGTTTGTTTGTTTGTTACGATTTTCTCTGATACCAGTGGACCGATTTTAATGATTTTTTTTTATAACTTATTTTATTTAATTCGACCCGTATGTACAGTCGACGTCAAAATTGCATATAGAATAAGCAAATAAGTTGCTTTGCATGCGGTCGGACACCCACACACTTGCAGTAGTATAATATAAGTCGTTCAGCTTGTAGGTATTGTAATAGCCGAGTAATATCGATAATTTCACACCTCAAGTAAGTGAGCTCAATGGCGAGGTGTGGAACTACTTGGATTGCACACCGTAACTGTTGCTGGTTCAAATCTCGACCCCGTGTAAGTTTTTTTTACTTTTTTTATTTGATGACTGATATTTTTATACCAGCAATAGCATATGCGGGTAGTTTAAAAAATCTCTGAACAGATATGGCCACTGAGTACTGACGGAGACGGAAGATTTGACACTCGTTAGTCGTTATTAGCAAATACTACAAAATTATTATAATTTACTAGGAATAATGCAGGCTTATATTAATATGCAGAAGAGGATGCATATTATTGAGCTAAATAATATCGGATACAATATACTTAGCTCAAATTTGCAATGAAACTGGTTTCACTGTGAGTATTGTTTTTATTGTTAAAAAATGTGTGTTCATAAACTTAGGATTAGTTACATAACGTTTTATTAGTAAATATCTAGACAAGATACTTAGTAGTTTCAAAAGTGTTTATTTTAATCTCGCTGTTTGGTTTTTAGTGGACAACCAAGTGTTGGGTGTCGCATCCTGACGAAGAGAGTAATGCTTCACAACGAAGACATAATATTATAGATGAACAATATGAGAACAATATCTGCATACCAACTGTCGAGTTCGCGAACATGTTCGATACTTAAACACCAGCGCCAAAGCTGCACATTATAACACATGGAAGTGATGTCCAGCTGTTGATGTGCCACAACTATCATTTGTGCATGATAATTGTTGTCCTGTGCATCGATCACATATAGTGCGTAATTGGTTTAATCAAAACCCAGACAACAGTTATTCCCTGGCCAGTAAGATCACCAAACTTAAATCATAGAGAATATTATGAGGTTTGATGGTGCAAACTGGTGGGTTATGTGAAATGAAAAGACTGCAGAGGAAACGGAGGCTCACTGTATGGAATTATGGGAGAATATATTTAGAATAACGGATATCTATCCTAATATTACAAACGGATTCACCCGGCGGCGCTTGCTTGATGTTATTGAAAAAAGTGGAGGTTTTATTGAATAGTAATACTTTTAAAGCTATATAAAATTTAATTTTTAAGGCTTTAAATATGAAACATAACGTTTATTCTTTTCCTAACTTGTAATAATTATTATTAGTATATCTTATCAAAATTAACAGACAAAAAAGCAGCGCCGCCCTTTGCTTACTATATTTTTAAGGTTTAGCTTCAATTTTCTTTTCTTTATGAAAACGATTACTTAAGCTATAACCTTAAAAAATGATAGAAAAAGTAGCTGAAGTTATTTATTACTTTTGAGAAAATGTAACATGATAACAATGAAAATAAATGAAAATAAAGTCGATTATCTAATAAAAAGTGTTTCTTCCAATTTATTTTGTTTGTTTTATTACTTATTGACTCATAATAAGCAATAATTGACACCACTAACATAGTTATAGCTTTCCTCCCAAAATAACTAACTTTGTCCTTAAGTATTATCTTGTTATAATTAATGTTTGCGTTTATAAATGGAAATAAAGATATATTATAATAAAGAATAACAAACAGACACAAAACACATAAACAAAACATAAATTTTGTTTGTATTCAAAACAAAATAAAAACTGCTGTAAGAGATTCGAACCTAGGTCATATGATGCGTCGTAACTCGTATACCAACTATACACGAAGAAATTTTTGTGGTTTTAAAGCCGCGGCGAGTTTAATCGCCTTTAGCAGTACTATCGACTCAATTTTTTTTAATTTTTTTCTAAGTACTTACTTTTTTGAGTTAGATTTTTTTTTCGAAATAAACTCGAAACTGTGAGAAACATTAGTAGTGGTACGCGGCGAAGTTCAAAGAAGCTAGCCGGCGCGAGCGGCGTCTGACGTCAATCATCGAACCGATTCGGGGTTTAAAAGCCCCGCCCCTCAATCCTTTGAAACGGCCCGCGCGCCGCTGACCGCTCGCGGCTAGCCGACTTCCGGCCTCAGTTACGCAAAACACGTCACACGTGACACGTGCCGTAAGTGGCGCTAATTCGTTTCAAATACGCGCAAAAATGGATCGCCATTACGAATACTCCAATTTGGAATACCTAAGTATGGTGCAAATGTACGCCATTGCAAATTACAATGCGACAGAAGCTCGACGGCTCTACGCACAACCGGATCACTTAAATTCCCTTCGTCTGCGAGGAATCCGAAACCAACAAGTTCCGTCGAGTATCACTTTCTTAGGCGCAACGCAGCGTTTAGTCGACCATGGGCAATTCCGAACACCAGAGCATGTTCAAGGTCGAGGTCGTCCCCGCATGTACTCGCCGGAAGTCGACGAGGAAATCTGGAATACCTACTTCGAACGCGATCCTCGGCGAAGCACCCGAATGGCTGCAATTAGGTTTAACGTGAGCCAGTATTACGTGTGGAGATTGTTTAACTCGGAAGGCTTACATCCATACCATTTTAGGCGTGTACATGCACTTCACGAGAACGATGGGCCAGCTAGGATTGAGTTTTGTCAGTGGTTATTAAACAATCGTGAATTAAGCATTCTGTGGACTGTCTAGTCAACTTTTACTCGTATTGGAATTTTTAACCAGCACAATAAACATTTTTGGGCCTTTAACAACCCCCACGTGATCCGCGAAAGTGCTCGAATCAAAGAAAGTGCGTAAATACGTGATTGTAAAATTTAATACCTAAAATAAGTGTACCCACCTACCTCGTGAGCTGTAAATAACCTGCAATGATTATGTAAGTACTGCCGCCTAAAAACTTTCATCGAATCTTTACCTAATGTTAAACAGCTGATAGCCGTGGGTACGTAGGTGAACGACCAGTCGTGCGCCGCTCGGTTCAAGCGTCACGTGACTCGCTCAGTCAGCTGGCGCTACTAATTGAACGCAACATTTTCGAAATAATAATTTCTCGATTTTTTATTTTTTATTTTAATACTTGGGTCAGGATAAATGGTAGAAGTAAATTGTACTGTTAATTTCGAATCACCTCTCAGGGGCCTTAAAACCACTAAAAATTCAGCTTGTATTATCACGACACTGGGAGTGGTTACTGTAAAGTGATGAAATAAACAATCAGAATAGACAAGGTGATTGAATAGGAATATTTAGAACCTAATGCTAATGACATAAGGTTGATATTGTTGACAGTTTATGGTAATGCAGGTAGTATTGAACTGAAATCGTTTGAACCTTACGGTGTTGATTTAAGGTTGATAATATTATTGACAGTTTATGTTTATCAGTGTGAGTGAGCACGTGAGATTCACAGCATTGCTTGCAAGCGGTTTTAGCCTTAGAGCTATGTATGGACTTTTGCAGTCGACTGTACATATTATGTATGTTTGTTTGTTTGTTTGTTACGATTTTCTCTGATACCAGTGGACCGATTTTAATGATTTTTTTTTATAACTTATTTTATTTAATTCGACCCGTATGTACATATTATGTATGTTTGTTTGTTTGTTACGATTTTCTCTGATACCAGTGGACCGATTTTAATGATTTTTTTTGTAACCTATTTTATAAAATTTTTATGAAACGTATATGTTTAAATTGACTTCAAAGAAGAGGAGGTTCTCAATTCGACACATTTTATTAAGAAAAATCGTTTAAATTCCGATTTCTTTTGATTGAAATATAAGTACTGTAATTTCTTTCTTTTTATTGTATTTGGCAGAATGAGTGGCAGAGATATGATGGATATGATGGAAACGAGTGGCAGGGGCACGAGCGGGGGGCCGGGGTTCGAGGGAGGGAGCAGGGGGCCGGGGTTCGAGGGGGGCAGCAGGGGGCAGAGGCTCGAGGGGAGGGGCTGGGGCTCGAGGGGGCAGGGGCTCGAGGGGGGGTGCAATGGGAAGAGGACGGGGTGAGGTGCCGCAGAGGTATAGTTTTTTCAGAATATTAATTCAATGAAATTTTATTAGTTAAATCACTGTATATTGGTTATTTATAAATTGTTGTTTTTTTTTAAATTTCCTTGTTGTTATTTTATTTGATTGAACATTAATGTTTTCATTTTTTTTTTCAGTTCAACAAGTGAAGACCAAAGGGTCACCGATACGTAAGGTTTATTTTAAAATTTTTGTATTTTTTGTGATCTATTTATTCAAATGAAATCTTTTTCAGGGTCGAAATGGAAGCCGATGCGCCACCGCCTCCTCCAACAGGCCGGGGTTCAAGGGGGGGAGCAAGGGGTAGAGGCTCGAGGGGAGGGGCAGGGGCTCGAGGGGGGGTGCAAGGGGAAGAGGACGGGGTGAGGTGCCGCAGAGGTATAGTTTTTTTCAGAATATTAATTCAATGAAATTTTATTAGTTAAATCACTGTATATTGGTTATTTATAAATTGTTGTTTTTTTTAAATTTCCTTGTTATTTTATTTGATTGAACATTAATGTTTTCATTTTTTTTTTCAGTTCAACAAGTGAAGACCAAATGGTCACCGATACGTAAGGTTTATTTTAAAATTTTTGCATTTTTTGTGATCTATTTATTCAAATGAAATCTTTTTCAGGGTCGAAATGGAAGCCGATGCGCCACCGCCTCCTCCAACGTTAGTATATTTTGTTAAATCACTGTATATTGATATACTTTCTTCTATCTTTATATATTATCGTTGTTTTTAGTTTCCTTATTGGGTTCACCGAAGGGGAAGGGACCAGTGACCTTCTCCGAACCACCCCCCTCGAAGAGCCACTGCACCCATGGCGGCCTAGGAAATGGCTTGCACAACTCCAGGTGAACCGCACCGAGTAAGTTTAGTTTTGCTAAATTTTATTTGATTTATATTTTATTTATTTGTTTCCATATTTTTTTTCGGTCGATACGTAAGGTTTATTTGAAATTTTTGCATTTTTAGTGATCTATTTATTAAAATGAAATCTTTTTCAGGGTCGAACCGGAAACGGAAATGACACCGTCGGCGGCGGCACTATTGGAGCCACCACCGTCTCCTGCAGCGTCAATAGCGCCACCGTCACCGGCAGCGTTAGTATATTTTTTGTCTTCAGTGTCATCATCATATTGTCACTGTTTTACTTGTGTTTATATTCTTCATTTATTTGTTCAGATTCGTCGAAACTTACGGCGGGAGTGGCGCCAGCACGCCGTCATCGTCGTCGTATGCCGTCCCGTCCACTAGCAGGTAAGTGTTACACTGTACATTGTTGTCAGTTAAGATGCGTCAGCCTTTACTACTGATTGTTTTGTATCTACTTTTATGCTCTGTATTAATATAGGTATCTTATTTATAGATCTCGTCCGAGCCTAAAAAGGAAGATGACCGATGAGGAGATCGAAATCTACCTGAATTACGGTATCTATTATTTTTTTTAATTAGTACCGACACAAGCCAATTACACTAATTAATTAAAAATGACCAAAAATAATAAGTAAAATATCAAAAATTTAAATTATTAAAATAACTTCAAATATATTTCTAGTGGTATTATTAGTGGTGTTGCGTCTAATCTAGTTTTTCTTATCATAGGAAGTGATGGTGATACGGACAGCGACGACGATAACGGCGAGGACATATCGTTTCCGGCGTTTATACCGAGGGTGGACCGTTTGTTATACTTCAACAACGACGACGACGCAGAAGACGTCTCCCCTCGTGTACAAACGCCGGAGCCTGCGCCATTCGCCCACCCAGAGCCGGAGCCGGCCTTCGAAGAAGCAGCGCCGCTGGCGGCCCCGCCGCACGCCCAATCAGAAGGTCCGAGGGACCTATTTCACTTTGACTGGATCAATTTGCCTTCTCCTCCAATTGCTCCGTTGGAGAGAAGAGAAATGTTCCGGGCAGGTGAGGTAGGTCCGGTTGCAGATTTTCAGAGTCCATATGATGCATTTACTGCTATATGGACTCCTGAATTTATGCAACTTATTGCTGATGAGACCAACAGATACGCTCAGCAGACGATGGACCGAAGGACTCGTGATGGCACCGTTGGACCATGTAGCCGTATAACTCGTTGGCATCCAACAGATGTCGACGAGTTGTATGTGTACTTTGCATTGCTTTTGGCAACTGGAGCATGCATCAAAAGCGATTTAAAGGAATATTGGTCCAAGGGTGACGTAATGGATACTTCGGTCGTTTCGCAGTACATGTCGTACAACCGCTTTCTGCTCTTGAACTCCTATCTCCATTTCGTGGACAACGACAGTATCGCACGCTCGCTGCCTCTAGCTCAGGCTAGAATTAGCAAAATACAACCGGTCATTCAACATCTGAATGACCGGTTTCAGTCCTTATACAGGTTGTCGAGGAACATAGCACTTGACGAATCTCTCACGCAGTGGAAAGGCTGGCTTGCTTTTAAGCAGTTTATCAAGAATAAAGCTGCAGCAGTGGGGATTAAGACTTATGAGGTCTGCGAGTCCCGAACGGGGTATTTGTGGAGGTTTAAAGTTTATTCTGGGCGAGATGAAGCAGATACGGGGGTGGATGCATCCCCTGTTTCCGGGTACGTGCCGTCGCTTGTCCTCGGTCTCCTCCGGGGGCTCGAGAACAAGGGACATTGCGTATGGATGGACAACTTCTATAACAGCCCCGGCCTTGCACGTGTCATGAAATCTTGTGGTTTCGATTGTGTGGGTACACTGCGGACTAACCGCCAAGGTATACCACCACAAATCAAACTTCTAAAGAAAAGTGACATGGCAATTGGTCAGATTTCCGGCTGCACTAGTGGGGACGTCGACATTTTGGTATGGCGAGATACCAATCGCGTAGCGATAACAAAGTTACCCAACGTGTGGTCCTAACACGGACGCACCTTTCCACCCCGGAGCGGCCGAGTCGACCCCGTGAAAGCATCTGCCCCCGACCGGGATGAAAACGCCTCGTATCCAGTAACAGTGTATAAAATAAGTAGGTATCATAGTGTACGATAGTTATAATCGTAGGTACCTACCTAAAATACAATGGAAAAGGCAAAAGCCTCGCCGGGGGGATCAAGCAATTTGCCTACGCTGATTGCGCAGGGGCCAAGCAATCAACAATTACAAAGATATCTCAATTTGCCAACGGTGATGCCGGTGGCAAATCTGGTCCATAACCCCGTTCCCTGTCGTCGTAACCTCACGTCCTCCGACCACTACCGTCGCTACAACCTCGCCGAGAGAGTCATCATCAAGTGAGGAAAGCGAAGACAACACGCCTGCCATCGTAGCCCGCGTAGCTGTGGCTACACCCGTCTTCGAGTTGGCGAAGCGAGTACGGCCGAGCTCCTCCTCCTCGGGTTCGTCCGGCAACCAGGAGGACAAGCGGGTTAAGCTTAGCTTAACCTTACCCACACCGCCTCCTGACCACCAGGACTCGTCTTCAACATCATCCATCCTCGTTGTCGACTCCAAGAAGGCGCTCCCACTGCAGGAGGTGCGCCCCCCACCCCCTCGCATCGAGAGCCCCCCGCAACCGGAGACTGCCGCCCCGCCGCTTACCCTACCGCCCGCATCCACACCTGCGCCTGCGAGTAGACGCCAGACTCCTCTGCCTGTCGCAGCACGCCGCACCGCACCCCCGACGCCCGCGGCACCGCACCCCCGACGCCCGCGGCACCGCACCCCCGACGCCCGCCCGTCCGCCGTCACACTCACACTCCGGCGAAACAGCGATGAGCGCATCCAACTCGCTCTCGCAGCCTTCGTTGGGACAACTGCGAGAGACACTCGAATCAGCTAGCTGGGCGAAAGACTCGACCGACCAGCTATGCAGACTTTGCCTCGCCTACCACCCGCGACGCGCAAATGACTTCGCCTCAGCCGAGCACCTCGTATGCTGAGGCCGCCGCCGCACCGCCCTCACCGCGCCGTTCGCTACCGCCCATGCCGACCGCACGCACCTACCGCCGCCGCTGACCCTGCGCAACCGACGCTGCGCTCCGGCTACCCACCGCTTGTAGTAGAGTGCCTCCCTAACTGGACGAGGCACTTCCAAACGATTAACCGAGTACTTAGACGTGCGCCAAGTGCAAAGCCGCTGGGACGCGGGGTCCGATTTCTACCTCGAGACGCAGAAGAGTTCCGGGACGTGCAGCGGTATTTTACGGACGACGCTGCCCAAGACAGTGCCATATCCTGGTACTGCTACAGCCCGGCCTCCGAAGTACCGGCAAAGGTGGCCATCTGAGGCCTCCCACTAGAGACCCCAGTCGACGAGGTGGTTGCCGCGCTCCGAGAACTTGGCTTCCCGGCCGAGGCAGCCACCACCTCGAGGACGACACGGCTACACATACTATGTGCGGTTGGCGCCTGACGGTACTCCTGCATGGCATGAAGCCACAAATCACTGTAGAGGCGTGGCGAGGGGGAACCAAACCCCCGGTTGTTACAGTGCACAGTCAATGTCCGGAGGTTTCTAAGCAAAATATACCCCCTGTGGACGATGAAGACCAGTTGTTCGAGGGTTTTATTAGCAGTGGGGAAGAACAAGAAAATCTAGATGATGACAATTATGAGGTGTTTTAGGAATAGCCCCTAATACTACCCCAAAGAACGAAACATTAAGAAAAGAAAATGCAGAGCGTATATTTGGTGTTAAAGTGAACGTCAATGATAGATTGTTATAACGCTAAGCAAATTCATGAGCGAAAATATTTCGAAGCGCTTCTTTAGGAAAAGTATATAACTCGTGAACATAGATTGGATAGACGGCAAGATCAGTCTGTTCGTAAACGAGATGGATAAGTTTGAAAAATATTGGAAGGAGTAGTTGAATACTCCCTCGAAACGTGCTGTATTTTGCTTCCAATATCAATTATTCGAACAATGTTTAGACCTTTGGTAAACCTGTCTCGTGCGATAATCCCATCATTCGTCTTTCAGAATACCCAGGAATTGTTGAAGTGAAAACTTCTTTAGCCGCGTTGAGCATTGCCTTAAGCCATTGCAAGCGCGCTTATATGCTGAGCTGAGAGCAACTTTTACAGGAGTCATAGGATAATGAAAATCTTCCTCTAAATCATGAGTCGAACGAAAATGACCCTCTGCTTATATCTGTTGAAACACAAGCAGAAGTCAGTGATCCATTATTTCATTTCATCATATCTATTGACATAAACACTTACATTTACCTGGGTTCATAACACCCTTAATTAACCTTTGTCGTTTTGAAACCACTATAGGAGGCAGGAGATTGTAGGCAGAATGAAATTCGATTGCTGGATCTAACGGAATGAATTTTATTTCAGTGCCGTCAGTATTTTATACAAAAACTAGCTTTTGCCTGCGATATCGTCCGCGTGGACTACACAAGTTTCAAACACCTATTTTACCCCCTTAGGGATTGAATTTTCAAAAATCTTTTCTTAGCGGATGTCTACGTCATAATAGCTATCTCCATGCCAAACTTTGGCCCGATTCTTCCAGTGGTTTGAACTGTGCGATGATAGATCAGTCAGTCAGTCACCTTTTCCTTTTATATATTCAGATTGCTACAGCCAACTTATACTACAACAAACAGCCAATCAAATGTTTTGTAAAATCTACACTAAGATCGACCAATAATAATACTCCTTACAATTAATTAATAACCACATAATATCTGCCGATGGCGGGGAGACGCGCGCGTCGTCAGACTGCGCGTTGCCTGATGCAGCACCGTGAGTTGCCGGTGTGCGGCTATAAAACGAGCCCGCGCTTTGCACGCTTCTTTCACGACCAGCATCGGGGTAGCGTTGACCGAGGCCACAACAGAACTTCCAATCTACAAGCCACCGCTACCGCGAAGAATCCGAGAACTAATAGACGCAAAAAAGGAGAGTTCGCCGTTAATGGCACAGGGGAGCTGCCTCTCGCCGGTATTATACTCCTGTTACACCGATGACATACCCACAACACGAGAAACCACCCTCGCTCTATATGCAGATGACGCTGCATATCTAGCTAAATCCTTGAATATTACACACGCGGCCAAGAAACTGCAACGCACGCTGGACCTACTCCCGGACTGGCTGAAGCGTTGGAGGCTTAGAGCTAACGCCAAAAAAACCCAGGCAATCTATATCGGCCCCTAAAAACTGCCTCCCCCGGCACGACTCAACCTTTTGGACGAGTCCATAGAGTCGATGACAAACATAAAATATCTCGGGCTCACACTTGACCACAAACTAACAATGAACCCGCACGTCAAGAACGTATGTGCCCAAGTCAAGATCGCCACACATGCCCTCCGTCCGGTGCGAACGTCTCGCCTTCCGCTACGCACAAAGACCGGGGTGTACAAAAGATACTTAAGCCCCCGACTCACGTACGCCGCACCAGCGTGGTCCGTGCTAACGAGCGAGACGTACAAGAAGACTCTACGCGCCCAACAAACCAAGGTCCTTCGTCTCAACGCCCGTCGATACGTAAGGAACTCCACCATCTCGAAAGACTTGAGTATCGAGAGTCTCAACGCTTTCGTCACTCGCCTGGCCGATAGAGTCTTCGCGCGGGCGGACACCTCTATGTTCCCGCACATATTGCACCTTGGCAACAGCGTTGCCAGAAGGTTACTTTTGTAACCTTTTAGGTGATTTTTAACTCCGTCAGCTTACTTCTAGGTTACACTGTTCAAAAGGTTACTTTTAGGTGATTTTTCGGATCTTGTAGAATTAATTCTTAATTTTTTGTACAAAACGAAAGTGAAAAGGAACTGTTTTCACTCATGCTCACCTCAGGCCCTTAGCTCGCTCAAGTCCCGCTAAAAGCGGGACTTGATGTAGCCCTTGACTGTTCTTGTCGAATTTTCTATTTCTCTTTGCACTCGGCTCCAGGTTTGCTTCCGTGCTCGACTCAGGCACAAAGCTTGTTCGCGGGATTACAAATTGTTAAGACGTTAAACAACAGTTCCTTATAATATTCAAGAAGACATTATTTTTACGTGACAACTACACAAGCGCGGGATTATTCGCAAAAACCGGTAGCTGAGGAAAATATTCAGATGGCTTTGTTTATATTCTTAGCAATTGGGTGTGCTTTCGGAGGGTTAGGAGGGTATCTAGGCGGTTATTATCTAGGCACAGAACTAGCTGCAAAAGGAAGGAAAGCATCAGAGTACAAGAGATCTCTCACTAGAGAGGTCAACCAATCGCAGGATCTAAGCTCGAGATCATGTTCGAGCATCCAACTCTTGGAACTGCTAGCCCCCTCATTCAAACATCCTTCATAACTCCCGACTCATCTCCACCGGCAACAACTTCTAAGGTATTAATGTAGTATAAATCCTCTACCTCTCAAAAACCTCTCCGCGGAATAGAGTCAGATAACACACCTTCTAACATCTTCTGTTAACAGAAGATGCTAAGTAAATATTCATTACTAATAGTCGATGGACACGGAGTTAAACGAGACACGCTAGATGTCATTATGGAAAAAACCCATAATTCATCAACGAGTATATCCACCCCATCCCCTAATAAAGAGAAAAATCATCTAATCCGCGTCAGCCTTTGATGAGCAAACTTCTTGAATCTGCAATGATTCTCCCAGAAGTTGGAGTGGTTATGGAGCAGTCTGGGAAATACATGGAATATAATGGATATGTCTTATACATATATTCCCACAATTTACCACATGCCACAACTAGCTGATGTTGACAAGACTAAGATGAACCCGTTATGCAATATTACTATTAAATAAGAGCATCAACAGGTTATAATAGATCTCATCAAGCAAAAAATTGGAACGATAATACCGAAGACCACAAGAAGAATTCACAAGCGATTCATTGCTACTAGAGCAAGATCCTGCGACGATCAGACCTACGTTATTTTATTAAAGCTGAATTTTTTTGTATGTATGTCTCTAATAGAGGTATAAACGATCCCCGACTATGAAGTTTGGATCGCGGTTGCTTTGGAAGGTAACAGGTAAAAAAGGTGGCACCTCAAATTCGTTAAAGCATTAAGCTCCGTTTTTTTATATTTGGCTTTGGAATAATATTAGAAACCACGTTGTCCATTGTCAGACACCTAGTACGATTGCAACCCCCTGTCAGACACCCTGTTGTTTGATAATTTAAGAGTTATACTAAGAATATACAAAGAATAAGCGAAATGTCAACAAATAAACTCGGAATAACCTAAACCTAGCATAACGTCGGGGTATCTCTTCAAACTAACGCTATTCCATCGCTAAACTTACTCGCACACTAGTTCGAAATAACCTCAAAATTTTTTAATTGCATTATATTCATAGGTTAAATCAGTGTTTTAAAATCTAATATTTATGATGGCATTAAGAGCAATATAACAAATAGAGCAAGTAAATAATTTATTAAATCAAATACAGACTCATAGAAACGCTTATGGGTACGCATTTTTGCGATACGGCATTAATCTCTGGGGAAACAGCACAAATGTTCAGGATCTTTTCATATTACAAAAAAAAGTGCATTCGAATTTTAGTAAATATAAAACCTACAGAGTCGTGCCTACCTCTCTTCAAAGTGTTGAAAATCTTGACATTACCTTGTATTTATATCTTTGAAATGTGTAAATTTGTAAGAAAAAACATAAGCTTTTATACCAAGAAAGAAGAAAAACCTCACCTCACCTCACCTAAACAAACTGATTCTCCCACCGTCAAAAAAAGCACTGCACAGCTCAAGCCCCTATTCAATGTCAATAAAAATATTTAACAATCTGCGAGACTACATTAGGATCATCCGAAATTCACTACAGCAAACTGGCAAAGCCGCAAAATCAGTTAAGTTCAGAACCTGACGACTATTGGTACTTTTCCCTTAGTTTGTTCCCGTCACTTCTACGTCACCCGTCGCCCTGCCATCGCTCGTGCATCGCTCCATCGCCCCGCTCCGCCGTCGCTCGTTTCGTGCGCGCCCCCATACAAAGTCATACATTTGAGTCCGTCGCCATCGCCCCGCTGCCGCCGTCGCCCCGCCACCGCTAGTTTCGTGTTTCACGCCTTCTGCCACAGGGATAAGACGTGCTCATTGTATACCTTTTAATTAAAACAATTATGCCACGAGTCTCGTGTTTTTATCAGTCCACTACAACACTCCCACATTAGTCCTTCGAAAGGTGAATAAATAGTCTACATTGGTAAGTGTTTGCAAGAAGATTTTTCATCATGATGATCATCCGCCAGCAGCCGAGCCTCGTGATTGGTCGACGAGGTGCCACATTGGCGCCACCAAAGCTTCGTTCATTCAATACGACACCACTTCCCGCTGGGGATCTATTAATAGATTTTAGAACTGTGAATGCAACTAGCTCATCCGCCATTTTACTGTGTTTTTCTGGTGTTCAATGTTCATAGTTATTAGTCGTTGGATTTATAGTTATTTGTGTAAACATAGTTATTATTATTATTATGCCAAATTATCAATTATATTGCGTAAATACGTGTAGTAAAAATAAGTACTAATAAGAATAGTGAAAGATGTCGGAAAATAGTGACCATAAATTGGACCAGCTTAGAGCGGCTTTATACCAAAGCGTCCATTTCACGATTATATTTATGTATTTGTTTCTAACGAGCAGGATGTTACTATGTCTAATATATTTAATTTAGAAACAAAGCGTGCGAGGATCGTCGAATTGTTCAAAGAATACGAGTCGTATAACAAACAAATATTAGCCTTTGACGATGATGACCAACGTCGTGAACACATAATATTGACAGTGTTAAATGAGGCCATTAAAGCCAAATCTATGCCCTCTCAGGAGGCTGGCACTTTCAATGCAAAATTGCCAAAAACTTACATTAAAACTTCCACAGTCCACTTATCAGTCCACTACAAAACTCCTACACTGGATTTCTACAAAAGTAGATCGTAAATTCATTTCGCTTATTCATAAACAGATCCTGGGAACTACACTGAAAACACATGAGGATTTAGTTCTGGCAATAATTTCTACTAATATTAAAAAGAAATACTTGCGAACCATTCCTCGAGTATCCCACTCTTTGGATTACCATACCCTCTCATCCCGATTTTATATGATCCTTCAGATAAATAAAAGAAACAGACAATGTAAATAACGATAGCGAAAAAGTCTAATCCATCTCCAATCACTTTCCGGTAATACCCACCTCACTTCTTATAAGACAAATCATAAGTCGAAACAAATCAGAGATACAAAAAGAAACATCTCATCACAGCCTCCTCCATACACCCACCAATGAAGGCTCAGGAAGGCCAAGATCACGAACCTTCACGAGAACATCCTCAAAAATACTGTTAAATACTAGTAACAGCGTCGTATCGTGTGCGCAAGGTGCAGAAATCCTTTGTGGGGTCGAGTGTACGCTTTTATAATATGGTTCCCAAAGAAATTCTGGATTTGCCATTACATAGATTTAAAGACTGTGTTAAACAGCATTTGTTAAGTCGAAGTTATTACACTATCGATGATTTTATTAATGACAAAGTTGCATGGAAGCAACCGGCCTCGCATCCAGTGACCCACAAGTTAGTGTAATACTTGTAACGTATGTGTGGTATTGTCTACTTATTGTAACCTTTTCTTTTTTAAGAAAAGAGCAACTGCTGAGTTTCTTACCCGCTCAGTAGAATTATCTTTCCGAACAGGCGGTAGAGTCTTAACGTTTCATAAGTGACACAAGTTGTCCTACGTGAAATAAATAAATCATTTATCATTTACTTGTTATGGCTTGATGGCTACAATCAATATTGGCATGAGAATATTGAACACAGAATTACTCAGGTTACTGTGAAGTTTCTTGAAGTAAGTAAGTAGGCAACATCTATTCATTCTACTTCCTTTCCAGCTACAAGACGATGTTGCAGATATTCACGGTTTAACTCAGCAGTATACTGTATAACAGTATGCCGACGAGTAGCAAGAGCAATATTAGAAATAATGAAAACCGGCCAAGTGCGAGTCGGACTCGCGCACCGAGGGTTCCGTACAAACTAGTAAGCTTTACGATTAATGAATTTAATGAACCGCAAAACTAACTTTGTTTGTAGAGGTTTATTGTTAATATAAAAAAATTGCTTAAAAATTACGTTTGTTGTATGGGAGCCCCCCTTTAATATTTACTTTATTGATATTTAATTATTTATTTTGAAAGGTAATATACAAGTTAATATTCTGTGAAAATTTGAACCGTCTACCTGTTACCGTTTTTAATATTGAGCAAAAAAATACGAAAAAAACACGTTTATTGTATGGGGACCCCCCTTAATATATATATTTTTTTAATTTTTAGTATTTGTTGTTATAGCGGCAACGGAAATACATCATTTGTGAAAATTTCAGCTTTCTAGCTATCACGGTTTATGAGATACAGCCTGGAGACAGACAGACAGACAGACAGACAGACAGACAGCGGAGTCTTAGTAATAGGGTCCCGTTTTTACCCTTTGGGTACGGAACCCTAAAAAGATCTTTTTCCCAGTTAATTGAGCGCTCACTTTTAGCCATTTTGCTTTCACAGTTATTTTCTTAAACAATTTTTCCGCCAACGGACAAATTACGACTTTAAAAACAACGAAGTAGAAACGTCAAAGTAACGGCGTGATTATCAAAATCAATATGACAATTTTACCCCTACGAGAAAACCTCAATGGTGTATCTGTCACCGGTTGGTTGACCCGCCGGCGGGTCGGCCGGTCCGAGCTATTTGAAACTGTATTTTCTTAATGATAGAGTTTATATTTGTTTGTATAACTTAGGATCATAGAGAAGTTTATAAAATTTTGGCTATACTTTGCAACACTCAAAAGATGACGTTCCTATAGAAAAAAAAACACGAGCCAATAGAAACTAGTCTGTGATCAGCGGCCATTCTGTGCTTGTGAGACGCAGCGTGCTCGAGAAAATAATTTTATCAAGGTAAGTACAGTGTTTTGTGCAATAAATAGGTGTAATGTGTGTCTTTTATGAACGATGAAGCTATTTTTCTATTTGTATTTCTGAATTTCGTTATATTTTTATCGCTATGAGACTGAAAACCGGCGAGATGGGTTTTTGCCAATTTCATGTGATTTCCGTAAAAATACGTTCAATACGATTGAAATAGGCGGCAAGAACCCATTTTAGAATAGTTATTTACACAAATAATTGTATAATTCTGTAAATAAAACGAAAATACGGAAGCTTGTTTTCCGTTACAGTTACGAAAAACGTTGGCTTATGGAATTCAAATTCCAGTGAAGCGAATATATGCTTTATCGCTAGCGCGTTAGGGTTCACAATAGTATAAAACTTTTGTGTCATTGGACTTAACTTTATCTTAACTTTTTTGTAGATGGAGCCGGTAATGGAGGGCGAAGGGCAGGGAGAAGAGGAATACGTACTGGCTGAAGACGTGGTACTGATTGTTTTTTTAATGATTGATTCCATTTTTTTCCAAAGTTTTACAGAAATTTAAATTTATTAACTTTTTTGTAGATGGAGTATGATGATGATGATGATTTATGGTCACAGCCCGCCCCACCATTTTCTCCTCACCCATCGCCGGAGCGGTAAGTTTCCATTTTTTTTCAATACATTTGCTCAAAAACTTGAATGTTTCGTACTACTTACTACTTTTATTTATTTTGTGCATTACTTTTATATTTCCTCCTGCAATAATATTCAAATGCATGAAAGGGGTTTTTGGTAAGACGACGACCTTCTTGGCGCAGTAGTGCACTTAGATTCGTGCACGTGCGGAATTGTCATTTTCCTCGTCCTTAGACATTCTTTCCGCACTATATTGAAAATGTACTTCGGTCAAGAAGTGAAGAATATACATATACTAAAAATAGTGAATTTTTCTCTATACAGATCGAGTGCGCGACGCAGCTGGTCGCGCTCACCGCTCCAGTCGGTATCGTACGTATTACTTTTATAAACTAGCCATGAAGTGAAAAATAATCATACTTATAACGGTACATTTGTTTCAGGCGCATTGTCATTTATGACGATGCCGGCAACCGGCTGGCGGAGCAAGCCGAGGAAGAGGAGCGTGTTTCGGACCCACACGCACGTATGAGAGTGCTGAGAGTTTGGGTGTCGAAAGGGGGAGTCGTGGAAGTGTGAGAGGTCTAGGTCGTGGTCGAGGACGAGGACGAGGACGAGGAGGACGTGTGGGAAGCCGTGGGCAGGGCCGAGGTCGCGGGGGGCGTCGTCGTAGGGGGGATTGGCAGCCAGGCCACCCGTTAGAAGAAATCTGGGTGACAGACGACGATGCCCCTCGTGAGTTGCGTGAAATGGCGAGGGATGTAGAGATGAGGCGGCAGGAGAGAGTGGAGGCATTGGATGCAAGAAGAAGGAGAGCGAGAGCTAGAGCGCTTGCTGCTGTAAACGAAGAGCTTGTTAGCGCGAGTGCAGATGGTGATGTATTTTACGACGCCATTGATGGAAGGGAGCCGCTTTTGGAAGGTGTGGATCTCCATTTCGAATGGTCTCCTATGGATACCTTCGAAAGTGTCGAAGAGACTTTTGTGCCAGATAATGTCGGTTCTGTTTCATCATACACAAATCCGTATGATGCGTTTCGTTCCTACTGGGACGATAACATCTTACAGGAGATTGTGGATGAAACGAATCGGTATGCTAGCCGAATTCGATCGGCCGCCTTCCAAGCGGCCTGGCATCCAATGAATGTACACGAGTTGTTGTGCCTCTTTGCGTTTTGGATGATGACCGGTACGAGTATCATCCGTATGCCGACAATTTGCAGTTACTTTTCAAGTAACTCGTTGTTGAAAACGGAGGTCTTTTCCCGAATCACAACGCTAAAGAGGTATACCTATCTCAACAGGGCTCTGCATTTTGTGGATACCAGTGATACCGACCCTACTGACCCTAACCCAACCAACAATGACGCTGCAAGCTCCGATCCAGTGCAACGTTTGAGGCCAATTATTGATCACCTGAATAAGAAATTCCAAGCAAATTATGTCTTGTCGAAAGACATATTTTGTATTGATGAAAGTTTAACTCTCTGGAAAGGTAGGCAAAAGTTCAAACAGTTCATTGCGTCGAAGGCTGCCAAGTTTGGGATAAAAACTTTCGAACTCTGTGAGAGCGCTACGGGCTATCTCTGGTCTTTCCTAGTGTGCACAGGGAAGCAGACTGCAGTCGACGATGGAGTCGCGAAAACTACCGCAGTCGTTCTGAAGTTGATTAGGCCCTTACTTAATAAAGGGAATCGATTATAATTTATGGACAACTGGTTCAACTCTCCCTTGCTCGCTCGCATTCTCAAACGTAACGGTTCTGACTGTGTCGGTACCCTACGTCCAGTTCGTGTCGACGTTCCACGATTGGTGACGCATGCTCCGCTCAAGCAAGGCCAGCTGATCGCGAGGCACTCAGGGGACGTCTGTGTCTTGTCTTGGATGGATAAGAAGCGGATCACGATGGTTTCGACGTGTCATGGGTCAGCCACTGGGCTGTCCCATGTCATGTCCCGTCCACCCGCTCGTCCGGTGCAATTCAAGCCACAGTCGGTCCTTGACTACAATCGCGGCATGGGCGGTGTTGATCTTAAGGATCAAATGCTCGAGCCGTACCTGCTCGAGCGGAAGCGCGGTTCCAAGTGGTATCTCAAGCTTTTAAAACGCTTGCTTAATTGTTCCATTCACAATTCGCGTGTTCTGTTGGAGTCTTCCCTGCAGGCCCGACAGGACAACCTTAAATTCCGGCTCGAATTAGTGCATGCGTTTCTCACACATCACCACTCACTCATCCCAGTAGGCCGAAGACCGGAATCCTCACGTAGTACTCCAGCACCACGACCTCATCTAGTCCGCCAGACACATTGGCCCGTCCGACTTCCTCAGACTGAAACGGACCAGGTGAGAAACCGACAAAGCCGACAAAAGTGCGCCGTTTGCCTCCGAGGAGGTCGGAAATTGCAAAAGACGCCCATTATGTGCGACCATTGCAATGTGCCATTGTGTGTGGATGGCTGTTTTAAAAAATATCACACTACATCAGCTTAGGCAATGCTTTTTGCTTCCTTGCTTTTCCTTCGGGCTAGTTTTCCATTTGTAATTGTTGGATTAGAAGGATTTGTTGGAAGGATTTTTATAGGTGTATGATTTTGTTATATTTCGAGTGAGAGTGAGAGTGTGTGTACTTATGCCATTTTTTGCCGAATTAAGAATTTATATTTATTTTACATTTTCATAGTAGACAGATTTAATTAATTTGAAAATTCCAAAGTTATTTAAAAATATTCTATTCTATTCGAGCATTTGGTCACAGTTTGTATTTAGATATTGTGCTTTAAATAAATAAAAAAGGGTTTTTTGTAATGTTAATGAATTGATGATGATGTAAAATTGGTTTTTCGTGACAAATATATACTGTAATATGGCAGACAAGATAATTATCGCTGGTAACTCTTCTTCTAGAAGGCTGTACTCAATGTTATGTATCGGAACGGTTTGGTGTCACTGTTCAGAGGACCTGGACTAGGTTTCAAGAAACCGGTTCTTTGAAAAGAAGACCGGGATCAGGAAGAAAACGGGAGAAGGAGCCCAGGGACGATCGATAAATTGTGAGCCAAGCTTTACGAAATCGGAAGTCTACGTACAATAACATCAAAAACAATCTTGAAGATGTTAGTCGTCAGTATACTGTATATTACCACAGTATGCCGACGAGTAGCAAGAGCAATATTAGAAAAAAGATCTTTTTCCCAGTTAATTGAGCGCTCACTTTTAGCCATTTTGCTTTCAGTTATTTTCTTAAACAATTTTTCTGCCAACGGACAAATTACGACTTTAAAAACAACGAAGTAGAAACGTCAAAGTAACGGCGTGATAAACAAACACGACGGCCATAGACAAAATTTTACTTTATTATAAGCTTGTATACATCTTGTACATCACAACCGGGGAATAGATAGTACGAAGTTATAGTGAAAATACACCGCTATCCGTGTCGGCGCCACCGCCAACATCACAACTGCCACTGCCACCGCCGCCACCGCCGTCGACGCCGCTTTCACAGGCAAACAACTCCAAAAAGAGGAAGTGTGACGAGAATCTCAATGAAGCGTATGAAATTATGAAAAGTGCCAAAAAGAAGATGGAGGAACCAAAAGACGAATATGAAATTTATGGTCATTATGTGGAATCTGAATTGAAAAATGTGAAAAACCAAAGAACACTTACAGGCTAAGTATTACATTAATACACATATTGCTACAAGCGAGAATGGGCAATTTCAATAATTATTATTTTGGTGGATATCATGGCTATGAGAGATGGATGGCACGGCTATGGTGACGGATACCGCACCACATCATCAACGTCGACATAATATGCCGATACATCTCCTCCAATGCAGTCACCGAGACCCCAAGTCTATACTGCAACTGATGACGAGTTCCACTTTAGTAATATTCACGAAATAGTTTCCCAGTTGGAAGATGACACACAATAAATTAATGTGATTTGATTTAAACATTTGATAATAAATACTTGAATGATTTGAATTTATTTTATTTTACTCACTTTCACATAGTCCTTCATAACTTTTGTCAATTCTTGGCAAACTTCTGGTATGATCTTGCTGATTAATTGTTTTGATACTTTAAAAGTATAAGACAGTGAGCCATATTATGAGTCACCTGTTGCAAGAAATCTTAAAGTTATAGCTAGTCTTCTCTGGGGCTCAATAGGAAGCCGAAATTTCGTTTCCCGTCTTCTTATTGATGGTCCAATCAATCTCAATAACATTTCAAAATCAGATGTTGACATTCTGGTGCAATTCTGGAAAGACCCATCAAATCCACGGTCATGAAATACATAACTTCTATTTACGAGATAGTTTCGAATCCACCACCTTTTCTTCTTTTTTCTGGTAGCACTCTTATGAATTATTATGAAAGCAGCACAGAGCATCACTACCTCCTCAGGCGACATCCTAGCAACAACTGACAAGTGTGGACAGCCAAGTTTCAGAAACAGTGTTTACGGTAAACTTGTTAATAAACATGTAATAAACAGTTTATTAACAAATGAATACTCGGGTTAATTAAAAATTCTTCTTGTTTCATTGAGCTGTGACTTATTAAATGGTTAATAAGTCACAACTCGTTCGCTCATTAAAAATCGTTCCTTAGAGCAAAAGCTTCGTCTCCAACAAATACATAGTATCGAAGCGTTATTCAATTCACTGAACCTGGTTGTGGCAAATCCAATGTACCATTAACAAGTTTTTGATAAAGATCTGTATATTTATTACCCCACCGTCTGATACTCGGCCGTTTGTACCGAAGTGAAAATAAATCATACTAATATTATAAATGCGAAAGTGTGTTTGTTTGTTGGTTTGTCCTTCAATCACGCCGCAACGGAGCAACGGATCGACGTGATTTTTGGCATGGGTATAGTTGAGTTTTTATCCCGGAAAATAGAGGAGTTCCCGCGGGAATCAAAAAAACTTAAACCACGCGGACGGAGTCGCGGGTATCAGCTAGTTAACTCATAATTAGCATTAGCAATTGCCATAAGAACCTGACTGTGGAAGTGTTTATAATAATTAAAGAAATATGAACCAGAATTAGGCGGAGGCTTTATTTTAATATGCTTGCCATCAAAAGCGCCGAGACAATGGGGGCTATCGCGTATGAATTTGCCGCTAGGGGCGCTGGTGTCGCGTGAGGTCCAATATCATTCACTTTTCACTGGTTTTGGCGGGCTTCGTGACATAAATTATAATTTCTTTAATTTACCTGTTGAAAAGTGATCTCCTTCGTGAAATTATCGCAAATATGGATTATTTGGCGATGAATGTGAACGCTTTGAAAGCGGAATTAGGAAAAAGAGGCGCAAAAATAGGCGGCCTCAAAGAGCAGCTAATTCAGAGGTTAGTTTGTTTACTGTTTCCAAACTTATTTTTTGCCAAAAGTATGCTTGTTTGCCGAGGTAACAGCTATGTTTTTTCTTTTTACATATATTTACCTAATATAGGTATTATATATATTTACTTACTAAGACTTCTGCATGAAAGGTTAAGGGTTTCATGCACATCAAGGACACACTTTTACTACATGATATTGAAAGGTGCACAGTAGGTATCTTGGGATCAGATTACTATGTGTGAGATGACCAGAATTTAATAATAGTAGGTATTTCTCTTGATTAATATTAGATGTTTCATTTCAGGTTTCTCCAGAAGGATTAATTGGAGAACTAACTAACAGTATTGGAAGTGAAATGTACTTTCTCTATAAAATATGAGTTTATCAGTGTGATAATTATTATAAGCACACAAAAATGATCAATAATGAGTACTTATTGCTTGAAAGAAAGTAGCCCCTACTATCATACATACATGATACCTGCTATTGCTAGAAAATTTTCCAGCTTAATCTAGTATCTACCATTGTTTAGTAGTTTCAACTAACAACTCAACCATCTTTCAGTATCATATCCATTGTATGTATGTTTAATATTTTTTTGTATAGCAGTGTGTTTTAAAGGGAAAGGGAAGGATAAATATAAGTTTAATAAGTAATTAATTTATTTTTATTTTATTTATTAAGTGCCTCTATAATTAATTCCTCAGAATCCTGCGAATTCCTGCCAAACGCCACTAGCCACTGTTTTAGAACAGTTTTATCTTTTGGAAACATGTGTTCTCCTTTTTTTCCGAACAAAACGGAACTGCACAACATTGCGGAACTAGCTACTCGATATGATGATAGTTATAAATAAATAAACATAATGAGATTCAAGATTTAAAACTTTGTTTCGGCGCCGATCTTATAAAGTCGCCTTTGACAGCTTTACCTCTGGACCTTAGTCAACAGTGGCGCCAACTGGTGAGCAAAGAAACGATAGTCCCCATTGGGAAAATTCCATCGCTTTTCAAAGTCATCTCCAATTGCCTTCCATTCATTTTCATTCGAAGCTAACTGAAAAAATGAAGATGGCAACGAATATTCTTCGTGAAAATTCTTCTAGATGAAATTGCCGATAACTTGCCACCTCCACCCACACCAAATGCATTTAATCGGAAGAAATCTTCGCAGGTGTCAAATTCAACAATAGATCTAACACTTCAAAATACAAACCAAAAAATGTTGTCTATTTAACCTGACGATACATGTGACATATTTGGAAAAACTGTAACTTCTGAATTGAAATCATTACCTAAAGATCAACGGATCTGGGCAGAAAAAAATATTAATGAAACCTTGTCAGAAGCAGAACTTGGAAACCTAAGTAGGCAGTCCGTGACTAGAATTAATAATATTTTCAATAACGCTTCCCCAAATTGGCAACCTCGAACTTCTCCATACTCTCAGCCTCACACTTCTCCTTACTCTCAACCTAACACTTCTCCATACTCGCAACCGCAGACATCTCCATACTCATACTCCCAAGCTCAGGCCTCTACATACTCACAGACACACACACATTCACACACAGACACACATTTATCTCGGAATATTCCTCCATCTCAACAACAAAATCAAAACAAAATACAAATACAGACACTACCACAAGAGCAGATTGTACTATTAAACATACCTGAAAATCAGTCCTCCCAACCTCCTCAACCTTTACTTCTAACCAGACAGATACCACCGCGAGAACAGTTATCAAGTGAAAAAGAACAAAATATAATAACTTTTTTTGAAAATTTTGAATCCTAATGTTTAACGTATTTGATTATAAAATGAATACCACCACCACCACCACCACTACAGCCCATTACGTCCCACTTCTGGGCACAGGCCTCCACTCTCATAGGAGAGAGGGAATTAGAGCTTAGACCCACCACGCTGCTCCAATGCGGGTTGGCGGGCTATAACGACTATTATCATGTTAGTGATAATAACCAGGACCGACGGCTTAACGTGCTCTCCGAGGCACGGGGTTGAAACACCGCCAACTTCCTAACTCCGGGCTAGTAGTGACAATAATTTCTAGTCAGAAAAACCCAATACTTCATTATGGCCCGACCCGGGACTCGAACCCGGGACCTCGTCGGCTGCAGTTGAACGTGCTAACCACTAGACCAACGAGGCAATTAAAAAAAAAAAAAATAAAATTAAAAAAATTAAAAATGAATACACTTAAAAAAATAACTGATTATAATTATATGAATGATATTGTATCTTTTATTGCAGTACATACCTTACAATACATAGTCATGACATGTTTTCTGGGATGATTTTTCCCAATAACTGTGGTGAAATTATTTATGAGTACTTTAAATCTTCATATGATCGTCCAGTGGCTAGAAAACGGAAAGTTACACTAAGACGCACGTGATTACTGACAGCTTGTCTCATGTTTTTATCGCTCTTCCGTATTTTAGGCGATACTAGTTTCAATAATTTTAGGTACGTGGGTTCCGTCATTCTCATATTATGATTGTGCCAATCTTCTGGATGGAACCCTAATTCCTTTAAAATATTTACATGCGAATACTGGTAAGGAAAAGAAGTTCATTTTCCATTTTATGGGATACATTTTATTTGAACACGTCTTTATCCTTCAACACAAGTAGGAAAATGATCAATGGTTACGACCAATCGTTTCGTGTAATATGGGCGTCATTTTTAGGGTTCCGTAGCCAAATTTGGCAAAAACGGAACCCTTATAGATTCGTCATGTTTGTCTGTCTGTGTGTCCGTCCGTATGTCACAGCCACTTTTTTCAGAAACTATAAGAACTATACTGTTGAAACTTGGTAAGTAGATGTATTCTGTGAACCGCATTAAGATTTTCACACAAAACTAGAAAAAAAACAATAAATTTTGGGGGTCCCCATACTAAGAACTGAAACTCAAAAAATTTTTTTTCATCAAACCCATACGTGTGGATCTATGGATAGGTCTTCAAAAATGATATTGAGGTTTCTAACATCATTTTTTTCTAAACTGAATAGTTTGCACGAGAGACACTTCCAAAGTGGTAAAATGTGTGTCCCCCCCCCTGTAACTTCTAAAATAAGAGAATGATAAAACTAAAAAAAATATATGATGTACATTATCATGCAAACTTCCACCGAAAATTGGTTTGAACGAGATCTAGTAAGTAGTTTTTTTTTTAATAATTTAAAACTTACTACAGGTTTGTACGGAACCCTCGGTGCGCGAGTCCGACTCGCACTTGGCCGGTTTTTGATGCGATCAATCGTCACGATTTCCATCAGATCGATCGTACAGACGAATTGTACCGTATATGACCACCTTAAACGATACCCTATCAAAATTGCCCCTTGACGATGTACAATGTGTTCGGCTTATGGCAGACCGATGCGCTGGGCAAAATAAAAACACCGTATTAATTGGGATGTTGATGAAATGGTTTTTAGTGATGCTCCACAACATGTGAAAAGGGTTGAAGGCATAGTTCCTGTCACAGGGCATTCTTACATGCCACCTGATCGGGTATTTGCCTTAATAGAAAAAAAATGCCGCGTTTATGAGACGATAATTAACCCCGACGAGTATAAAAACATTATAAAGGAACATGCCACTTCGCTATTTAGGCAGTGATATTGGCACTTTCGATTGGCGTGCCGCAGTACGAGATACTATTAAAACACCAGATACACTTCATTTTAAAATAAGCACAGTAAAAAGAGTCATAATCAAACGATCGAAAACATCAACCAACATATTGGTCAGAGGCAAATATCATACAATAGCGATACTGGAGTTTTAAAAAGTATTTTGAGACGAGGAAAACAATTGCGAAATTTTGTTCCTGAAAAATTGCCTCGTGGGGTTTCAGTATCTCAACCAAAGTTAACCGAAGTAAAGAATCTTCTACAGAAACATTATGGTGAACAGTGGATGAGTCTAGATTCCCTATCTTATTTTAAGGATTTGTTACTCAGAGACAATAATTTACCACGAGTGTGTGATGTGACGACTGTTATTGTGATGAGCAAAATTTTATGGAGGAAGTTTTAGATTTTGTTTAAATTATTAAATTTTGTTTTACTAAAGTAGTTTTTTATTTTTATTTTAAAAAGGCGACAACCCGATACTGATAAATAATAACAGAATAAATCAAAATAGGTTATATCCATTTATGAATTACTTCAAAACCAGTAAAATCCACTTCTAAATAACAAAATTATTCAAACTTAATTAAGTAACGTCTTACAGGAAAGTTATATGATTTTAATCAAATTAAGGTCTGCAGCATTTCGTGGTAGTTTTAAATATCTTGCCACGAAATGCTGGAACGACATACCGCCACCTTTTCGCGAAGTACGTTCAAAATTTTCTTATAAAAAATTATATCGTGCGTATTTACTCGACACTCAAAAGTCTGAAAACTAGATTGTGGCATTAAATTAAATTGTAGATTATGTGAGTTATATTATTCTCAATAATTTGTTTTGTTCACGGGTAGGTTTATTTTCTAATTTGGTAAACTTTAAGCTGATTAATAATTTAGATTGTACAAGTGTTCTTTTTTCTGTTATTTTTATTATTATTTTATTTTTATTTTTATATAATATTCATTCATATGTATAACTTTAAAGTATTGTAGTCTCCTGAACTTCCCTCGTTTGGCCCTAACAGAATAACAGCGTTGTGGTTACATTTTGTACCCACAACATTAAGCTGAGTTAGGACCCTTTTGTTGGCACGACACATTTTAGATGATAATTAAGATAAGTTAGATTTTAAGAACTTTTTGTATTTTATCTTTACTATGTGTTGGACCAGCAAATAAACTATATTCTATTCTATTCTAAATTTAACTACTCGTACATAAAAAGTAATTATTTTCAAATGACCTCAAGATTTCATGAGATTTTTATTGCATTTTTATTATTTAAAATTATCATCCAAACATTAATAGTGTTGTCGTTTTTCTTTAAAACACAATAAAATTTTAGTTCTTTGATTTGTGCAACTAATAAATAGCAATTTTTTATTTTTATTTTGCATTAATTTCCTTTTCTGAAACTGAAAAAAAATTCAAACAAAATCTGTAACAGTTCTGATAAAGAAAACAAAGTGGGAATGGAAGATAGTGACACAATGAACGAGATGGAAAATCCAGAAGATGAAAACTATTTTGCAATAAATTCTGATAAAGTAAGCAAAGTGGCGATGGAAGGCAGTATCATACCAGAGAAGGGGAACGAGATGGAAAATCCACAAGATGAAAATACTCTTGCAATAAATGATCATGTATTGGTAAGATATTACAGCCGCAAAAAGTGGACATACTATGTGGAATACGTAGAAGAAATAAAAGCTACCGAAGAAGTGCGATACACTATTAGGTTTTACAAGACCGTGAAAAACCCATGTTGCGGACAGCTAGGGGTTCCGGAACGTAATGATGCGCGTGGGCATTCGGGTTTTGAGTATATGGATCGATGAGTGAGCGAGCAACCATATATGAGAAAGAGAGGGTGTATATCAGCCTAGAGCAGTAGCCGTGGAGTGACAGAGAAGGGGTATATGTCGAGGCCGAGGGCGCATTGTCTCCGCCCACAGGTTCTTGATTGGCTCTTCAATATAGCTTGCTCGTTGAAACCATAAATAATGTCCACCGAAATATGAGAATATAAGCAGGCCAAAAACGAGTGAAATTCGTTCCAGTGCTTCGGTAATATCTAACAGTGCAAATAAGGCAGTGATAGGGCAAAGTACCTCAAGTAGCTCAGAATTTAAATTCAGTGAACAGCTCAGGGTAAGTGACCTAACTAACAGAGCGGCTGTTTAGCTAAGTACCTCTCCAAAGCCAGGTCACTGGCCGCGGAAGGCTGTGGTAGTAATACCGCCTTATAGGTACATGCTCTGGGGTCACTGAACTCTTTAAAGCTGTCATCAATGCAGGGTCAACGACCCACGGTCAGGTCACCGTCGTTCAGGGGTCTACGACCCACGGTCGGGTCACCATCGTTCAGGGGTCAACAACCCTCGGTCGGGTCACAGTTGCGCCACGGTCAACGACCTCCGTCCTGGGGTCAAGCGGTACGTACCGGGCGTGCTGGGGTCAATAACCTGCCCCCTCCGGTACAGCGGTTAAGAGGATTAGCTGCCTTTACCGGTCGACCGAGAAGGAACGTTGCACCGTTTTATCGTCAAGAAGTCAACCCCTATGCCCGAACCGTGCGGCTAGCATCGACAAATTCAAGGGTGCGAGCACCAGAGCTTCGCATCACAATTAACCAGGATCCGCTACAGCGCCGTGTAATCACGGTGCGTCGGCGCTTGCAGCGGCTTAGAAAACGCGTGCTCACGGGGTACCGGCGCCGCCGGTCCATAACGGTATTAACCCAGAACACCCAGCACCGCGTAGCAGCAGTAAGGCTGCGCCATCCTATGAGGCTGCGGTCGCAGCGCAGACGTCGTCAATAGTGATTCATTAGTGAGTGAACAGGAAGGCACATATCCAAGGTGGAAGTGTCAATAGCTAGTGAACAAGCTTTCAGTGAAGTGCGACCGTAAGTAGATGACTTTAAATAACTTTAAATTGTATTCATTGTAACAGTTTAATAATTTACAATTCAATAATTTTTTTAAATTTCCCCGAACTGGGAATAGAACGTAACTGGTTGTGTGACCAAATTTAACTTGTGTCTGTTTATGTTTTAAGAATAACTCCTAAACTTAAACTTATATTTAATGTGAACTAACGTAAATTAACAGCTTATGCTTACAACTAACGTGTACTAATTTTTATTGATGTGTACGTTTAACGTGTAGGTACTAATCTTAACTGATGTGTACCTTTCTCTAATGTACCTTCTTTTAGTGTATAGGTATTAATCTTAATTGATGTATACCCTGTTTTAATCATAATAGGTACTAGTCTTCACTGACATGTACTTGTTACAATTTTAATTTTGTCTCAGTCAACAGTGCGAGACAACTAGTGTGTGTAGGTTTAAGATATTATCCCTTTGTCTATATCTCTTAAACTTTACAATGTTGTCATTTATAAACTCCATAACGTGTATGTCCATAAGTAGGTTGTGTTTGGTACCTACTTATGCAATAACTTGTTGTAACCTTTGTGTGACTTGTATGTATGTCCGTCCATACGTAGGTTGTGTTTGGTGCCTACGTATGCAATAACCTGTTGTAAAACTAAAAACTTCCGGTGTATATGCTTTTGTGTATTTGTAAATAAATGTGTATAGGTATAGAGAACTGCTTTTATTGTTGAGGGAATCCTTTCCGAGATCCAAGCATATACTTGTTCAAGTTCCGTAGCCAACAGTGCGGAACAACCCACTTAAATTCGAGTTGACAAAAAAAATTGATTGTGATGATGTACCTTTAGAATCTGTACTTAAAAAAGTACATTTGATGCAAGCGCCGAACAATCACAAGAGTTTGTTTTGTCTGATAACGTGGACACCATTTATTTTACTTAAGTGAAGTCTTTTATATTTTTTATACACAATTTGAAAAATACTATACACGTCTTTATACTATACTTATTTAAAGATTTTGTAGAATCATAAATATAAAAAAAATACTAATGAAGAATTAAAACAATACCCTCTTCACAGTTAGATAAAAATACAGGTAAGGTCTTTTTGACAGGTTAGTAAAAATCAATAAGAATAACTTACGAAAATCCTAGTACCTAACAGAATATATAAGAATAACCTGATTTAATTAATAAATAATAAGATTTAATTAATAAAGCATATTATTCAATAGATGAGTACCTCAATGATCTGATTAAATAAATTTATTTTTAAACTGACATCTAATGACAAAATGTAACTGACATTACTATACAAGGTGGGCTAAATAGTTTAACTTCTTGATTGTGCATTCCATGAATTATAATTTTATTTGACATTTGAACTTTGAATTTGACATTTATTTTTTTTTGCTTAATTTGACGTAAAGGCCTCATTATTACTTTTTTGTTATCTGTAATAATCAAGACATATTATTAATACATAATCTAAGCTTTTTCGAACTTCCCTCAGACTCCAAAGCGGCATTTCAAATGTATTTTGTGGTGTGTTAAATAATTAAATAAGGTTATAAAATTGTTAAAAAAATCCTTTTATGATTTAACTAAGTAGGTCAAGCATGTTAATAACTATAATTTTTATAAAATTAAGATTTGTACACCACACTGTGATAGAATAGGAGCACTTTAATTATGTATTCCACCTCATTTGGACTCTATTCACAAATAAAGAAATTGATTTGATTTGATTTGATAAAATTATAAGCTGGCAGAAAATTACTTTATCCCCATTTATTATTCAAAGGACCTGTTTTTAAGACCTTTAAAATGCACTTTAAAAGTACTGAATTAATGTTCAAAGTCGCACGGAATTGTGGTTCCCATGTTTGAAAGGTAAGACCGGCATATCTTCTCCGAAAATGTTTACAACCCCTTTTCGTAGCGATATGCCGGTCTTACCCTTCAAATAAAAAAACATGAATTTTACACGACTTTGAACCGTAATTCCATAACACGAAGTGCATTTTTGAAGGTAAAATATATTTTTTCTTTTGAGATGCTATAAATACATAGAACATATCGAGTGACGTGTTAAATGTCAATAGACGGTCTTGCCTTCCATAGCACGGGAAGACCGTCTACACGACGATTTTTAAAAAAGAGCATGTATTTTAACTATGCCATATGATATTGCAATTCATATAGCACACATTTATTACTGATAATATGTTCCATTACATGGAATGCTAAAGATCGGCCTAGAACTAACGAAATCTTAGTTTTATTGATTTGGGTAACATTTAACCCGGCGTCATGGGGGCTGGGTCTGTGCGACCCGTCACATTTTATTTCGCTTGTAGTTTGGTTACTATGCGTGCGACGTTGCCGCTCTTCTCAATAGCTGGAGCTGTTGAGTTGTTCTATGCGTCGCAAGCAACACTTTAGTCGTGCCACAGCCGCAGTGGGAGATACAGGCGCACAAAGTTGAAAAAGGTATGTGAGACCCATCCCCGCAGTCAGTGTAACAATTTTGCGCCATTTTGTATAGATATTGTTTTACTTATTATCTGTGATTTTGTCCTTTTTATATTTGATTTTTTGTTGTTATTTACAATTATAGCTGGTTATATATAGTTCAATGTATTTTATTTGTACTTTTTGTAGGTACTTAGTAAAAAATGGACCGTGAAGAGGCAGAACGACAGCGTATTCTTGCAATTTTACAAGAGTCTGACTCAGATTCTGAGTTGTCAGACCAGGATGTGTTCGACGAAGAAGATCACTTGAGTGAGCGTAGTAATCCTAGTGACACAGAACAAGATATCTCAGAGTCTGATGATGATGATGATATTCCACTGTCTATTCGATTGCATAGAAATCGTTCGCGAGAGGAGCAATGTACATCTGAATCATCTAGTTCTTCAAACGTAAACCGTGAGTATTCTTCAGACTTTTATCATGGCAAAGACGGTACAAAGTGGTATAAGAGGCCTTTTCGACAAAATGTGAGAACCAGAACTGAAAACATAATCCATCAATTGCCAGGTGTAGTACCAGAAGCAAAATCGGCGATGTCTGAAGTGGAATGCTGGAATCTTTTCATTACTGAGGATATGTTGCAAATCATACTTATGCATACTAATGCACGCATTATACCTAAAATAGCTTCATGTTCTAATTTATCTAAGTACACCCATGTAAAAGAATGCACTATGATTGAATTGAAAGCTTTTATGGGCCTCCTTTATCTAGCTGGTCTTTACCGATCAGGCAGACAAAATTTGAGCGATTTATGGGCTACTGATGGCACAGGTGTGGATATTTTTCGGCTTGTAATGTCTTTGCAGAGATTTCATTTTATTCAGAATTCTTTGACCTTTGATGATTATTCTACTCGTGAACAAAGAAAACAACTGGACAATCTGGCCCCAATTAGATAATTTTTTGAAGCATTAGTTGAAAATTGTAAAAAGCTTACACACCGAGTGATTGTCTAACAATAGACGAAATGCTTGTAGCTTTCCGAGGTAGGTGTAAATTTCGCCAATATATACCTTCCAAACCTGCTAAGTACGGGATAAAAATCATTGCTCTAGTCGACGCAAGAAATTTTTATATCAAAAACTTAGAGATATATCCTGGCAAGCAGCCTGAAGGCCCTTTTTCTGCAAGTAACAAGCCATTTGATGTTGTTGACCGGATTGTACAGCCTATTACCAGAACAAACAGAAATGTAACATTTGATAACTGGTTCACTAGTTATGAACTAGTGCAGCATTTGCTCAAAGAACATAACTTGACATCAGTTGGTACCCTGCGCAAAAATAAAAGACAAGTTCCAGTAGAATTCACTAAAACTCGCGGAGTTGAAGTTTGCTCATCTCGATTTGGTTTTCAAAAAGATGTCACACTTGTCAGTCATGTGCCTAAAAAAAACAAAATAGTTATGCTGATGTTTAGCTTAGGTACATCACGACGACAAGATTGATGAAACAACAGGAGAACAGCACAAACCTGAAATAAATACGTATTATAATACGACAAAATGCGGTGTGGATGTAGCCGACGAGCTATGTGCTACGTACGACGTAAGTCGTAATTCTAAAAGGTGGCCATTGACAATTTTTTATGCCTCGTTGAACATAGCTGCCATTAATGGCCTAATAATAAACAAAATAAATAATAACTGTCCAAAACTAAAACGAAGGCGATTTATAAAACAACTAGGTCTCAGTCTTGTCATGGAACACCTTAAACTTCGCCAAAATGTATCAGTGCTTCCACGTGAGTTGCGACAGAAAATTGGAAAATTTTTTGGTGTATCTTCAGAGGAACCTCCAGCAAAAAAGGCTAATGTTCGCAAAAGGTGCCAAGTGTGTTCAGCCAAGAAAGACCGTAAAACTAACTACACCTGCGAGAGTTGCAACAAATATATCTGTGTAGAACATATAGTACCTTTCTGTGCTGACTGTACCAAAGTTATTGATTCCAAGTGATTAATTGTTTTTTTTTTCTCAAATTTATTTAGTTTCCTACAAAAAAGTGCCATTAAAACATTAATATTATTACATTTGAGTAGAAGAGAAAATTTTTGTTGACAATTTTCGTTATTTTTTTAAAGTCCTATTAAATATAATTAAAACATAATATTATAACAAAATATTTGTGTTTCATTTATTCACATAAATACCCAAAAAACTAAACACGTATAAATATAATCTTTATTATTTATAAAGTATTGGAATAATTTTGACAGTAATGAACGGGTCGGTGAGACCCACCCCAACGTCCGTGTATCACTTTTCCACCCCCATGACGCCGGGTTAAAATGAAGTATGCCGGTCTTACCCAACCTGACCTTGTATAATATTACTAGAATGTAGGTATACTTTTTGAGGAATAAAATGTTTGCCTGTAACACTGCAGACAGAAAGAGTTCAGCTGTTCCGAGTTCTGTTCTATGTTCCACGTTCTTGGTAACATTTGTAACTTCAAAGCGTTCTGTCTGCAGTCTACCCAATGCTATAAAGTTAATGTTATAAACGTTACAAAGAATGTGGAATGCAGAACTGTCTAAAGCTAAACTCTTTGTCTTCATCTAATTTCCTATCACTATTACTTAATGAGCAAATTAACAATAATCTGGCAAAACAGGAAAAACTCTATCACCACCCTTTGGTGGTAACCATAAAGGTAGATGGAAAATGCTAAGAATCTCTTTAGATTCTTAGCATTTTCCATCTACCTTTATGGTTCAGAAGCATGGATCTGATACTCGGGTGAGTAGCAGACCGAAAAACAATTGATGTGTTCTAAATCTGGTGTTTGAGAAGGTAGCTTCAAATACCATGGATGGTGAAAAACCAACTAGTCAATCCTGGAACAGTTTCGTGTGGACAACAGACCCTCTACAACATATTACCAGAATTCTTAGGTTACTTTGGTCACATAAGACTGACCCTGCCCAGTAACTTGTCAAACTTATAGTCATAGCAGTGATTCAACCTGGCCGCTGGTCTGACCAGGTTAAATCACTGACTGGCACTGACTGCAATCCGAAAAGCCGGACTGGCACTGACAACTGCAATCTGAAAAGCCAGGGACCTAACAGGGTGGAGGGCGCTAGTTAACAGGGCAACAAAGGCACTAGACTGCAGACACAACCTTTAGCTATGAAGCAGACAACTAAGAAGATTACTCAACGGTGCACATTTATTGGCACGAGTGGCACCATCACACCACTTATGTGTAATGATTGTCAATACCAACCATTATACTCTTCCCCTACACCATAAATAGTCTAAGTGGAGTTTTGGAATGTAACTAGTAAGAATCAGCAATAAAAGCACCATTCATAGATAACTCATAACCCAATAAACAGTACTGTACTGTATAGGCAGTACACTGGACATTTGCTGGTGGTAGTACCTAGTGATCAGCCACTAGTGGTATGTAGGCGGTCGGGCACAAGATTGAGGAGGCCGGACAATGGAGAAAACATACTTCCTCGAAAAACCATGTTTTGAATGATAACTGTCAGCCATGTTTTAAATAAATTTTAAATGTTTTTGAGAATATTCACGATTTAAAAAAAAATCTACGCTGATTCTTCTTTATGAGTGAAATAACTTAGCAGCTTTGACAATGAGCCCGGACACTGCAGAGCGATCGGCTATAAATTGTCGCAATCATTAAAGGACTGCATCAATGTCAAAACATGGTTTTGACTTCACGTATCATTGAGACTGTCCGTAAAGGATCGTTGAGGACAAAAAATGTTTTGACATTGATGCAGTAAGTAACTATCGATAGAAATAATTGCTGAAAATTGGTATCACGTAAGACTTTTGAAGTAAGATGTCGTTTATGGACCATGACAAACGTCACGTCAAACTAGGCTTTCATTGATACATGGGTGGGGGGTGTTTTTAGCGGTGACATATTATGGTGTCCAATAATCGTTTTACGACTCTTTAATATCTAAAATAAATATAATATAAGGATTAAAAAGCTCGAATAGATAGTTTGTCAGGTAAAAATAGAAAATACTATTATTTCATGCAAGTAGGTATGCTATATTGGAATGGCTTCAAAATGTTATTTAATTTAAGACATTCTATTGACAATTAAGTATTTACCCGTGTATACCTATGTCTAGCTAATAAAATATTCTCATTCGCAGTATTGCCAACTCACGCTAGGTATTAAAAAATATAAAAATTGTACGACCAAATACATACCAATGCTATTCATTAATAATAAGACGTAATAATATTACATCCATATTAATATTATAGATGCGAAAGTGTGTCTGTCTGCTACGCTTTCATGGTTCCTCTGTTCAACCAATTTTGGTGAAATTTGGTACAGAGGTAGGTTGTATCGGGGAAGGACATAGGCTAGTTTTACCAGGAAAATTAAAAAGTTCCCGCGGGAATCAAAAAATCTTAATCCACGCGGGCGAAGTCGCGGGAATCATCTAGTTATTTATAATTAAAATAAACGGTAAAAAAGAATTAAGTTATGTAGGTACCTAGTACATAGTACAACTTTATGTACTACTTTTTTTAAACCTTTATTGAAAACAATACAATAGAACTTAAAGCTAGAAACATGCCCGCGTGGAATGGTGGCAAGAATGCTGGCTGCATTTCCTCGTTGGACACCCAGGCTGATCCTTTGCGCAATAAATTATAATCTGTGATTAAAACTAGTGGTTTGCCGCGAACTGAGACCTCGCGGTATCCATAAACTTACAGAGCGCCATCTATGTGAAGTTCTGTTAAAAATAGTGAAGCTAAAATTAAATAATTTCGTTTCCTTAGAATATTTATCTAATTTTAGTATTTGTTGTTCAAGTACAGGATTTAATTCAAATAAGTGATCAAGTTTCAGGCTCAGCCTTTTCTTTTTAAGCACAAACGAATAAATTTGTACAGAGCGCCATCTATTGACAACATTGTGAAGTTTGTTAAAAATACGTATGCTCATTAAAAATTAAATAATTTCGTTTCCTTATAATATTTATCTAATTTTAGTATTTGTTGTTCAAGTACAGGATATAATTCAAATAATTAATCAAGTTTCAGGCTCAGCCTTTCAGAAAATTGGGAGTTCTGAGGTCATCTTTGGACGTCAGAAAATCACCACTTTGAAAGCCCCCCATTTCGTCAATTTTAGGGGAAAAATTAAAAAAAAAATATTTTTGGACTCCGTTCCTCATTATCTTTAAAATGATATACCGCAACCCTATGTAATGCTATAAAAAATATTTTACTTCGCATTCGCTTCTATGAGAGCCCCCCTGAAATAAAGATTATTATAACTTTCTAAGCCATATTCGGCGGGAGGCCATCGGTTTACATAGTATATTTAAATTTGAAGTAATTACGTTCAGTAATTCAGCCGAACGATCGCGTAACTTCTGCATCAATCATTGTTACAGTATCAATTGTTGTAATTGGCTGAATTTATGGCATTCTTGCTGCGTCAATGGATTATGTCCAATAGTGGAAGAGTGTTAACCAATCAGAGGTGATTGCGATGTATCAATGATTGATGCAGAAGTTACGCGATCGCTCGGCCTAAGTTATAAGGCTCTGACAGACGGACGGACAGACGGACAAGTGCCAATTCACCCAAGTAGACTCAGAGACCTTCGCTTCGCTCGGTCAATGAAAATATCCATAGACAATTTCGGTATCTTGAGATATCTCTAGCTTATGGTATCTTTGATTGCAACGTAAAAAGAAAATTTACTAACTTAGGCGCATCGCTTCTTATATTAAAGTATTTTGTATTATATTTATTAAAAAACAAAGCCAATTATTAAAATATAGAAAATCACAAGAAACCACAGACTCGAAAATATAACTTAGTTAAATAGGTAATGCAGTTAAATTTGGAAGACCGTTATATCAACTTAAATTGCTAGATTACCACATGATTACCATAGACATTCAAATTAGTCGGATTATAAATAGGTCTGCACTACCAAAATATCGATATTCAGAGTTCGTGACTAGTAATCTGTGGTTAGCGACCCATTGCTACAATCCTGAAAAAGCTTACGTGAAGCCGGCTATAAGGACTGTAACAATGGATATCCTTTAGGACATTTTTGGATGTGATATTGCGACAATTTATAGCCGATCGCTCTGGGGCATTTTACCTTTGACAAGTACACACCGAGAGACTAAAACCATGACGGAAATATACTGTTGAATTGTTGATAAAAACTGTGGGTATTGTAATTTCAGAAACTTTTAAGACGTAGCTGAACCATTAACTGTTAACACGACACTGGACTGGACACACTTTGAAGTTTGAACCAAGGAAGATATTATTTACTACGGATATTTACTACTTTGAACACGAGTAGAACTACAAACGATATATTTGGGTCCCACGTGAACAACTTTGAACTTCAAATATTACAAATTACAATATTATTAATAAAGATTCACCTTACAAACGTCAAGGATCCCTCAAGCGTGGTTCTGTCGACTGCCGAGGCGCCGGGCGCGTTGCCATGTTAGCCCGGTTTCAGCGGGTTTCAGATTACGACCATTTACGAATCATTACCACTCGAATTCGACACTTTTGTCAAGTGAAAACTGAAAACGATTATCGACAAAAATAACAGATTTATATTCTTTAGCTTCATGCAAACAAAAACGTTGAGTAGGTACTGTATTCTTCAGCTTTTTTGATTTGGCTGTTTTGCTGCAATCCACATGGTCCAACCATAATGTACTCTGTGGTGAGTGGTCCAACCAAGGTCCAACCAAGTCCAGAAAAGAAGGTCCACAGTCCACACTCCACACCACAGATCACTCTATCTATTACTTTACTCTATGCTCTATCTATATATTTAGCACAGCTTATTTACTAGTCCCACGGGACTCCACACTCCACAGAGTGGTAAAGTTCACCGTCACCCATGGACGTAATATATTACGTCCATGCCGTCACCCTTCACACCAGAAATAAAAGAGGTAAGTATCAGCAGCGTAGACTGAGTATATAGACGCCGCCATATCTCCTTTTCACTCCCACATGAAAGAGATGCAGTGTTGGGATGTTACACAAGATAGTATGAGAAAAAATGTATTTTTCTCTCCCTTTCTGCGTGTCACGGGTTTTGTGCCTATTGCATATTATTGTGCCAGACAAATTATGACGGTTGTATGACGTTTGGGAGGTGTTTCATAGTATTACCTATCCCTTTCGGTTACAGGCTGACCCTGATTCTAGAGGTTCCTTCTTCTATGATCAGCAGAGACAAGTTAGACCAGAGCACGACCAGAGAGTAACAGATTGACGTAGACAGAGAAAGAGATATAGAAAGAGCGTCACCGTATACAGTATGCGATAGCGATAGTCTAAATGCAAAATTTTCGTAATTAAGTATTTTTTTTGTTATTTAGATACTTTGTAGCATTCATGCGAGTCTTTACAAATATAACCTGTTTTATCTGTAACAATCAGGTAAAAATAAGGTCAAAATTGTAAACCTACGTACTTATTTATTAGATTATGTTTTCGTATTTAATATAAAAAAATAAAAGAATTATATTATATCAAGGGAGAAGCTGGCAGGGCTTCGAACCCGCAACCCGACCTGAGGAATCTTGTCATAATATTAGCAATTTATTGTTAATGTTTACTTATTGTTGCTACCCTCCTAACATTTAGATAACTGTTTATTGATTTAAAAGGCTAGTCTTGGCCGCAAGTACCGACTTATTTGTTTACTATTTATTGCAGAGATTTTGCTGTTTAAATTGCTCATAAATTGTTTTAATAATTTTAGAAGCTAGTATGGCTTTATAACACTGTAGATATGTGATTTCTTAATAATAAGAGTTTATATTGTTCACTCGCCATATCGTTCCACCAATCGGTGAGCGAGTCGGCTGTTGTTATGCCGCGAGTAAAAGTGGCGCGACGGTGCGCTTAAGAATGGCAATAGGCAATGGCCGATTTGTTAATCATTTACGTTCAAGCTCCGGTAAGCAAAAGGTTGTAAGATCAATTTCTACTTGACTTTCCACCTAAAATTGTGTGCCTAGGTTTTCCTAGGTTTTAGTTTAACTTAAGAACAAATTAACTTTGTTTAAATAATGTTCGAGTTGTGATAAATATTTGTGAATCGGTTTCGATCTTGAATATCGTAAACTAAGTTAATTATTAAACTACCTACGTAGGCGTACCTACCTACTTATGGTAATAATCATAGTATTTCATTTGATCACCTTTGCTAATTAATGTTTTTCTTAATTGTGACGGTAGTAAGGCTTTTGCAAGCCAGTGATAATTACAATTACTGCGTAGTGTTTTTACGAATTGCATTTGTAAGTAGCCTATTTATTTAGTGATTGCAGTCCCAGTGATAGACTAGGCAACTATTAAAATCAGTGATTAAAATCACCCCTTCAAATAGTAACACTCAGTTACAATTTGTGACGTATCTGCATTTGCGGTGGTCATTTTGTCAAGATCAGCCAGCGCGGGAGTCCGCGATGGGTTCTGCTTTTCGATAATGTGAATTAACTTCATTGCTTCATTTGGATGGTACTTGCTTTTGATATCCGTTCTAGTACTGTAGAAAGCGACAGCAGAGAAGGTGACCTACTAAAGGTCAGCGGTTCTGCTGATTTGAAAAGAAAAATAAGACGCGCTTTCCCGACGCGTCACCCGTCTTTTCTGACATAGGCCACCGTTAATGTGACATATATATTATAATTAAATAAGTGGTAAGATCTTTTTGATTTTTATCGTTTTTTTTTTATTTTGTTTAAAAATTAATATTTATGTAAGAGGAACTGAAACTTCGTTGCCCACACTTCCCGCGACACCACACGTTTTTTTTTTAATTTTTTGTTTGACTCATCCGACAGTTTAGGTCAGACAATCCTGTGTCATTTTTGTTATTCGCCCATATTTGTACGAAAAAAAGTGGTAACTGTGCTCGTAGCTTACGAAGAAAGTGTTTTAACTTATAGACGATGGTGTATTGCCGTGTGTTAGGCTAAAAAAGCCGAACTGAACGTAAATACGAAAACATAACCTAATACGTAATAATAATTTTGACCTTATTTTGACCTGATTGTTACAGATAAAAAAGATTATATTTGTAAAGACTTGCATGAATGCTACAAAGTATAGAAATAACAAAAAAAAATACTAAAATAGCATTAATATTCCATTAAGACCACAGCTATCGCATACTCTATACCGTAGACTGAGTAAGATATATAGACGCCGCCATATCTCCTTTTCACTCCCACATGAAAGAGATGCAGTGTTGGGATGTTACACAAGATAGAATGAGAAAAAAATATGTGTTTTTCTCTCCCTTTCTGCGTGTCACGGATTTTATGCCTATTGCATACAAACAAGCCTTAACTTGTGCCGACGTTTGTATGGCGTTTGGGAGGTGTTTCATAGTATTACCTATCCCTTTCGGTTACACGCTGACCCTGATTCTAGAGATTCCTTCTTCTATGCTCTACACGCTGACGCCATGTCTATAACTCTTTCTCTGCTACGTCACAGTCCACCAAATCCGGTTTTTTTATTAACTGGCTTTACGGCTCTGGGTTCCCAGCTCTTGATAATATTATTATAGTTAAGATATTACTTTTTAATAATCTTTTAAAAAAAAGTGTGTGTGTGCAATACACACATGACGCAAGTGAAACTTCAGAAAAGTACCGAGAGAATGAGATAGAATACAAATTATATTTATCTCACCCTCTCGTAGGCTACTTAGCCTGTGAGAGAATGAGATAGAATACAAATTTCATCAAAATTGGTTGAAAAAATGATCCGTTAAAGCGTAGCAGACAGACAGTTTTTGACGACCTCCCTGGCACTGTTGTCCTAAGTGCGGACGTCCCGGGTTCGACCCCGGCAAGGTCAATTTCTGAATTTTTTAATGGCTTTACGGCTCTAGGGTCCAGCCCTTCTGAGCCTTTGATTCCTTCTCCGAATCATGTCCGAATTGTCCGAATACTTAACCATAGATAGAAGAGAGACCACAAAGAGACCCAGGTTGTTCAAGGGTTGTTCCTTTGATTTATGTACCTTTTAATATTAATATGTCTGTGCTTTTAATAAATACCTTTGATATATTCTTAAATAAAGGGTTATAACTCTGTGGGTTGTTCAAACTTGTCTCTGCTGTTGTTGGTCTGTGAACACTGAACAGAGACAAGAAAGATCTTCTATTTCTGGTCGGTGCCTTTTGTTTCTGGTCGGTGGTCGGTGCCCTAGTTGACATTTGACAAGCTAGAATTTTATCGCTTTTGTAATAAATAAATTAACAAAATATACTGCTTCTTCAGCAGCATGTAAGTACTAATTGACTTATTAATTTTAACATTTCTCTTTAATCAGTATTAATAAGCAATAATTAGTGAATAAGAATAATGAAAGTACTTAGTGAATACTCTTACGAATAGAGCTGATTGATTTTTTGTTTAGGGTTATACCTATTATTATTGAGTGGCTGTTGTTCTTATAATCGGCCTATCGTTTAAACCGATTTTGATGAAATTTAGTACAAAGGTAGGTAACATCCCGGAAAAGGACACAGGCTTAGACTTTTTATCCGGGAAAGTTGGGGAGTTCCCTTGGATTTAAAAGTCCGATGTTAAAATCGTGTACCCTTCGAAGTCGCGGGCATCACCTATTTCCTAAAATTATAAATGCTAAAGCGTCTGTCTTCCTGTTACGCTTTCAAGGCTCATCTGTGTCGAAATTTTGTACTTACCTAGGTTGGTGATATAGGTGTCAACTTAAGGGAACTTGGGGAAAATAGATTTCATAGTCATAATATTAAGTATATTTATTTACTGATTTCAGGTTATTAGTTATTACATAGGAAGTTCTTGCAATAGTAAACTAATAAAGTCATAGTATCGAGCCACAATCTACCAATCATATCGCACCTTCATTCAAATAACGAATTAACTCAAAATAACAATTTTGTGGGAAAACGCATTTAAAGTTTGACATGGTTAGATTGTTGAATTCAAATAATCATAAAAAAATTAAGAACTCGTTTAAGTGAACTTCAAAACTAGGAATAGGTAGTGTAACTAATAATGTATTTATTAATGTAGCAATATATCACAATTAATTACAGGAAGTATTTTTATTTTAATTTTTTTAAAATTGTTCCTACTTATTTCACTTTTTGATAAAAAATGTGATTATTTTTTTTAAATACAGACAAAGTAATTTCAAATGTTGCAATTATAAAATAAAATAATATTGAAAATAGATGAATTATTTCGATTTTTTGCAATATTATACCAATCACCTTAAAGTGTATGAGAAATATTACGTATAATTGCTATTTATAAAATTTTATATACCTAACATTTAAGCGTTTCTATAATTAAAAAACCGTGTTATAAGTTTCTTATTAATTATCACAAATTGTTTACAATATTTTTGTATTATCTACTTAGGAACTATAGGGAATTATAATCATAAAAATTTCTCAAATTATTATTTTTTCTATAAAAAAACGACAAAACAAAAAACAATATTCTTTTACAAATTAGCGTTTCTTATAAGTTATAACAAAAAAAGTACTTTTCTTAATCAGTCTTAGATAATTTACTTATTTTGGTTTATAATCACAGTTTCCCTAAATTATGGAACATAATTAATAAAAAAATAAAATTATTATTTATCTGAAAATTATTAAAATTATTATACTTAACAAATAAAAGCTAGTTTAGAACTACTCATAATCAGTCTTAGGTAATTACTTATTCTGCTTTATAATCTTACTTCTGTCTTAAACTAGCTATGAGATCTGTCAAAAACATAATAATATAAAAAAAATTAAAAAATTAGATAATTGAATTATAAAACCCTGCATAAAACGAAGGAATCAATCCTTTATTAATTAAATCTTTCAAATCTTTCTTCTTGTTTTCGCTAATTTCTTGTTTAGTGCTATAGGCAGTTTGAAGTGTTATTTCTTTTATTGATGGCATTTTCTTCCTCTTGTTTCTCACATTAACCTCCTTGTAGTCTTGATCCTTGTAGGATGTTTTATATAAAAAATTGGTTTGACTTTGATTTTCTTTGCTTACTTTTAAAATTTTTATTTCATTCCAATTGACGGACTCACCATCTACATTAGTCGAGTAGTTATATCCCCATTCCTCTTGTAATAATTTTAAATCATAAAATGAGTCAAAAGTCATCTCGTGCACAATTAAAGGTGGTTGAGATTTTTTGGCGTTCTTAATCAAGGCTATGTACTGGTCGGGTGTATAAATTGGACCAGATTTCAAATTTTTCTTAATTTCTTTTTCAATGAGACTATGCACGCTATCGGCTTCGTTCTGCGTGTGACCTCTTATTAAAAATTTGTGCGTAATAGTACTGATATTTAATGTTTGCACAGCATGTAAATAGAGAGATGTTATGTATTTATTTTTATTCTGTCCGCAACAGTTGTCGGAATAGAATATAACTTCTTTCAAATGGTCGCCATCATCACTTACACTTTTGAGATATGCCCATATACATGATCCGATTTCTATGGCACCACGTTTTGCGTCACATTCGGACCAAAAATAGCAGTTGACGTTTTTATAGGCTACTTTGGTTTCTTTGGATGTCAACTCAGTTATGGTGAAGTTATATGAATTCAGCTTCGACTTGTAATAAAAAGAGGAGCTGTCGCCTCTAGGGCACTGCAAGACCGCCTGTAAATCGTAAACGGATACTCTTACCTTTTCACTAACTTTGTTGCGATCGTCAACCTTGTGAATCCTACTGCAATTCTTTTCTTCTAGATGTCTTAAATATGTTTCTTGTAGATCATTATTTTGAATATTAGCATTATTATAAGAGTTGCAAAGATCGCACTGATCTTTTTTGGGACTGAAAAAGGATAAATTAAATTCCGATGTAAATATTTTGTAATATAAGGAGTATGTACCTGCTTCTTTATTATTTTGTTGCTGCTGTGCTTTAAAATCTTTGAATAAATCTTTAATTGTTTTACCACCTTCAATGTATTCCCTCGTAGAAGAAGCGCGTAGATAGTGGGATTCAACTTTGGGGATTGAATTAATATGCTCCACTTATTACCACCATTAATATGCGTACTTCGGGATTAATCTTCTTATGATTTTTGTGACATCCTCTCAAATCTTTTAGTGAAAAGTTATTTTCGTTAACTTTGGTTTGTACAGTAAATATCATCCGATCAGAAATGTCTAACGTGGCCCTAAAAAATGTTTTACAAACCCTTATATACTTGCCATCAATTATAAAATGAAAAGCTTTGTTATTGTGCCTGGGTGTCTCGGCATTCGTATACTTGTATCTAGGCTGAATATCAGTCATACTTGTGCTTATGTAAGCTCTTTGCTTTTCCAAATCTGCTAAATCCCAAAACCTTCGAAATAGTTCGTATCTAGTGTCTGTATTTATCATTGTAGTGCATTTAAGCCTGCACTTTTCAGTACATGGTTGTTTAAGGCATCTTGCTGAAACCTTCTTCTTCGACATGGCTACATAAGATTTACCCTTGTTACGCAAACGCTTAATTTTATTCTGCTTCCACTGAGAAGGATTACTGACACGCTTGCGCCCCCTTTTTGGTGCAGATTTTTTAGGCTTATTTGGTTCAGTTGAACTGGTGGAAGATGAGCTGGATTGATCAAAAAAGTAATTCCTCTTTCTTCTAGGTTCTATGTTTGTGAATGTCGGATCTGTATCGCTGAGGTTAGCCTCACTTTCGTCACTATAAACTGGTGAAATGTAATAATTGTGATTTGTCTTTGAAATCCTGGTATGATGCTTATGTACTTTCTGAAAAATGAAATTATAACTAAGTTGTAAAAAATATAAACTAATACGTAGATATTATACCTATTATGTTTTGTGCAGCACTTTACTAACCTGTTGTTGCGGAGGTGTATTTTCAATAACTTCATCGTCCGTTGTTTCGTTAACAGTTATGTGGGTAGTCGGCAATGGGTGAGGATTTAATTGTTGTGTAGATTGGCCACTTTCCGAGTCCGAAGAAGACGATGACGAGTTAGAAGACGACGAAGAGCTAGAAGACGATGAGGATGATGAACTGTTTGATGAAAGTTGAGAATGTTGGTGGTGTTTTTCATTTTTGTCATCAGCCGCCATAATGAAGTTCTTTGGTGGTATATCGTCATTTTCAGACAATGTGCTGTCACTGTCATAATAAGGTACAAGACTGAATACATTGGCTAGTGAGTTTTCAGTCGGAAGTTTCTGAAATTAATAATAATAGGTAAATTAATTATGACATGAAATGTATAAGTCAAATGATATTTATGAGACTTTTCTGTTGAGGCAATATTAAATAATTAATTAAATACTACATATTATATTATATTGCAGTATATATATATTTTTTAAGATTTAGTAGAAGTAATTGTAAAATAAGCAACTAATTAAACTTAATTAAATTTTTGCTTACCAATATAGTTACTTCATTTTCTTTATCGACATAATTCACCGATTCCGTCATGGTTCTACCCTCTACTGTAGATTCATTTTCCATTTGAATAGAGACACAATTTTCATTTAGTAGCTAAAATAATAAGAGGTCTATTGTAATTTAAAATAATAACTAATAACATTAATATTAACCTTACTATAACTTATTTACAAAAATACTGAACCGAACTTTAGACAGCCTTCGTTGCGTAGTGGGTGATGAGCGGACTTCGAAACGTAAGGTCGTGGGTTCGATCCCCACCCAGGATAAATATTTGTGTGATGAGCATTTTGTTCTGTGTCTGGATGTATGCTATCTGGTTACCATAGTACAAGCTCTGCTTAGTTTGGGATCAGATGGCCGTGTGTGAATTGTCCAGGTATAATATTATAACTATATATTATTTTAATAACTAACCTCATGGCTGGCGTCATTGGTGTCATTATTTTTGTGTTTATCACCACTTATGGGTACTGTGTCGAACTCATAATTCGTTGTTGTATTTTCTACAACTAATTCCAATATTTTTCGTGCTCTCGTAGCCATCTATAAGAAACATAATGAAGATTTGCCGATCAAGTTATTTTTACGTGCACTGCAGTAGTAATAATAAAGTATAATACCACCAACATAACCTTAAAATTTATTTATACAAAAACACTTTTAATTTGCGAAATAATGAATGAAATACCTAATGTTTCCGAATTATTTTACTTAGTTTACTTAAACAAACACTAAAACTGACCAATATTTGAAAGTGCTAGTACAAAACGTTTTAAGGTTATTAGCACTTTTACTTAGTTGGATCTCCTTCTTTTCTCAGAATCTTAATTTTTTGAAGGCGCGAGAAAATTGAGATGAGAAACATAATACACAATCACATTAAACTTGCAAGCGCACTAATATACCACGTCTTAACACTTCAAGAATACTGTTAATAAACACAATACTTACATTTTGTGATGTTGCAAATTAAAATGTCCGCGATTTAAATATTGAACTGAAGCTAATATTGATTTGATAAAGAATTTTCAATTAAAATCTAATATGAAGACTTTAAATCATATAATTGGAACACCTCAAACGCTACAAATGAATTGTAATGTATCAAAAAACCAGTCTTAGTTCTCCACGACACCGTTATAGATCTTTTATATATGTTATAGCACTCTACAACTCTCTTATAAGAATTATGTTAAATCTTTAATATCCAAGTAGAATTTAAATACAGGTCTACTACAGCTTACCTTAACGCTTAATTGTTTGTTGGGCGTTGATATGTTGTATCCCTTTCAGACCGGAACATCACCGAGTTTAATTTGAAAATTAAACTCTAATGACATTTCAATCTTTACAGATAAAGGGTTACGACGCTCTCTCTTTATTTGAGAAGCGTCCGGGCCCACAGACGGTGGACCGTTTATAGTTGATTAATATATTCTTGGCTGCGTTGGCGTCCCGGTCGAACTCGTCGCGGCAGTTGGGGCAAACTCCTCGACGCGTCCTCTTGTCCATGGACACTTTGCTGAAGCGGCCGTCTCGCTGGTTGCACGTGGAGCACGCCTGCGACGTGTACGCCTCGTCGGTCATCTCCACGGCGACGATGTTTCTCTTGGCGCGCAATCTACGAATGAGGGAATCGTGCCGAAACTTGCGTCCGCTGAACGATGCCACGTTCATAAACTTGGATCCCTTGCCGTAGAGAACGAGCGTCGAGAGCGGGCCTCCTCCGTCAAAAACGCTCCGAACGATTTCTTCTTCGCATCGAGCCGTGCGCATATATTTATCTAGATTGAGACGCGTGAGTCGGGCGTGCTTCTCGTACGGTTCCTGCCTGCGATCGAACCATTGCATGCGAAAACGCGTATACTCGACGACTCGGCTCTTGTTCTTCGAAGATATCACATAATCCAACGATTCTCGGGCCTTTTGCTCGGCAAATAAAACGTCCTTTGTCAGCCGGAGTCTAACTCGCTCCCGTTTCCATTCCAGCGTGTGCGATCTCACGTATCTCTTTGTTATTCTTTTGAATTTAAACGTGTCATCCACGGCTGCCACGGGCACCCTCGAGCCTGGATCCACTGCAATGATGCGATCGTACGTAGTTTTCTTGCGTTTAGATTCGATATTTTTTTTGACAACTTGTCGATTCATCGACAGGCTCACGGAGATTCCGTCCGTCTGCAGACAGCATCCAAACTTTTTCACATCGACGTTTAGCCAAGGAGTCCATAGCTCGCGCATATGATCGATGATTTTACGCCAATCGCCGGAAATCGAAGAAGGATCAACTCGACGCAACAGCTCGTGCCAGCCTCGCGACGTATACGTCAAATGTTTTAGTCCGTGCGACGAAAAATACGGAAATCCTGCAGCTTTTCCTGAATCTCGATCCACATCGGAACGGTTGACCACCATGCAGACGCATTCTTGATCGTATCAACATTTATAACAGAGCATATTCGACGCATCTCAGCAGCAGTATCATCGTCGTTTACAGGCAAAATCTTTTTGAAATAGGCGTCAATGAGTTTGGGATCGTTGCGTTTGAGCTTGAAATATCGAGCGAGCCGGCCGTACGCGTGCAGAGACACGTTCGTGTGTAGAGTCGTCTCGTATTGTTTGGCCATCTCCTGAACGACAAACGACCGTAGCTTGCCGTCGTATGTTCTATGTTTGCCGAAAAAGGATTTGTACGCATCGACGTACGGACCCTTGCCCTTCATTGCGTACAAAAAATTTAAAATGTCCGGTTTTTTAGAGGGCATGGCTGTCTTCATGTAGTAATTGATCCATATTCCAAGCTCGACGTACACGCGCGACAAATCACGGACGTCACGACGAATTTCGGCGAGCAGTCGGAGTTTCTTCTCGGGCTCGAGGAGGGGACATAGCACAGAGACCAAGCCTCGTTTGATCATGTATACTTCAATCTCTTCATCCTCCTGTAGGTTGCGTTTACGAATCGAGGGCAAATGGAACTTGCACTTTTTTGACGTTCTCCTCGAATGATCAGTGCGACCGCACGCGCCACACGTCTGCACTCCGGAGCTCATGGTGAAAGACTGATCGTTGTTGTGAAAAAATTGGTTTATATACCTAAATACTTCTGGAATATTCTACGATATTTGTGACGATAGAGTTTAATTTTGCAAAAAATATACACGCACGATTGTAGCACTTGGGTCTGAAAGGGGTATATCGCTAGTGAATTCGCTGATATACAACAACTGCCTGACTCTCCTTGGTGTTTCTTTGTCTGAACTTACCTTTGACAACGCGTAAATTAGTGGTTTATGGTCTGTAAGCACCGTTAGCTGCCGTCCTTCAACTATATTCTTAAAATGCCTGATAGCCATGTAAATGGCTAACAACTCCCGATCATACGTGCTATACTTACGTTCTGTATTAGACAGTTTTTTGGAAAAGTATCCTAATGGTTTCCATACGCCTTTAACCTTCTGTTGAAGCACCGCGCCCACGCATGTTTCTGAGGCGTCCGTCATGAGCGACACAGGAACGTTGGAAATCGGATGCGATAGAGTGACCGCTCTTTGAAGGCCTACCTTGCATTGCTCAAACGCCTTTTCCGCCTCACTGTTCCATTCAATTTTGGTTTTGTCATGTTTTTTCGAATTATGCAAAAAACTGTTAAGATGCGCATGATATTCGGCTGCATTTGGCAAATGAGACCTGTAAAAATTAACCATTCCCAAAAAACGTCGTAGTTGCTCAATTGTTTCGGGCTTAGGATAGTCTGCAACTGCCCTTATTTTATCCGGTAACGGACTAATGCCGTCTCGAGTTACTGCATACCCTAGGAATTCGACTTCGCTGCAACCGAATAAACATTTACTAACATTAATTGTAATACCTATTCTTTGGAAACGTTCGAAAATTAACTTCACATGTTCTCTATGAGTTTTTTCGTCCTCACTAGCTATGATGACATCATCAATGTAACAAAATAACGTTGACTTAGCTCCTTCAACTCCTTCGATGTTCTCGATACCTTGTAAGACTGTGTTATCCATGAATCTTTGAAATGTTTGCGCCGCGTTTCTCAAACCGAATGTCATCCGAGGGAACTCGAAAAGACCAAAAGGCGTTATTATCGCCGTCTTTTCTATGTCGTCTGGGTTTACTAAAATACTATGGAAGGCCCTATTGACGTCTATCTTTGAAAAAAATGTCTTACCTGCTAGGCCAAAGGTGAAGTCTTGCAACCTTGGAACTGGATAGCGATCTGGTTTCGTAATCGCGTTGAGACGCCTGTAGTCACCGCAGGGGCGGATTTGTCTGTCCTTCTTCGGTACTACATGTAGCGGGCTGGCACACTCGCTCTTCGACGGTCGGCATATACCTATTTCCTGCATTTTCCTAAACTCTTCCTTAACTATGTTATACCTATCCGGGGGTAACGGTCTCGCTTTAGCGTAAACCGGCGGACCAGTAGTCTCTATATAATGATATACTTTATTTTCCGTTTGGGTAAAGTTTTCTTTAAAATTAAGTGGTTTTGTAATACCGGGAAAACTAGACAAGATATCTTGGTAGGGGTTCTTACTACCGAAGGTACTAACTCCTATGTCTCTAGAATTAATTAAAGGTCCCGCTACTGTTAAATTCGTGACTTTGTCAATCAATTTCCTTCCATTTATATCTACAATAAGCTTAAAATGATTCAAAAAATCTGCTCCTAATATCGGTTGACTCACGCTTGCAATTATAAAGTCCCACTTAAACGCTCTTCTTAAATTTAAATTTAACTCTAATGTTATAACACCAAATGTCTTTATCTCTGAACCATTTGCTGCGAACAGTTTGTACGACTCATTGTCTTTTATGTACCGCTTACTTACTTTTGAGGCAGGCACAACTGAAATATTTGCTCCCGTATCCACAAGAAATTGTAACGCGTTTTTCATGTCGTAAACGCAGAGACGATGATTGCCTAATGCCGCGACAGTCCTTTGCGTCTCGTCCGGGCCTGTCGCTCCTAGTTTTCCGACCTGACCTTCCAAGTGCATGGCTGCTCACATCTTACTGCTTGGGGTCCAAACCGATAGTGAAAATGGCACAGCCAATCTGGGCTAGATGGGTCTCGTCTTGGGGTACGTCCCCTAACTGACCTTCCTCTCGATACTGATCGATTTCTCCGGTAATTTCGTTCTGATCTGCTTCTACTAACTTCATTGCGTAGCTCCGCAACCTCTAGCATTATTTTATTCATTTTCCCGACTACTTCCTTAATTGGTTCATCTGATGTTGGGCAGTGACTCACCGAGGCCGTCACACCTGTTACAGTTTGAATGTTTTCCATCACTTTATCTGCGATAGCAGCAAGGTTGTCCAACTGCTGATCTTGGCTGGCTGCTAATATTGCTCGCACAGACACCGGCAGTCGAATTATCCACAAATTCTTCACTGTTTCATCACTAGCCTTACAGTTTCTAGCTAATTCTCTCATCCTGCGTAATAATTGGGACGGCTTCTGGGATCCCAGGTCCAGTTCCCCCACTAATCTCTGGAATTGCCGCTCTGCCGACTCTTCGTAAACTTTTATGAGCCTTTCCTTTAAGCACTGATACTTATTGGTTTCAGGAGGGTTGTATACAATATCAGCCACTTGCTGCAGCGGTTCACGGCCTTACTTGGATAACGCCAACTGGTAGCGGCAGTCATCTCCTTGCTTTTGCGGTGTCAATGTTGCTTCGAATTGGGCGAACCATAGCCTGGGCAGTTCCGTCCAAAATTCTGGTATCCTTGACGACACTGTGATTGTTGCCATACTTTCTTCTATCTTCACAACTTGTGACGGCACTGCTGCGGGATTCATTTTGATTAAACTCTGCCCCAATCTCACGGCTGCTTCTTGTTCTGTTCACGGGGTCACCACTGTGGGGTTACTACGGGTACTAAATTAAACGAGAGGACAACCTAATTTGGAATTTAATTTTTCTCACAATATACTGCGGTTAGCTACCGCCCGAGCGAGTCGCCTTGCACCATACGACTGACTCGTCCCGATGTCGCACGCAGGCGACCTAATACAAAAATGCTTACATTAATTCTGTGAATTCAGTCCCCCACAGTGGTCATATCCGCGGGAGCAGGGTGATTAGTCCTGGGAAGAGGTTTGTCCCAAGCGTTGGTGGCCGGGGCCGGGGCCGGGACGAAAGTTGGGGTCGGTTTGGAGGGGGCGGCAGATTTGCTGCCGGCCGGTTTGACCCTTCGCTTGGGTTCCTTGGGGGCTTAAGGGCATCCGCGATAATTCGCGGGGTGCCCTTTAGACCCGCAAAGAACACAGCTTGGGGGCTCCTCGGTCGGTTGCGTCCTAGAGCAATCTGCCGTGCCGTGGTCCCCTAGGCACTTAACACACCTAGGACGGGCGAAACAATTCCTAGCAGAATGTCCGTATAACTGGCAGCGATGACACTGCCCTAATTTACCGCGTTGACGGGGGGATTCGACCTTCAGGCCAGAAAGACGACATATTGTCGTAATGTTGTAGATTTTCTTACCTTCCGGGGTAACGTGTAATATAAGTAACACCATCACGTAGGGGGCTTTTGATTGGGCGTGGTACATTCGGTGTACCTCTCGAACTGGGAAACCTTGGGAAATGAGATCATCCTTTATGATGTCTGTGCCTAGTTCCTTGGGTAGGTTCCGTACTACAACGCGGAGGACGCGTTCCTCGGGCAACGCGTAAGTGTGAAAACCTATGTTTTCCTGGCGGAGAATGGTTGTGAGACCACGGTGGTCTCGGGATGAAGGACATTCAACTCGAATGCCTATAGCGGTGGAGCGGGCTTCAGAGAAGGTGATGCCTTTCTCTGTTAAAATCGGGAGGATGCGCTGCCAGCTCAGCTTTTCGCGTATGTATAGGGGAGGGACTTTCTCCCTTGCTGGTTCCTCCATTGGGGAGTCTTCCGACTCTTCTCCGGAGGAGGCTTGGGTAGCGAATGGGCTTTGGGGCCTGGGAGGGTTTGGTGACGAAGAGGTCGGAGTCGGAATGGTGACATCCACCTTCTTAGGAGGGTTGGCGGTGGATTTGGAGGGTTTAAGCTTGCGCTTTTGGCTTTTGGACTGGACGGGGGTGAAGTCGTCCGATTCTGACGAGACGGGAGAGGTCTCATTATGAGGTTCCTCGGATATAGCTGGAAGAGCTATTCGGGCTGGGGGACCTGGGATGGTTTTGGACGGGGGCGGTCTAATAATGGGGGCGGCTGAAGGCCCAGAGGGGGGCAAGGAGAGAAGCTCCTTGGTTTTCGGGGGCGCGGGGGTGATCTCCATGTCAGTCGACGCCTGAGAGGGGGTTTTTGGCTGCCTGAAGGGCGGCTCGGTTGGCGGCATGACCGGGGGGACCATAGTTTTGGAGGAGCCATAGAAATAGCTAAGATATTGAGGACTGCGATTTTGTAGGTCCTCTAATAGAGCCTGGATATTTACTTTAGTTTGGGCTTGCTTCTGCGGGACCCTAGTGGCCCCGAGAGCGGGTCGGTCGGTGGGTTGGGGGTCCATAGTGGACCCGGGAGCTAAAGGTGTCCCCCCTGCCGGGGCAGGGAGGTGGGTACCTAAGGTGAAAACCCTGGCCGAGTCCCCGTCCTTTGGGGACGGGGGTGTGGACCTATGCTGCGCTTAAAGTAGTGTACTCACGGAATCCTAGACCCTGGAACTACACTACACTATGCACAACGCTGGAACAACGTCCATCCACAACACTATCACAAACACAACTGGCGTCGGACGGCAAAACACTTGCGCGAAGGAGGAGTCGGGAACACTGTCGAACGTGCATGGGAGACGTCCGCTCGGGGCGAACGCTGAGCACGGAATCAAGTTGCCTAGCGCCGGGGACCGAATATTTATAGCGCGATTTAGCGCGTCTAGCATGCGTCGTCTGAGGCGAACCTTTATTTTTCCCAAAATTACTTATTATTATTACAATGTCATGCTGTCTCTTTCATAATTTATACATTTCAACCAGGTATCTTATCGTAAGCCTATATATAACAGATTTATTTCTATTCACTTAGCCTAATTACATAATCATATTTCCGAATTAAACTTATACCATAACTTATATCTATATACCTAGTCCGTCGTGCACATAAATGTTAGTTATGGGATCAAAATATATTCCAGGGCTATGCGTTATGGTATGTCATTGACTCAGACGAGGCGTAGGAGAAAAATCTGAAAAGAATGATGATAAGAGTAAGTTACAGCGAATTTTAATTAAGTTAGTATGATATTGAACAAATATTTTCCATTAGTTTATAAAGTTGCCATTTATTTTAACGATTTTGTAAGGACCTTTCTATATTGCAGATAAGGCTTTTCGAAGTCTGTGGTGGTGTTTTAAACATACCATGTCACCAATTTTGTATTGTGTATTAGCATCCAGCATGGAGAGGACATATCCATATCTTGTCGAATCTTGTTTATTACCGGCAATTTCATATTGTGCTTTCGCCTGGGCAACCCAAATTACAGGTTTGTCCTGCCAGAATGTGGGAAGCTTGAGAGCTATACCATTCACCGAAGCGGTAGCTGGCAAGGACTACAATTATTCAGTCAACTGTTTTTGAAGTTCTTAAAATTCTCATGTGTAACTTTCTTCAGCCATCTTTCTTCACAAGCAAAACACAACTAAGAAGATAAACAGAACACAATTACAAAATTAAGGAGTGACAGAACAAAACATGATAATTCCACAATGACCAACTTTCCACAAAAGCTAAAACGTGTAACTTTTTTGTCTTAGTAAATAAAAAAATATGAGTGTTAATAAATAATGATGAGAGAAACATAATATATATGTATTTTTTTTTTGTGTTTTTTTTCATATTGTAGTTATTCTTATTTAAAAAATGGAAATATCATGTTTGACCCGATCCCACAAAAATAACATGATTTGTACAGAACAGTTTGGATATATCATGTTTTGAAAAAGTCGGGTTCGGAAATAACATTGTATGTTCTGGATTTATTTATTTATTAATAAATTGAAATGTGACAAAGTAAACAATACTAATATTTATTATTAAACTAGCTGATGCCCGCGACTTCGTCCGCGTGGATTGAGGTTTTTCGGTTCCCGCGGGAACTCCTTAATTTTCCGGGATAAAAAGTAGCCACTATAATCTATCTCTGTGCCAAATTTCATCCAGATCCGTTCATCCGTTGGAGCGTGATTGAGTAACAAACATACATCCATCCATCCAAACTTTCGCATTTATAATATTTATATGGATAAAAACCAGCCAAATGCGAGTCAGACTCGCGCACCGTGGTTTACGTACGTATTTTTTCGACATTTTCTACGATAAATCAAAAACTATTGTAAACTGTTTTAGAATGTACAGGCAAACAGACAGACAGACAGACAACAAAGTGATCCTAAATTCTAATGTCTTCTATATCCATCTCAGTGCAAATACATGCTTCATCATCAATTTGTTCATTTTCTTCTGTCAAGTTGCTATACTCTATCCACGGAGACAAGTTAATAGGGAAGACATGGACTCGTTTGTGATTGGTCAGCGATAACCGTTAATGCAGTGCACAGACCACTACACGTGTATATTTTAATCTGATCGTGGTACCCGTACTGTGCAGACGCGCTCATATTTTATCCTTACCTATCGTTATTGTTCCGTGACCTGGCGGGTACCTTGGACTGTTGGTGCATTCATTGTGACTTGGCTTGTGTATTGGACTCTGTGATCGATTGCTTTCTGACAACTTGGCGCTTGTGTACTGGACTATTATTTAGTTGAAGACGTTGATGGCCGACCAGAGCGAGGCAAATCTTCCACCACATCTCGACCACTTTTGAATGCATGGTACCACTCGTATGCACGTGTTTTTGATAAAGTCGATTCCCCGTAAGCTTTCTGCAACATTTTCAGCGACTCTGGACACGAAATTCCATTTGCGATGCAAAATTTGAGACAAACTCTTTGTTCGATATTTTCATTCATTGTAAAAATCGCAAAACACTATTGAGATGAACTGACAAAATGGCGCACTGTAAACAAAGTAAATAACAATTGACGCGCAAACTTCGCGGCAATATAGACGACGGTTGTGTCAACTTAGCGACAAAAAAATATTTTTGAATTGAATTTGGAATTAGAAACAAATGATGAATTCCTGGTACTTTTTTGACAGAATGTATTAACTAGTCTCCGTGGATAGAGTATAGACCCGCTTAATATTTGCCTGTACCATTCAAATGCCGACAGGTTCGCCCAATCGGTTCCAAACTGTTTTATTAATAGGCTGGTCACATGATTTTTCTTTGCAGCACTCAGTTCACGATCTTCTTTAATTGGTTCTTAATTTCTTGGATGACTTTTGCCTCTTTTCATGTGGCAATCTATAATTTGGAGACGCTTTTACTACGCAGTTCAGTGGTGTGCCATGAGAAGATTTGCATTTCTTGAATATTATTTTTTCCATGGATTGTATACACGTAAGTTTTTTATAATTATTTTCTAAACCTTTAACATCATACAGATTCCACTCTTTATTGTTTAGAAATTATTTCAAAATATTCCTGCCTCGTGGTAATCACTGGTATTTTTCTTACATCTTTCTCAACCCTTCCGAATAAACGATCTGCAGGCAGAAAACTATGCCCTCGTACTGAGAAGAAAAGTTGTATTTCCTTGAAATGTGTGTATTTTGAAGCCAAAATAGCTGCATATGCAACACATGGCTATTTTTGTTTTGGCCCCCACAGCCATCACAAAGGAGGAGGAGGAGTCGAATCCTGTTGATTGTTGCTTCTATTCATATCGAGAATTGCAGAAGCTTCAGCATCAGGCAATGTTTGTGACACCACAGGAACGGGGCGGTCTGTCACGCTACTTGGCATGAAGTCTTCATCGGAGAATATATCCTTATTAAAGGGAAGAATTCCACATTTAGCGAAAGCTGCCATGACCAATAAAAAATGAATCTTGCTATCTCGTAGATTGTAACTGGTTTCCCTGGGTTCTGTAGCATCCATGACTCAAGTGCGGAATAATAATAGGTCTTTAAAGGGCCCATCAAACCCACATCTAAGGGTTGCAGTTCGTGAGTAGTGTGAGAATGGAACCTAAGAACCACAACACCAGATTGTTTCGCCAAATCTAAAGTCTCAATGGACAAAATGTGACTCTAGATTATCCAATATTAGCAGTAAAAAATAAAAATAAAAGTTAACTGTAAAAAAAACACAGAATACAAATCAAATTATTGTGCAGTGTTATTATGGAAATTATAACTTAGTTAAAAAAACAGTTATTTTTGCCCTTAAATCAGAAATATTTAATGTAGGTAAGTATCAAAAAATAATAAGTAAGCAAGAGTAATCTAAATATTTTTTTTTATGCAATGGGACTAAAGTTAAATTACAGTATTATAAAAATATACTTATTAAAAACAATATAATTAAGAAAATAAAGTTATCACATTCATACAGATCAACTCTATCTTGTAAATAAATCTGCGCTATCAATTCTGGCGGTGGGAGGCTTCGGCCGTGGCTAGTCACGGCCCGACCAACAAAGGCGTATAGACTGCATCCTTGCAACTATTTAGTGCGACATCTACCTAATTTGTTTACGGATTATATTACAATATGTACTTTTACAAGTTAGTCAGGTTCCATCTTAGACTGCATCCTTATTCAGTGCGACCTCTACTTTGCAGATAGTGATCAGCAAAGCGATTCAACACGTTCGTTCTATTATTGTCAGCCTCTATTCTACGGCCATCATTCATCACCTGTCTTTCCTCCAATTGAAGGCGGCGCTGTTCAATAGCCGCGAACTCCCTAGCTGCTCGATCGAACGGTGTTAGGCCTTGTTTACAGAGACGCGGGCGTCGCGCGTTGCGATGGGCGGCGCGGCCCGCACTGAATTTAAACATATGGCGTTGTATGAGTGCGTTTACGGAGAAGCAATTTTACACGCGTTTGTTTGAAATGGAGCGTTTTTCGCGGCCGAGCCCGTGTACGGTATCAACGCGTCTCACGCGGCGTTTATCGTGGCGGCGCACGCAGCGGGAATTCTCGATGAAGCGATGTCCGCAGCGGAACCTTCTGCCAGTCTTTATTTGGAAATCGCACAACGCAGACGTAGTCACCATCGCAATGGAGTACGATATTATCGACTTTTTTTTAGGGTGAATGTACACATGAATACGAACAACTTTTTGTATGACACAAACTTTTTTACTGAACAAAAAAAAATCTATATTGTTAACAAAAAAAAATGCTGTTACTTACTTACATTTTGATCAAGCCAAAATTTATATATGATAGCATAATATTTTTTTGTGTTATCGAATAGGGATATTGGTCCCATACTAAAAGTTGTTAGTATTCATGAGTACATTTACCATTTAAGGGTTCTAAATTATTAAAAATTCACAGTTTACAAATGTAGATATATAATAATATTTTTAGGAAAAATAACTAACTTAACAAGAACTTTCATTTTCATCTGCCGCTGCAGGAGCCCTGATATCATCTTGAAAAGAAATATTAGGCACTGGTATTTGTCTTGAGGCACAAGGTACCATGCTCGACGAACCACCACTATTGTGTGAATCCGTTGTAAGGTATTGGGGTTGAGATACAATATAATCGCCCACAACAGGGGCATTATTATCGAACAGAATATTAGCGTACTCGTTCTGGGTTGTCATTTCCAGTATCATTTCGCTTACTTTGTGACGGAATCGAAGTTTTTGTAGGTTTGTTAACCTTTTAAACGGAGGTAGCATACTCATAAAGAACATGTAATCCTCATCATTTTTTAGTTCCTCTTCCTTCTTATCTTGTATTCGTGCTTTAATTAATTCAAGTTTTTCCTTTTCCAATCTCAACATTTCATTCCTCTGGTCAGAAAGTGAACGTCGAGGTGTACTATCACACGTCGACAGATTCATATCAATGGATGGACCTGATTCTGTCATTCTTTCGTCATCAATATCAGTATTATCAGTACTATCTTGAGACAAATTACCAGAACTTGGTACTTCGCCTTCAAGAAATCTCATTATACTATAATTCTTCCATTGCGGTACCCATTGCGTGTCGTCACTTCCAGCGCCAGACCGTGGTGTGGGCTTCTTTTTCAACTCCTTTCTGTATTGATCGCGAAGGTGCTTCCATTTTTTTTAACTTCAGTAACTGAAACATTCGACAACATAAAAATAATAATAAATGAAACAATAAATGTGACTTCGTCAAACCGTTCAGGCAATGGTATGTATAAGTATCTCTGTCTAATTGGTACATTTATGCGTGTAACTTTGTACATAAGAATGATAACTAGGTGTGTTGTATACTAAAACCTTTCTGAAAGTGTGTGATTACGATAGAAATAAAATCATCAAAATCGGTTCATTGGTTATTGAAATAATCGCGAACATGCATACATAGTATACGGATCGAATACAGAACCTCCTTTTTTAAATTCGGTTAAAAATAAACTTATCTTATTTTGTTTCAGTTACCTTGCCAGCGGGTTACCGTACCTACAGAAGATTGGCATATCATTACCGCATAGGTACAGCAACAGTATCCAACATAATAGTTAAAACATGTTCAGCAATATGGACTGTGTTTGTAAATATTCACATGCCGAAACTGTCAGTACAAGATCAAGAAAAGATAGCTAAAGACTATTTTGATCTATGGGGATTTCCTAACTGTATTGGATCTATAGATAAGAAGCATTGTAGAGTGCCCTTCTAACACTGGGTCTATTTTTCACAATTATAAAGGATACTTTTCTGTGGTTTTACAAGGGATAGCGGATGCACACAAAATATTTATAGCAGTGGAAGTAGGTGGGAGATATCGTCAAAGTGACGGTGGAAAATTTCACTATTCAGTGATAAATAGTCTAATCGAAAGTGACGAATACAATATTCCGCCGGAAAGTCGGGTTCCAGGGTCTTCATATACTCTACCGTATGTGCTGATAGGAGATGAAGCATATCCTTTAAAAACCCATTTACTACGACCATTTCCATCAGCAAATCTGACTGTCGAAAAAGATAACTTTAATAGACGACTCAGTCGTGCGATGAAATGCATAGAATGTGCCTTCGGAATAATGAATGCAAAATAGCGAATCTTAAATAAACGCATTGAAACTAATTATCAAAATGCATGTATTATAATTAAAGCCATATGTCTCATCCACAATATTATAATCGACATAGATGGACACACTGACAAGGACTATAATCGCCCGATAGTGATGCAAACTTCTAGAAATCGTCATCGGAGAAACAATTCTTCTACATCGAATGCAATTAGCACACGTAATATGTTTATGGCTTACTTCACAGAAAACCCACTAAAATGTGTTAACTATACCTAAGTAATTATCAACATACCTACATGCTTAATGGTGCATCCATACCGCAGTTAGTACCTTCACTTAATTCCCAATACATACCTACTTATATTATGTAGTGATGGAAATTATTATTGCTAATGCTAAATAATTAACGTTGCTCCACAGAAGGTAACTGTGGTGTGGACGCACCATAACACGTAGACATACTTAAATAACATACAGTAAAATAAATATATATACCTATATATTATATTGAGCATGTCATTTGAATACCTACTAAGTACCTATATCTACCTACTTACCATCTATATCCACAATTTCTGATACTTCCGTCCACTTTCGTTTGGTTATCACTCTATTTTTATGCTGTGAATGACAAGCCATCCACAACTCGGGTCGCTCCTGTATTGCAGAAATAACTACATAGTTCCAATTTTTCATCATTCATGTTGCAAGTTGCGACACGTAGGTACGCTCCCTTCTCTCGCTAACGTAAAACTAAAAGTTAAAACCAACTAATACTAATTGAGTACCCCTCCCCCGCGATGCCCGCCGCGTGCAACGCTACACGCTTTAAGCCCCGTCCATACGCTTGGTGTACGCCACAAACACAAACAAAGTTCCAAACATCGACCACAATCATCAAACACAAACAGTCGTCCTCACGCTTAACGAACGTGTTAGTATTTTGTGGATCGGCAAACATGGCGGACGACGAGCTTGTGGCAGCTATCACTTTCGGTTTGACTTATTTTTATTTTAAGTTTAAACAAAATGAACTCAAAAGAAGAAGACGAAGGCGATGGTGGATGATAAAAATTCACAAAAATCGTACAAGGTAAGTAAAAATAAGGTATATTTTCAGTGTTGGTATTATTTAATTCTAATTCACGTTTTTTTTTTCGTTTTAGACAATTTATAGAAGAAAAATTTAGTGAGCTGCTTTATGAACCATCAGGACAGTTTCACAACTTTTGTCGTATGAGTTTTGTAGATTTTGAATATTTGCTAAACTTTCACCTCTAATTTCGAAGCAAGATACTGACTTCAGAGACGCCATACCAGCTAAATATCGTCTAGCAATAACATTAAGATTCATCGCAAGTGGTGACAGTTATAAAAGTTTACACTATTTATTCAAAGTATCCCCCCAAATAATATCAAAAATCATACCTGAAGTCTGCAATGCTATTAACCAAGTTCTGAGAGACGAAATAAAGGTAAGGCATTTTTTGTTTCAGTTTATTAAAAGACCATACATTTTTGTAATATATTTATTTATATTTTTACATATGCGATAACTGTGAAAAATGAAAACCGGAACTACAGAAACTTAAAAATGAATAATATTTAATATAATATAATTATAATAATATTTAGTAGTATTCATTTTTTACAGTTATCAAACTCTTCGTAAGCTTTAAGTAATGCTTTATTAATAATATTTTGTCCTGTTTGTGGTTCAATTAATTCGTTAGATATAATTTGAATGGTGGGAGTTGCATAATTTTTTAAGTCCGGTTGGGAGATATAATGCGATTGAATGCTTTAAGAACTCGATGGTTCGTTTTCTGCTGGCGATTTAACTGGTAAGGTTTCACAATGTGACATTTGGAAAGTGGATGGTTGGTGTAAAATCGTTGGTCCAGAGTACGACGTTGGGGAAGGCGATGGACGGTTTATATAAGGGGATGTATTTTGAAAAGGTTCGGAATAGGATGTTTGAGAGGTTGACGGCCGGTTTGGCATGCGCATTTGGTATGGGACTGACTGATAGGAAGATATGGCTTGACACATCTGTTTTTCTCTAATTCTATTAACAAATAATGTATCTATGTCATACATCATCAGCTTTCTGTCATCAGAAGGCAATTCTCGCAACTTTTGGGTTAATAATTTTCCATATAGTTCGCAGTCATCTTCTTCCTTTAGTGGCGGTTGAGAGTCTTTTTGCCTCTTGGCAAACAGGAACATGCAAACACATACAAACACCCATCCACATGTAGGTGTTTGCTGTTTGTTGTTTGCTGTTTGCCATTGTTTGCCAAGCGTATGGACGGGGCTTTAAAGGATTTGTCACACTGCATGCGTTCTGCGGTCTCCGGTCAGGTCAAAGCGAACGCGGCCCGCATCATGTATGAACAACATTGTCGGTCAGGGCAATCGGTCTGCGGTCAGGGCAGAGCAATCGGTCAGCGATCCGGGCAGGGCAACCGGTCACGGTCCGGGCGATGCGGGCAGGCCAAACAGCGGAATTATATTCGTATGAAGATCGTTTTTACATACATATATTTTCGAATGTCCCCAGCGTTGTTCGAAGAACTGCATAGTTTAATCTGCCATAAAATAAAATAAAAGATACAAACTGGCGAAAGGCGATTACTACCAAAGAAAGGCTTGCTGTGTGTCTAAGGTAAAAAACTTTAATTCTACATAGCATATTTTTAATTAAAGGACATTGCCCTGTCCCCATACAAAGTTCGCCTAAAAACCAACCGTCAAACCACATTGAATACTGGGTTCAAAATAATAACCTTTTAATACTTGAGAGCAGATTGAAACAACGGACACTTCTGAGAATTTATTTATTTCCAAATATATTTTCAATTTTGAGGTTATTTCGACTCAATCTGCTTGAAAAATAAATATCATCTTTATCCAATTGTAATAGAGCTGTAAACAGTATGTAGAAAAGACAAGTTTCGTCGTAGTTCACCTAAAACGTTACAGATGGCGTTACAAATATTAATTTATTGTACTTTCAATAGATGGCGTTGCGATATTCAGACTGCTAGCGCACTCAGCGCTTCAAGCTGCTTTTATCTTATTTCTTTAGTTACGGAACCAGCGCTCAAGCGGTGGTAATGTTTATTATTTTAACATGTAAGTTAATCTTCATCATCATCATCTGTGGATAATAATCGAGAGGCGGAAAAGTATGGTAGTCAATTTAATACCCATTTATTTATTTTTAATTAATTTGAAGTGTCCGTTGAATTCTAATATTTGGAATAAAGGTTAAAAAATAAGCTAAGAATTACTGTATATTTCAAACGTATGTTGATTCTTAGGCGAATTTGGACAATGTCCTTTTAAGTATTGAGCAATGTTTTCGTCACTATAGATATATATTGATGTTTCTGCATTGACCTCTTCGGCTGTAGGTGTTCCTGAATTGATATCTCTAAGTAGAGATGTTTCTGCATTGACCTCTTCGGTCAGAGGTGTTTCTGCATTGATCTCTTCGGTCAGAGGTGTCCCTGCATTGATCTCTTCGGCTGTAGAAGTTCTTGAATTGATATCTCTAGCTAGAATTGTGTACCTTGAATTTAGGTCTTCAATCTCAGCTTCCGCAAATAACTGTGCCATCTTTAATTTTATTGTGATTTGAGTACGACTTGACATGTGTTTAAATGTGTGAGCATAACTTAAAAACAACTGATCGATGTGGTCCACAGCTGTGTCACGTCTCCTTTTTCAAAATATTCAATCATCGTACCCACTTCATCAGCGTGTTTTTTTCTTTTACTTGACATTGATGGATGATAAAAATTATATTGAAAATTCAAAATATTTGGGAAGTAGGTAACTATTTATGTTAAAGTGCTGAATATTTAACCACATTACTTTTTATTGTTTTGGTCGATTTCCAAATTAGGTACCTATTAGGGTAAGGAGAGATTTTAAATCGAAAATATCCTTTTGCGTAACTTACTTCAATTTGTATGGTTTTCCTGTCGTTTTCGCACATTGAATTAACGTGTACCACTGTTGTGGAATATAAGCTTAAGTTATAACGAAATATACATGAAATCTTACATTTAGCGAAATATACATGAAATCTTACATGCATGGTTTATGATGTTTAGTACAGTGTAGTGTTAGCTTTGTCTGCGGCAACCTAGGTCATTCTGCGACTTTACTTCCACGGATCAGTCAAGTAAAGTGAGAAAAGTCTTTGCCTTTGTGTGAGGAGGGACGTGTCTCGAAGTTATCGAGAGTGTACGAATAGTGTGTAGGGAGTGACAGGTTAGATAATGAGCTAATAATTAGTATGTGTTAAGTGTTTATTCTAGAAATAAAAGCAATACTCCCCCGGTTTTAGTCGTTGATTTATAAATCACGCCGTCCATCAATTGCTGTCACAACTTCAAAGTTTGTATTTTCACGGCAATAAATTATATTATCTAAAAAAATAACGCTTAGCACCGTTATTGTTACCGTTGTTGTTAGCACCGTTATAGAGCATCGTTATTGTTCTTCACAATTCAATTTAATTTCTTAATGTAAGTAAAGTATCAATATAATTTTAAGAGATTATCTATCTCAAGGGACTATCTTACTCAAATCAAGTAAACAAAAAAAAAACAAAGTTTTCGTTTACATCAAAAGAAATTAAAAGTTGAATAACGACTGCAATCCAACGTACTTGCAGTCACAAAAACCTGATAATTTTTATTCATCGCCATCTGTAAAACAACATGGCAGAAAAGATTGTTTTAGAATTTCTTCAAATTGCGTATGCATTTTGGAAAGTTAAGACAGTATATTGTTTTGAGTTTGAAATAGTATTTGTTGATTTTTGTTGGTTGTATTTATAGAAGCAATTACTGTTTTTAGGCTTTCTGATATTTCATCAATCTTCGGTAATACATTATTTTGACACACGTGAATGCTCAATTTCTTGTAAAATAATGGGACTATGTGTTTCGGCAGAAACAGGTATGGCTTCTTGAGCGATGATTACCGATTCTTGATTATCCAAAAAATCATATGACGTAGGCTGTTCTGTTATACCATCAGAATTTAAAATCCTTTTGTTATAATTCGGGAACAAATAATTAATGGTTAGAGTAACTTCGGGTAATATGGCACACCATAAGGTTTTATGGAAATAAAATAAAAATTTATTGAGATCAGTTTTTATTGGTTAAATCAGTCCTTTGAACTTAATAGTAATCAACAATTATAAATTTAAGGTTATTAACTATCAAACAAAATGGAAATAAACGTTTGTTTTAATTTTAACTCTATCTTAAAAAATGAACCGTGGTAGGGAAACTTATGCCCGTCTCGTCCACATTGAAAATTTTGTCTGGGGGAAACTTGTAGTCATCCATCAATTTCTCGTATAGATTGAAGGAATGGTCCACACTTTCTTTATAAAATCCCGTAGCCCTGGCAAATGATGTACCTGTTGGGCGGCGAAACGATAGCTCCGGATACCTCTCTAAAAAGGATTTTAGCCAATCTTTACCAGCACTTTCATTTTTCGACGAAAAGTTATGGGTGATATTGTTTTTTACTGCCAGCTGATAGGCTAAACTCATGATATCTTTTCGTGTTAAACCGAACAACTTGTTTTCCATTGCTAACACGTACTGTACTAATTGTTTCATTGTTTCTCTAGTTCTTCGGGTAGGATATTCCTATCCTATCCTTTTTATTATCGAACCGCAAGGCATCGACAAGGTCTGCACCCTTACGCAGTCGAAATTCCGCGGGCTCGTACGAAGCGATTTGCTTCCTCGTTTCTAATTCGAACCGCTAGGATATGGAATGCCCTTCCGGCTTCCGTTTTCCCCTCCTCTTTTAATATCATCATCATCATCATCCTCAACCGATAGACGTCCACTGCTGGACATAGGTCTCTTGCAGGGATTTCCACACGCCGCGGTCTTGCGCCGCCTGGATCCAGCGGCTCCCTGCGACTCTCCTGATGTCGTCCGTCCAGCGAGTAGGGGGTCTGCCAACGCTGCGCTTTCCAGTGCGTGGTCGCCACTCCAGCACTTTGGGACCCCAACGTCTATCGGTTCTTCTAACTATGTGCCCCGCCCATTGCCACTTCAGCTTCGCAACACGTCGAGCAATGTCGGTTACTTTAGTTCTTCTGCGGATCTCCTCATTTCTGATTTGATCGCGCAAAGAAACCCCGAGCATTGCTCTCTCCATCGCCCGCTGAGTGACCCTGAGCTTTCTTATGAGGCCCATAGTTAGCGACCAAGTCTCGCAACCGTATGTCATCACTGGCAACACGCACTGTTCGAAGACTTTTGAGGAATCTTGGACGAGAAGACATCTCGAAGCTTCCCGAACGCTGCCCAGCCGAGTTGGATTCGGCGGCTCACCTCTTTCTCGAAATTGGACCTACCTAGCTGGACCATGTGTCCCAGGTATATATACTCGTCTACAATTTCGAGTGCAGAGCTCCCAACGATTACTGGGTGGAGCGGAACATGAGCATTAGACATGATTTTCGTCTTACTCATGTTCATTTTAAGGCCCACCTGTTGGGAAACTCTGCTGAGGTCATTGAGCATTGCATTAAGGTCACCCAGAGTCTCTGCCATGATGACTATATCATCGGCAAACCGAAGGTGAGTGATGTACTCGCCATTGACGTTGATGCCAAATCCGTTCCATTCCAGAAGCTTAAAGACGTCTTCCAACGCAGCGGTAAAGAGCTTTGGGGAGATTACATCTCCCTGCCGCACCCCCCGCTGCAGTTGGATTGGCCTCGTAGTCTGGTCCTGTATCCGAACTGACATTGTGGCGTTTTCGTACAAACACTTCAACACTTGGATATACCGGTAGTCTATCCGGCATCTCTGCAGCGACCTCAACACAGCCCAAGTTTCCACCGAATCGAAGGCTTTCTCATAGTCCACAAACGCCAAGCATAGTGGCCGGTTATACTCTTCAGTCTTCTGTATAATCTGCCGCAGCGTATGAATGTGGTCTATGGTACTAAAGCCTTTTCGGAATCCGGCTTGTTCGGGAGGCTGGAAGTCGTCGAACCTACGAGCGAGACGATTCGTTATGACTCTCGAGAACAACTTATAGACATGGCTGAGCAGCGAGATGGGTCTATAATTCTTCAACAAGGTATTGTCTCCCTTCTTGAAGAACAGAACCACCACGCCCCTGTGCCATGCCTGTGGCGTTAAGCCCTCGTGAATGACGGAATTGAACAATCGCTGAAGGACCTTAAGTATCGGTTTTCCACCCGCTTTCAGGAGTTCTGCTGTAATTCCGTCCTCACCTGGCGCCTTGTTGTTCTTTAGTTGCTTGAGAGCCATACTAATCTCGTAAAGGCTGACGTCCGGGATATCTTCGGTATAGTGTCGGGTCAATTTGGCTCTGGGATCTCTAGCCAAATCCTCAACAGGCTTTTGTGTTGTGGTGTATAACTGTCCATAGAACTTCTCCACCTCTCCCAAGATCTCAGGTTTGGATGAGATGAGACTACCATCATCAGTTTTCAGTCGCGTCAGCTGGCTCTGTCCGATAGACAGATCTCTTGCGAATACTTTGGAGCCCTTGTTACGCTCGATGGTACCTTTAATGTATTCGGTATTGAAATTTCGCAAGTCGCGCGTTTGCGCTTTAGAGATCTGCCTATTAATCTGCCGGTAAGCAGACGCGTCTGCTGACGACTGTAGTTCCATCTCTGCTCTCTCATCCATGAGTTTGAGAGTGTGGTCTGAAAACTTTTTAGTTCTTTTTGGACGGTGGGTCTTAAAGAACTTGGACCCTACCGTCTGGACAGTTTCCACCAGCCTGTTATTCAGATCGTCCACAGACTCGCAATCTGCTAGGCAATCGAACCGGTTCTGCAGTTCCAGTTGAAAGCTCTCGGGGTTTTGAATATGAGCACGAGAAGGTCGGAGAGTAGACTTCACCAGTCTGGCCCTTTCCAGCTTGATGTTAAGATTCAATGTGCCTCTTACCATGCGGTGATCACTTCCGGTTTTAACCCTGTTGATCACAGAGACATCATTGAATATTTGCCGCCTGGTGGACATGATGAAGTCAATCTCATTTCTCGTGAAACCATCAGGGCTTATCCAAGTCCACTTTCTGTGTGGACGCTTCCTGAAGAAGGAGTTCATCATAAAGAGGCCCTCCTTCTCCATGAAGTCGGCCAGCATTTGGCCTCTGTGGTTCCTCCGCCCATATCCAAATTGCCCCACTCTCACCTCTGCACCGCTTCGTTCACCCAGCCTTGCGTTGAAATCCCCCATCACAACATTGTAGTAGGATCTAGAGGTATGCATGGCTCTTGAGATATCCTCATACAATACCTCTACCTCCTCGTCGGGTTGTGCAGATGTCGGTGCGTAGACCTGTATAACCTTCAGTGAATACCGTTTGGTTATTCTGAGTATAAGGTACGCTACCCTGCTCGACACACTCTCGACTTGAACAACATTGTTGACGAGAGACTTGTGGACGATGAATCCGACACCACCCTGGGACTGCTGGTCGCCCTCCCGGTAGTAAAACAAGTTACCGGATTTGAGGATTATCGAGTCCTCCCCCTCTCTTCGGACTTCAGACAATCCTATAACATCCCAACGCAACTTGCTTACTGCTTCTTCCAGCTCGATAATCTTCTCGTCGGTCCTCAAAGTGCGTGCGTTGTATGTTGCCAGGTCTAGTCGTCGGGGTTGGCAGCGGAATCTCTGCCGGAGATTCTTCGCACCCCCTGCCCCGCCGTTACCATGGCCGCTGCCATAGCCAGGAATAGCGAGGCCGCCGGGGACTAGGGGCCTTGGCCTTGTGTACCTATCCATGCAAGGTTTTGCCCATAATGGCCGCGCTGGGCAGGCGTGTTGGCCATCGCAGGGCTAGACTGTTCGCACCGGTGTCGCTGCTGCCCGACACCAGCCTGGGTCATTTAACCAGTCTAGCCAGTTTTGAATGGTTATACCGCCATTTGTCGGTCGCCAGAGCCTCGTTTGTAGACCAGCAGGGGGTACCGCGGGCAGGTGAGGTTGGCTGTTGGAGTACTAGATGGAGGTGCACTCCCTTACCCCCCTTCTTTTAATATAGGTACCTTCAAATCAAGAGTGAATAGGCATCTACTAGGCAAGCGCGCTCCACCTTAGGCTGCATCACCACTTGCAAGCAAGTCTGATTGCAGCCAAGCGCTGGCCTATACATTAAAAAAAAAAAAAAAAATGTACTTTTTTTTCACAATTTTGCATGAGTCGCTACATCAGCTGGTAGATTTACTGTAGCTGACAAACGTCTTAAAGTCTACTTTATATACATAGTTTAGAAGCCTTTAGTGATCCCATTTTTTTATTTCGTACATCTTCGATTGTCCTTTTCATTGAGTCCTTGCACACCAAGTTTGACGTTTTCTTTGTGAAATTGGTTTTCGTGGAGCCATCACCTATTGAAAAAAAAAATGATGACATGTAGAAGAAATCACGTTCGGCCAACGTGTTTTATTTCAGCCGAGGACCCAGATCGAAGGGAAGCTTTTTTCTATTGACTAACGGTCTGAAAGATGCCATCAAGGATTTCTTTTTTGCTTTTAGCTCTTCTACGCCGACGTTCATCGCTTCCCTTAGCTTCACCCAAGCGTCGTGTACCTAAAAATAAAAATAATAAGCTCAAAATCCATACTAATTGTGGCGTCCACCTTCTGGATGCCACTGGATTTGGTGTTTGTTAATATTATAGATGTTAAATAAAACACTTGTTATTATCTTTGGTGTTCCTGTGACACGTCCGTTCGCCTCAGCGTTACGCTAGCTAGCGAGGGGAATCGGCCGGCACAATAGATCACTTTGTTTATTTAAGCTCTATACATCACACTAATATTTATTAACTAGCTGATACCCGCGACTTCGTCTGCGTGGAATAAGTTTTTTTTAATTCCCACGGGAACTCCTTAATGCTCCGGGAAAAAAGTCCAGCCCCCCTATTCTCTAACTCAGTGGCTATGAGAAAATGAAAGCCTCTGACATATACAGGGTTAATTGTAAAATACCAACAACCTTCTACGGGCAAGTTCTATGCACCAAAGTAAATAACTTTTGTTCCACGACTTTTTATAATTCCTAAAAATAAAAAAATTAAATTTTCTTACAAAAATAAAAATATTTATTTTTCTGTTCTAAAATTTTAATAACTCTACGCGGTGCGTACCTATCAAAGGGAATCGCGGTGGGCGGCACGGCGCGTCAAAGGCGCAGGTCAATTCAGTCGCTTTCAGTCGGTCGCACGCGCCGTTATTCGCATAGGTACCTACTGTGTTTGCATAGGTTCTGTTCTGTGCCTACTGCCTAGTGCTTAAAGGATGGCTTATCGATATTCTAACATAGAATACACTGAAATGGTTCCAGTGCTCGCGATATGTGGTGATAACGTTTCGGAAGTTTGCCGCGAGTTTGCAAGGCGATTCCCTAACGTAAATAGGTAGGCCAAGCCGCGTGACGATGCTGGCTGCCACACAGCGATTAAGGGATCACGGACAATTCCATCCTAGATCTAGGGATCGTGGTCGACCACCGAGGCGCACAGTGCTTGAAGAGGAAAACATTATACAATTTTTTGAAGAAATTCCAGCAGCAAGTACCAACGATGCAGCCCGAAGGTTTAATGTGTCGCAGTACTTTGCTTGGTGCGTTATCCACAATGAGGGGAAATACCCTTTTCACCTGCATCGGGTCCAAGAACTCACCGATCCCGATAAACCAGCGCGGATTGCTTTTTGTAACTGGCTGCTAGCAGAGAGGCCCACAGTTTTATGGACCGATGAAGCTACATTTGGTAGAGTTGGACTCTTCAACACTAGAAATGAACATTTATGGTCGTTTGAAAACCCCCACCAACCTAGAGAGCATAGTTTTCAACACCGTTTTAGTGTTAATGTGTGGGCAGGAATTTTAAATAGGTACCACATTACTGGGCCAGTGAATAATAATTAATTTAGGTAGGTAAGCAAAATTCCCATTTTAATTCAGTAGAATGTTTTATTCAATAATTGCTAATTCCACTTTTTAAATAGGTGGGTACTAGGTACAGGCTTAAAAAAAAAAAACTAGCCAAGTGAATCTTAAGTTTCGATTTCCATAAACTAACATTGGAAAAAACGACTGTATGTACCTACCTTCTAAGTTGAATTTGATTCTGGATTCCTTTTTTTTCAATACATCGAACTCTAAAATGAGTAGGTATAATAATTTATCGCAATATTTTTTTATTCAAATTATCACTTATTTTAAGAAGTAGGTAAGTAGTAAGTACCTAATCAGTTTTACTACACGCGTTTGATTGTTGGCTATAAGGGCATACGCATAACTCATAAACCTGGAAAGTAGGTAGGTACTAGGTAGGTACCTACCGTAACAATTATGAAGAATTGTGGCACAGATTGTGGGATCAGACCATTCCAATTAACGACTTTAACTCCCAGCTTAAACTCTTAATAGGTAGGACTAGGTAGTAGGTACATAACTAGTAACTACCTAAATACCTAACTTCACTTTTTATGAAATAAATTGATACATTTTTGTTTAATTTCAATTGACAGATAGGTAGTTAAGTAGCCTCTCATTACGTACGTATTGGAATAAATTACGCGGCGGGAATCAATGAAATGATAAATTCCAAGTAGGTACCTACCTATGTCCTATACTACTCGGGCGCAAACTTTCTGCGCACGGAACAAACATTTCTCGTATTTTCATTAAGGTGAACGCACACTTACTTATCCGAGCCGAACGAGTCGAACTAAACGAATTTTAGAATTCTGTATATGAAATCTCATGAAACCTCGCATACTTCTCCGCGTCGAATCATCCGAATCTGCAAGAACCCCAGTAATCCTAGACAAATTCGAATGACGTCATCAGATTCTCGGCGCGGTTTATGCGGTCGACTCACCGATGCGCTCGCATTCTATCAGTTGCCTATGACAGAGCAACGCGAGACTACTATTTCTTCATTGTTTTGTGTCGATTCTTTCGGCGCGGTCGATTCTTCTGGTGCGAAGTGTGCGAGGCCTCCTTGACTTCGATTCGTTCGACGCGTTCGGCTCGGATAAGTGTGCGTTCACCTTTAGAGGCCGGACGGCGCGGCGCGGCGGCCTTTGAATTCGATCTTGTTTGTGTCACTCGCCGCCGCGTACCGCTTGAAGTCTCAATTCTGAATAGTAGGTAAGTAACAATTCGCATATCAGCTGATTCTGCTGGTTGTCACGTAACACGTTGATTCGGACTAAACCGGGCTTGGAGGTCCGTTTAAAGACCTACCTACCTATTTTTGTTTCTTCGATGACTCGGATAGCAAATCAAACTTAGTCCTGATTTTTATCACTAACATCTGATCTGTAAAATCGCTAATAAATCGGCATTATTTAGGTAGGTAATTACTAATTACCTATGTAGGTACACTTTGTTGAGCCGTATGGGAAAGTACCTATTTGGAAGTGGAAACTGGGAACTCGCCGCATTATGATCCTTAAAGAAAGTGTTTCGATTTATGGAAATGGTTCACGACCCTCAGCAATGAGGAATACGACACATACAGAGATGCTCAAATTCAAGTCTCGAACAGATACTTACCTACTTAGGTGTTAGGTTTGTAGGTAAGTCAGGTGGTAAATAGGTACGTAGTACGTACTAGGTAGTTAGGTGACGCGTTAGGTAGGTAGGTTAAATGTTAGGTGCGCAGGTTATGTGTTGGTTAGATTGGTAGGTATCTGAGGCATTAGGTAGCCTGTTCGTGTTGACTGTTGAAGGTTTTGTAGGTACCTAGCTAGGTTAGGTGTGAAGAATGTAGGTAGGTAGGTGAATAAACTAATAAGGGATTGATAGGTGGTAATTTTGCCCTTCCGTAAAAAGCGCGGGAAATTGCCAAGTAAACAACGTGCTTCATGTGCGCGTATGGTAGGTACTTAATGACTGTCCGATACTTACGTCTGTCGCCGCGAGAAGTTTTTTTGGTGTTCACGACAAACGCTAGTGTAGGAAGAAATTATTGACCTGCAGACGATAGCTCAGCCCGATGTTAGTAATTTACGTCCAAAGCATTTGTAAATACGACAGAGAAGTGATAACTTCGGACGTTAATTGTTGCGCGGTTAGTAGTCGACGCTTCATCACGCAGGTGTGGAAAAGGCATTACATAAATTGACCATAGAGTTAAAAATCTGACAGACTTTTCAACAAAAACTTAGAATTTTTTTTTTGGTTAATTTATTGAGTTATGTGAAAAGTCGTTGAACAAATGTTGTTCAGTATCATGTATAGAAGTTATATCTCAGAGGTTGTTGGTAAATTACAATTAACCCTGTATATTTTTAATCCATCGAAGGTGTGCTATGAAGTAAAAATAACATTTTCATAGCGAACATTCAATGGATAATAAATATGTCGGTGGCTTTCATTTTCTGATAGCCACTGAGTTAGAGAATAAGACGCCAGGTCCTCAACTAGGTATACCTACCCATGCAAAAAATAACACATTCTAGGCTTCAAGTTATTTTGGACGTTCATTACTGTGTATAATGATCGTTTCGATGTGATGTCTGTAACTTCTAAACTACAAACCCAATGACCTTGAAATTTTTACAGATCAATTTTTAAAGTACGTACTTTCGAACAAAAAAAGAATAAATGAAATCAGACTACGCGTTAATGAATTACAGTGGCGTGCACAGGGTTTTGGCTTAGGGTAAGCACTAGTGCACGCAGTGCTCGTATACCTACGTCATACACTCGTCATACATTAGGTAAATTGATAATAAGTTTCGGCGGTTATATATAGAACACGACCACATACTACGTGTGAATTACAAATAATAAGTGGCCTTATTTTATTCGGTATTCCTAGTCTACATTATTTACATTTCTAGGTCCAAGGTTTGGCCTGGGCGTTGACGAGTCAGAGCGTGAGTCAAGACATTTCTTTTTATTATGAAATAAAATAAAAGCACATACCTGTCTCTCAGCAACACAAGTAACCGACGTACGATATTAAAGACAGCTCGCCATGCCGTATGCCGCAAGAACCACCTCAGACATCTAAATAAGTGACTGATAATTACGTAACAAATCACTTAAATGATATCCGAAGTGGCCTTTAAAAAGGCCGATGCAATATTGTTTCCTTCGTACAATGTACACAATAAACGAAAAAAAGGTTTATTTATAGATTAATTCCACGCGCCTATCATTTTTTAAATAGCATTGTAAAACATCGTTGTAGAACGATGGAGTTCGTCGAAGGTCTCTTAAAAGCTTTTTTTGAATGAATGAATGAATGAATGAATGAATCCGTGAGTCTCTGTTAGCCTTGTGTGTTCCTCAAAGTTGTGTGGATACGTTTCAATGCGGAAAAAGACCTTTCAGCTGATGCGCTGCTCGCTGGGATAGTAACAATTAGCTTTGCTAACTTTAAACTTTCGGGAAATACTGATTGTAAATTATTTTCGTACAAATATTATTCGTACTATTCGTATCTTAACTATTTCGTATGCAGAAAGGTTCGCGAATTCGTCTGACTTATATGTATATACTTTTTAATTCATTTAAGAGTCTTATCAGTATTGAATGTGCCATTATAAGCGTTAGCTAAAAACGCAATTAAATCGTTTGGAAAATCATTGGTAAATTTTTAAAAATTTTCACAAGAAAAGAGTTCAAAAAATTTGAAACCCTTCAGATTACTGTAGCAGACCGCTACAGTGTAGCGGTCACGAGACTCTACAAGAATGTTATCTAAAACTTCAATGAAAATGCGTTTGTAATGCAATTTCACATTCTCAATATTCCTTTTCCTTTTAGATCTGGCTGAATTTATTTACGACTTTATTGAAAATGATCTCGAACTTAACTCGGTAGTTATTAATAAATGATTCAAATTCGCTTATTTTACGTACGCAGTAAGCTAAGTCAGTTTCACAAAAAATATCTGAAAATACTTGCAAAAAGAAATTGAAGTTAAAATCTTTCAAATTCATCAAAAATGATGAAACTTGCGTCAAAGTTTCCCCTTCCCAATTGTCATCTTGTTCCTGCATGTCCTCAAATAATTCAATCAAATGTTCGCTTTCTCTAAAGATAACATTTACCGTCCGCGAGTTGTAAGTCCATCTAGTTTCAGCCACCCGAGGTAACTTTTTCATTTGGGCAAAATTGTTATAATGCGACAACCGTTTGGTGCTACTGTGAAAAAAATTGGCTAATGATTTATTTAAGTTTTTTTTTTAATCGTATGGCGTTTATATAAGCGTTATTATAATATTAAATTTATATTGGTCAGTTATGTCAAAATTTAGTACCTACAATGTTGAGTTATATATGAATGTCCAGTTTACCCAACCATGTAACAACCGGGGCAGGGAAATCAAAAAGGTCCCCGGGTGGGCCCTGGTAGGCATGAGCAGGGCAGCGTTGGATGATGTGTTCCATCGTCTGCTCTTCCTCACCACACTCACACAGAGGAGAGGGTTTCCAGCCCCACTTGTGCAGGAGGTAATTGCAGCGTCCGTGTCCTGTTCTGAGTCGGTTTAACCGGCACCACAAGTTACGGGGCAGGTGAAAACCTTTAGGTTTGACTGTAGGATCGGGTACATAGGCCACTGGTCCACCAGATGCACTCCACTCCTTTTTCCAGCTCTCGCCCAGGTTAAACTGTCTTAGTTCAGTGGCCTCTGCATACACAGCGCGACGAGATTTTAGTCGTTTTGGTGGCGGGTTGCAGAAAGCCTTGTTTGCATGGTGCTGGGGATTGCCACAGATCTTTTCCATTTCCCTACGTAAAGCATGTTTTCTGCGCAAGTGAGGGGGAGCAATGTGGGATAATACTGGTAACCAGTGGCGTGGCGTAGACCTCACAGTGCCTGAGACACAGCGCATTGCGTCGTTTAATTTTGAGTCCACTTTTTGCACGTGAGCGCTTTGCAACCATACAGGGGCACAATATTCAGCGGCAGAGAAGGTGAGCGCCAGGGTGGATGTCCGCAGGCAGTCGGCGGACGCTCCCCATGTCGTTCCACAAAGCTTTTGTATAATATTATTCCTCGATCCGACTTTCATGGATAGTTTGATTTATTTAAGTGAAAGAAACGTTTAGTTTCAGCAACTCTTTCAAAAGATTTTGAGAGAATCAGTTGAGAACATGTGCGGAATACCAAACAAGTAATGCTTGAGGCATATACTGATATATAGAGGAATAACTTGTGGATTTGACCACTGCCACATAGCTGGCATGATTTGTTTTGATTGACTAACTGATGAACTCCTGCAAGGTTAACAGATTTTGATTTGGGTTTATCTACATTCTACACTATGCGAGGAGGTCGCTTCCATTGCAGCGGCCCTCTTTGAAACAAAATCTAATAAATTCTCTAAAGTTGCTATTGTTGAGGTATCTCGCTCAGCGTGAAACAATCTAAGGCCCTTCTCCCATTACAATACTTGTAGGATACGATACTCGAGTAGAATACTAGTTGGATACTAATAATACACACTAGTAGAGGTCCCCACTGCTCAACGGGGTGCTTCAAGTTTTCTAAAGCTGATGTATGCTGCATAATACGGCTTACAATGTCTCGCAAATTGGTAGCTGTGCCCTTTTGAACAGTAGGTAAATCCAACAAGATATTGATGCGATTATTTATTAACAATGAGATGTTATCATACCTCTTATTTAGTAGGTCAATTGCAGATCTGTATGATTCGTTGCACACCGGCAAAACTTCTATGAGTTGCAGTGGTTCAGCGACTAATAAAGTTTTTTAATAATAGAATTTTTCAACGCTTGTTATTGTGCTATCTTTATCAATCACTGCACTGAACAAATCTATGAACTGCTTGTATCCACTTATGTCCTTCCCATCGTAGGGCTTGATATTAATTCGAGGAAGGTGAAATCGCTGCTTGACACATGAAGAACTAGCACACTGTCTCTCCTGCTCCGCTGCACGTTTAAGCTTCCTCAGCTTGGAGCAGAGCGCTAGGTACCACTCTTCGATGATGCATGTCTCGTCATCCTCCTCTTCCCCGCCTTGGCTGAGAATGGCGATAGGCCGCGCATGCTGGGTCTGCATTGCTGGGCATGCTGGGTCTCCCCGTATGAGGCCCTCCTGAGTACGAGGAGCCCTCGGAGAGATCGTCTTCCGAGTCGATCTGTCAAGGTGAGGCCTCTGTTTGTTCCCAGGTGATAACTTTCTGGGCGGAGATGTCGATTGGCGACGAGGGGAGTGGCGAGGTGGGGAGCGGCGGCGGGGGCTGCACCGGTGCATCTTCACTCATTGACGATCTCAGTGACGTCGTCCTGGTGAGTACCTTCTCGCGCAGATTGCGCTGGGGTCTGTTCGGCCTTTCGCTCGGCTGCTCCTTTTGTGTTGCCGGGCGCGAGGTCGAGCGGACTGATGTTTCAGATTTTGTGGAGCTTTTTGAAGAGACCGATGCAGTCTCCGCCACCGTCTGAAAATGATTTTTGTAAGGGAAGCGAATATAGTCAGAAAAATTTTCTGGACCCGAAACTATTTTTGGCCAAAACTTCTCACACAGGGGGAATTTTGGAAATGTGTTGGAGCCAAAAGTTTCCTTTTTCCCTGGCGCGTCGAATGAACCCAAACTCGGGGGGTCTAATTTTCTGGACCTGAAACTATTTTTGGCCAAAACTTCTCACACAGGGGGAATTTTGGAAATGTGTTGGAGCCAAAATTTTTCTTTTTCCCTAGCGCGTCGAATGAACCCAAACTCGGGGGGTCTAGATGTGATAGTTCCCGAGTTATAGGCCGCAGGGGTTTTGGCACTAAAAGTGGGGGGCTATTGGTGATATAATTTTAGGGGGGGTCCCGTGGGGGGACGATTTAGGGGGTTGGGGGGGACTTTGTAGGGGATTCCTGTGAATAGGTCTCGCTGCGACGAGTCGTTTTCTCAGCCTCTGATGTGGTGTTCCACGGTGGCCGCAGTCCTCGGTCCCTCAGCGGAGTCTTCAGGTGGTTCGCAGTCTCGTACTGCAAGGGTGGTAGATTGGGCGGAATGGAAATTATACCCGGATACAGAAAAATCTATCACCTTTACAAAGTTTAGATAAAAAAAAATTAAATAAATAATTAATGTTTTTGTTGATCTATCTACCTAACCAGAAAGAAGCTAGCTGTCGACTCCCTTATAATGGATATGAGGTGTTATAAATGAAATTTGCTAGTTGTTAGGCAAAATTGTCTTTAATAACCTTTACCGGGGTCGCTTACCTCTAGATATTCTAGCTTATGTTAACCGACTTAATTTTAGGTACAAAAGGATAGCTTAGACAGATAGAATATACACTCTACTCCTTAATTCATTCTACTATAGAGATGGAGTAGGAAATGATACAGGTTTCATAAAATTTCTTTTTAGCTCAGTAGTAAAGTCAGGGTTCACTTGAGGACACAAAACGCTAAGACCACGACACTAGCACTGTTTCTTTGATACTAACTTTTGCTTACTTGAAATGGGCAAGCCGAGAGTCCAGTCCATGGAACGAAGATGCAGTGCAGCTGGGAGGCTCAGGAAAAATAATCCAAAATAGCTGTTTACTTGTTTCTTCCAAACCAAAAGTTATAGTTCCAAAATGGTTTCACCAAGATTTCTTGACGAAATAACGAAGAGACGAAAATACACAATTCAATCCATAAACGAAAATCTTGCAAAAATAAAATAAACTTCGAAAATTTAAAGATAAAGTCAAAAGTCCCTGCTGAATTCCTGGACATTACAGGTTCCAGGAGTTCACCCTCCAACCCAATTTCCTCATATTATTCGGAAGATATATAACAGGAACATAAAAGGTAAAAAAATACGAAAGATGTTAGGGAGACTAATTAAAACATTTGTGCTTTTCTAGGCGCAGGCCCGAAGCGAATTAGGTTTTCCTGAGAGCCAATTTGAGGTGTTCACATGATGGATCCCAAGAAAATCTGCCCTCTCACCATCCGGTGTTGCCAATCACATCCTCAGTGTGGCCGCTTAAATTATCTCTGGGCAAATACCAAATCGTGTGCGAAATTATGAGGACTACGAGAATTATATTAAAGAACGAATTTTACTAATAAACATTAATAAATTAAGCGAAAACGTCTTTTATTTTATTTAAATTACAACCTATCGACAACGAAAGCGCCATCTATTGAGAGCTGGAAAGAAAACTCTGATATCTCTGACAGCAGCCCAGACGTAGTTCTGCACCTTGCTGCTAGGTGGCGCTAACATCCTTTAAATTTAGTAGAATTTCGATAAATTCGAGAAGCTCTTAATTGTTCCGAATTTACCACGTTACAGTACCGACGTCACGCCAACACAATATGTAGATTTAGGTTGATGGTAATTTTCCACACGGAAACCGCGTGGCGACCACGTGTTTTAGGTGGATTTCCGATACCTGTAACTGGCGTTCCCGTTGGCCGATCCTTGATCTGATTTCACCTCCTTGAAGAACTCGCCGAGTACTACCGCCTGGTGGTTTTGGCTGACCTGTAATTATTGTACAGCGCTGCTTGTGGTTGCTGGCGAAAGTTGAAGGTCTGTATCTCAGGATACCGTCGCACGATGGTGTTGCAAACGATAATCCTGGTGAGTCACAACACTACAAACCACTGCACAAAAACTCACACGCGCAAACGATAAAGTTCCCAAGATATTAATTTATTTGTGGGAGTGGTGAGTTATATGTCCTGCCACTAGACTATTACTCCTTAATTTTCCGGGATAAAAAGTAGCTTATGTGCTATTCCAGACTATAATCTATCTCTGTGCTAAATTTCATCCAGATCCGTTCAGCCGTTGGAGCGTGATTGAGTAACAAACATCCATACATCCATCCAAACTTTCGCATTTTCCCTCTGTTTCTCTACTCTTGCATACTAGTTCTCGCTCCTATGCTGCTCGTACTTTCATTCTTCATACCTAATCTTTCGTTCGTGCATCATCTTTCACACTATGGGTGGGTTCCCTTCATATTTGCTTCTTGTTTTTATTGGGTTTTATTTCATACTTTTATTTACAGCTATCAGTTTCTCACGAAACTGGGTCCAATTGGCTTTCCGTGTGTTATATGTTCGTGTTGTGTGCTTGATGTAGTTGTGTCTGACCTGTTTTAGGTGTAGTTTAAAAGAGATGCCGTTGTGGTCCGAGGAAGTCTAATCCTCGCGCACGCGCCAGCCGTCCACTAGATCGAGGAGGTCGGGCGACGCCGTTGTGATGTCGACGTAGCCTCTCCGCTAGCCGCCTCTTATGACATCAAAGGTGGGAATTTCCCCTTTATTGAGGATAACAAGACCGAGGTCCTCCAGAGTCCCGCGCAGTTCTTCGCCGCGGCGATCCGTTACAGGACTTCCCCACCAAATGTTCTTGGCGTTACAGTCGCCCGCGACTATCGATAAAATAATAAATAATAAATAAATAATCTTTTATTTGCAAGAATATGGGTACAGATATAGGCCTTAAAAATAATATTTCCCTTACATATTCTACCATACAATGGTGTGCAAATAGTTATGTATTTTTAAGTTTAAAGGACATGTCCCAGTTCAGTATGGAGGGTGGTTTTTTATTCTGAGTGTCAATGAACCAGAACCAAACTGCTATCACGTGAAAGAGAAAAAAATATAACATTAAACGCCATATAAATAATAATTTTAGAAAACCCCGTTTTTTTTTAAATTAATTTTGAAAAATATCGTTTGTAGAAAATATTTTTCGATGGATGGCAACACTAAAACTTGGGTTATGCGCATTAGTTGTGATTATTAATATTCCATTTCAATAAACTACCCAGTTTCCACTACATAGTGCATACAACATTATAAGATTAATAAATATTACTTGAGTATTTGAGTCATTCGTAAATATTACAACAATAAACCACCATTAAAATAGGATAAACAAAACTGACAGTGACATTTGACAATCACCCTATGACATACGTGACCAGACAATCAAGTTTTTTTTTTTACTGTTGATAAGATTCAGACAAAGATCTAAAAAAGCCACAAAATAAAAATATATTTTTCTCCAAATTGGGGTCCTTAAAAAATGTGTAAATTATTCTATAAGCCATATTTAAGGGTCTCTATTCACGTGTATTAAAATCATCTTGGTTCATGTTCAAGGCCCAATCTTGGACAAGTCCTTTCATTAGATCTTATGTACATTGTCATATAATCATCATTTATATAATTATCTTAGTCAAGTTATTAATTTCATTACTAACACCTTAAACATACTCTAATTAAACTAAAAGGCAACACAAACACATGGATAATACTAGTAGTCAATAATAAAATATAAAAGCAAGGACAGAGAACAAAAAGGATCATCATTGTCAGCATATTAAGATGAATATATTCCAATTTTTAGTGGCTGCGCTATGTAGTATTTTTGTCTATAAGGTAATCATTTATTTTGTAGTACATTTTCTTTAAAAGGAGATCATGTAATTTGCGTTTGAACTGTGGTATACTAGGAATGCTTTTTATAGTTTCAGGTAGATTGTTGTACATTTTAATAGCCATGTAGTATGCACTTTTGGAAAAAAGCTTTACTCGTGTTTGAACTGAATTTTATTTCTTCTTCGGCTTTTGAGGTTTGGATTGATACTGCTAGTCAAGAATAAGCCTGGATATTTTTTGACTAATAAACATATTTCAAGAATATAAAGACTAGGCAAGGGAAGGATGCCATGACACTTGAATAGAGGTCGACAGCTGTCCATCATATTCGCACCGCAGATAGACCTCAGACATGCTTTTTGTCTTATGAACACCTTATCAGCATTAACAGAATTTCCCCACAGAACAAGTCCATATCGTAATAACGAGGATACATGACCGTGGTACGCAAGTAATGCAGTTTTAATACTAGAATTTCTGCTGAGCCTTTTTAAAACATATGTGAATCGATCAAGTCTATCGCATAACCTATCTACATGTGCTTTCCAATTACTGTATTTATCAATTATAAGTCCTAGGAACGTTATATTTTATGATGCTTCAATGCTTTGCATGTTATACGTTATTTGTAAATTGAGGGGATTGCTATTATAAGTAAGAAAATGAATATATTTTGTTTTATCCATATTCACTGATAAGTTATTGAGTTCCAACCATTTAATAGTTTTTTCATCCCATGTATTCGAAAAGGACGACTTGGTTCGCCTTTATGTGCGCCCAAAGGTGGTGTTTTCTATAAGAAACTTTTAGCGGGCAGTAATGAGTTTTTAATCCTCTTTATACTCGTAAGTGCGCCGCAATTATCTTTGCCGCGCACTTATTGAATTTGGAACATCTTAGTGTTCAGCGCCAACGCAAATTGACGACCTCCGTGGCGCAGTGTTGAGCGCTGTTGTCTTAACGTGCGGAGGTCCCGGGTTCGATCCCCGGCAGGGTCAATTTAGGAATTTATAATTTCTGAATTTTAATTAACGAAAGGGCTATATGGATATATACAGGGTTAATTGTAATTTACCAACAACCTCCCACATATAACTTCTATACATGATACTGAACAACATTTGTTCAACGACTTTTCACATAACTCAATAAATTAACCAAAAAAAAAAATCTAAGTTTTTGTTGAAAAGTCTGTCAGTTTTTTAACTCTATGGTCAATTTATGTAATGCCTTTTCCACACCTGCGTGATGAAGCGTCGACTACTAACCGCGCAACAATTAACGTCCGAAGTTATCACTTCTCTGTCGTATTTACAAATGCTTTGGACGTAAATTACTAACATCAGGCTGAGCTATCGTCTGCAGGTCAATAATTTCTTCCTACACTAGCGTTTGTCGTGAACACCAAAAAAACTTCTCGCGGCGACAGACGTAAGTATCGGACAGTCATTAAGTACCTACCATACGCGCACATGATAAGCATGTTGTTTACCGCGCTTTTTACGGAAAGGCAAAATTACCACTATCAATCCCTTATTAGTTTATTCACCTACCTACCTACATTCTTCACACCTAACCTAGGTAGGTACCTACAAAACCCTCAACAGTCAACACGAACAGGCTACCTAATGCCTCAGATACCTACCAATCTAACCTATCTAACCAACACATAAAATACACACATAACCTGCGTAGGTACTAACATTTGACCTACGTACCTAACGCGTCACCTAGTACCTATTTACCACCTAACTTACCTACAATTCTAACACCTAAGTAGGTATCTGTTCGAGACTTGAATTTAAGCCACACGAGTAGTGTTAAAGCATCTCTGTATGTGTCGTATTCCTTATTGCTGAGGGTCGTGAACCATTTCCATAAATCGAAACGCTTTCTTTATGATCATAATGCGGCGAGTTCCCAGTTTCCACTTCCAAATAGGTACTTTCTCATACGGCTCAACAAAGTGTACCTACATAGGTACTTACCTACCTCAATAATGCCGATTTATTAGCGATTTTACAGATCAGATGTTAGTGATAAAAATCACGACTAAGTTTGATTTGCTATCCGAGTCATCGAAGAAACAAAAATAGGTAGGTAGGTCTTTAAACGGACCTCCAAGCCCGGTTTAGTCCGAATCAACGTGACAACCAGCAGAATCAGCTGATATGCGTATTGCGGAGTTCACATGTTCAACTTACAACTGGGCAATACCTACATTAATCTTGAAGGTACTTATCTACGTCATGGCTTCACTTTGTCTGTCGCATTCGAACAAGGAAGTTTTCGAATAATGATAGTCTATCTGAGTATAATTACCTACCTACTATTCAAAATTGAGACTTCAAGCGGTACGCGGCGGCGAGTGACATAAACAAGATCGAATTCAAAGGCCGCCGCGCTGCGCCGCCCGGCCGCAGGCCGCTAAAGGTGAACGCACACTTATCCGAGCCGAACGCGTCGAACGAATCGAAGTCAAGTAGGCCTCGCACACTAACTTGATAGAATGCGAGCGCATCGGTCGAGTCGACCGCATAAACCGCGCCGAATCTGATGACGTCATCCGAATTTGTCTAGGATTACTGGGGTTCTTGCAGATTCGGACGATTCGACGCGGAGAAGTATGCGAGGTTTCATGAGATTTCATATACAGAATTCTAAAATTCGTTTAGTTCGACTCGTTCGACAAGTTCGGCTCGGATAAGTGTGCGTTCACCTTAATGAAAATACGAGAAATGTTTGTTCCGTACGCAGAAAGTTTGCGCCCGAGTAGTATAGGTACTTGGAATTTACCATTTCTTTGATTCCCGCCGCGTAATTTATTCCAATACGTACGTAATGAGAGGCTACTTAACTAGGTACCTACAGGCTACAGTCAATTGAAATTAAATAAAAATATAGGTACTTATCAATTTATTTCATAAAAAGTGAAGTTAGGTATTTAGGTAGGTATGTAGTTATGTACCTAGTCCTACCTAATAAGAGTTTAAGCTGGGAGTTTAAGTCGTTAATTGGAGTTGTCTGATCCCACAATTCTTCATAATTGTTACGGTAGGTAAGTACCTAGTACCTACCTACTTTCCAGGTTTATGAGTTATGCCGTTATAGCCAACAAACAAAGGCGTGTATTATAGTAAAACTGATTAGGTACCTAGGTACTTAGTAGGTACTTACCTACTTCTTAAAATAAGTGAAAAAAAAGGAATCATGAATCAAATTCAACTTAGTAGGTAGGTAGGTGGCTTGAGTCACTCCAAATACAACATCACCGGCCCCAAGTTACAATAATCATATTTCAGTTAACCTAAACAAAACTTATCTTACACTAAGCCGAAATATTATGTAATCACAAAGGAAATAATTAATTACAGCTCCGAACTGTGAACGCGATCTCAACGTGTAACATAAACATCTCTAGTTGCTAAAACAAAGGCCCATTAATAGGTACTTACTAATAACTACGCAACTCGCAAGATCGGGCAAAGTATAAACATACGGTCAGGACATTAATGAGGCCCAACAATAGGCGCTATGAAGTATTCTTTAACACCATCCTCTAAGCACTAGGCAGTAGGCACAGAACAGAACCTATGCAAACACAGTACCTATGCGAATATCGAATAACGCACGCGCGTGCGACCGACTGGAAGCGACTGAATTGACCTGCGCCTTTGAATGGCCGCGCCGCCCGCCGCCATTCCCTTTGAGCCGCAGCCGTAGAGTTATTAAAATTTTAGAACAGAAAAATAAATATTTTCACTTTTGTTAGAAAATTTAATTTTTTTATTTTTTGGAATTTTAAAAAGTCGTGGAACAAAAGTTATTTACTTTGGTGCATAGAACTTTCCTGTAGAAGGTTGTTGGTATTTTACAATTAACCCTGTATATTAAAAAAATTATAATTAAATAAATATTATTATAATATTACGCCCGAACGGCTGAACGGATCTGGATAAAATTTGGCACAGAGATAGATTTAAAAAAAAAAAAAAAAGATTATAGTCTGGAAATAGCACATATTATGCTTTTTATCCCGGGAAATTAAAGAGTTCCCGCGGGAACCAAATTTTCTCATACAGGGTGATGAAAAGTAGAGTGTATCATTCGGGCGCAAATATATTTTTGGCTCGGGCGACGTACTTTGAATCCCTCGCTACGTTCAGGATTCTACTAAAGAATCCCTCGCTACGCTCAGGATTCTACTCTAGAATCCCTCACTTCGTTCTGGATTCAAAAAAGCGCCCTCGCCGTAAAAATATTATTTTGCTCCCTTATAATACAATCTACTATTAATAAAGTATTGTTTGTTTCACTTTCCAGGATAGCAAAACCAGGTCCAGGTTCCAGCATCGAAAGATGGTGAACTATGCCTGGTCAGGTCGAAGTCAGGGGAAACCCTGATGGAGGACCGTAGCGATTCTGACGTGCAAATCGATCGTCGGAACTGGGTATAGGGGCGAAAGACTAATCGAACCATCTAGTAGCTGGTTCCGTCCGAAGTTTCCCTCAGGATAGCTGGCGTCGACAACAACAGTCCCATCCGGTAAAGCGAATGATTAGAGGCATTGGGGCCGAATCGACCTCAACCTATTCTCAAACTTTAAATGGGTGAGAACTCCGGCTTACTCGAACGATGAAGCCGGAGATCTGATGACGGTGCCAAGTGGGCCAATTTTGGTAAGCAGAACTGGCGCTGTGGGATGAACCAAACGTACTATTGATAGAAAATTTACTATTTGATAGAAAATCTCTAACCCCCCTTGGAAATAACCGGTAAACTTTATTAGTGCTCGACCTCCTGGTTGTAACGATTAAGAGTATTGTTGGTATGCCTCCAACATACTCCAGCCGTTAGGCAGTGGCTGCTTCCAGTAGTTCTTTTGAGCTTCATTAGTTGTCTTGAATTCACCTACATCAAACATTATTAGATCTATGTTGTCAGTGAACTGCTTCAAAGTCTTCATATGATTCTTAAAAGTTTGAGGATTTTTTATGTTACCTATGTTCTTTTCTTCTTTGTTATAATCTAAAATATCTATTAGTCTAACATTACTGTCAGTGGGCCCCACGGCCCACCTCGCTTATATTTAATAACCGGTGTTTTTTCTCTACTAGTGTACTCATGTAAATATTCCTTGGGCTAGCCTCACTGTACTTCCAGGCGAGATAATCTTCAAATCCACCATAGCCACAGCAAACATCTAGTATGTTTACTCTATCCCTAAATATCCGGATTAGCATCGTGCAATTGCTGCATTTTATAGCCACCTCTGCCTACCGCAGTATAAGTGAAATCGTCATCTGTGATACTACGCTTCGGCAGCTGAACCATAAGGCACCTCTGTACATTCTCCCACTGTTTATAACTCAGTTTTGAGCCTCTGTTGTTTAATTTATTCCATAATGCCAAAGTTTCCTTAGGGCTCGGTGGGTCACACTGCTGATTGATGTTGTTAGTGGTGTCCTGATCTCTGGGTTCCCAACTCTAGCCGAATCTTACGCAGGTGCGCCAGATACAGGTCCATTGCCAGGTCGGGCTCGAAGTAAAACGACACCAGGGCGATCTCCCAGGCGCTGGTTCGGATCCCCACCACCGTGATGTTGTTCGTGGTGAGTTTTGGGTACTGCGTTACGTGGAGGTCCGCATTAAAAACAATTACTGCTGCCTTTACAGTACCATCGCCGTTATCAGCGCACTGGAAGACCCTGATCCCGCTTCGACCCGATACCCTGCCCTCTCTGCCGACATAGGGTTCCTGCACTAGGGCCACCTGGACTCCGCATTGTTCGGTGAGTGCCAGTTTCTTGCGTTGGAGGTCCTGGTCTGGTCACCCTGGTCCCTAGGTTTTGGTTCAAACTTGGTACTCGACCACTTGTTTATCTTTGCAATCATATCAGTGTCGTCTTTTTTCAAAATCTCTACTTGCTTTTTGGCCGTTTCCGCAACCCTACATGAATATATGCATTTTTCTAATGTCAAATCCGTAATTTTTAATAGATTTTCCTTCAATTCAATTCTTGTATACCTATTATTATTTGGTCTCTAATTAAACCATCTTTAAGCGTCTCAAAGTTAGGTACAATCCGAACTTAACTTCTTTAAATCAGTGATAAACTCATCATAAGTCTCACCGTCTTTTTGTTTTCGTGAGAAAAACAAGTGTGTGTTATATGACTCATTGCTCGGTGGACTGCACTGTAATTCTATTTGTTTAAGTATCTTTTCAAAAGTTAAGCTTTCTTTATCTTCCAATGTGTTGTATATATTTTATCCATCGGCATCAACTCCAATAGTATGCAACAATAGTGCTTTTTTTTTGTTCCGGACTAAGTTTTTTATCCGCCCCACTCGCCATAAAATATAATTTGAACTTTTGTTTCCAATCTTTATAAGCTTGTTTAATATTGCTCACTGCCGCTATTTTGAGCGGTGGATGTGGCTTAGTAACTCCATTTTTTTTAAAATATATGCAATTTTACCTTTAATGGCGGTCGGTTGTCGGTCGGCGTCCCTCCGGAATTTCGAATTTTCCTCTTCCCTATAGTTTTTTATAATTGTTCTTTGTCCTCAGCGCCATGTCATTGTGAATAAAAACACTGTATTCTTCTATTAGTATTTATTACTTCTGTTCCCAATTCGGTTCACATTAGATATTTAATTATTACATTAGAGCACAGCTAGTTACACCGGGCATCCAACAAGACAAGATGGCTGCTCGACGCAAGCCCATAGACGAGATTACGTGTTGCCACAGCTCACAGAAGTGTTAAAAAAGGTAGAACAACTGAGAAAATAAGTGTGGCTTAAAATTAAGCTCAGAATATCCTAGTGTGGGCTAACTGAAGATTATGTTATAGAAGTGAAATGCCCTTTATCTGAGAAAGTAGTGAGTCGATACATTAAAGAAAACCAAGTTTCTTTAAAATACAAAGCTCAGATACAACTTCAAATGCATTTTTACATTAGAACTAAAGCTCTGTTGTGTCTGTGTGTGTACTTTCAAAGTCACTTGATGCAACATATTGCATCAAGTGACTTTGAAAGTACAAAAAATATTAATATGATTGAAGAACTATATGACAAGGAGTTCTGTGAGGATCTGTTAAAGAAATGCACACTATTTTGGTCCAATGCTATTTTTCCTGTTTGGTTTAAATAAAACACATTTTTGTGGGGAATGGAAGTGTGTGAAGGAGACAGATGTATGTGAGAGAAAGGGAAGGAGGGAGAGGTATGCAAAATGGCGAGAGAGGGTCTACGACGCGATGCCATAGCTAAGAGGTAAAAAGTGCAAAATAAAACTTATTAGTTATACCAAAACTGTTAGAAAAAGAAATAATTAAGAGAATCACTGGCAATGGACATTTCTCAAAGAGAAAAATGAAGGAACTTATAAATCGAGATTATTATATAAAGGATATAGACAGGAAGTTAAAAGAATTTGTGATTGGATGCATACCATGTTTACTGGCTACGAGGAAAGAGGGTAAGCAAGAAGGATTTCTAAACCCTATTCAATAGTCTATCGGTAGACACTCCTTTCCAAAAACCCTATTGGAAAGGAGTGTCTACCGTTATATACCCTGTACGTCGACCATGTTGAACCACTGACTGAAACTTGGAAGCAGTACAATTACATTCTTACAGTGATTGACGCCTTCATCAAGTTTGTGTGGTTGTTCCCCAGTTGAAGTACGACGAGTACAGAGATACTGAACTAACTAAGAATACACCAGCTAACTTTCGGAAATGCGAATAGGCTTATCACAGATGGAGCAACAGCCTTCACGAGCCACGAATTTGAAGAATATTGCAAGGAAGAAAATATTCAGCACATCCCCATTACCACCGGGATACCTAGAGGCAATGGACAGGTGGAAAGAGTACACAGAATAATAACTCTTATGCTGACCAAGCTTTGTATTGAAAATCCTGGCGTGTAGTACAAACATGTGAGCAGAGTCCAAAGAGCATTAAACAGCACTTTTCAGAGAAGTATCAATACTACACCTTATAACTTATTAATTGGTACTAAGATGAGGTGTAAAGAGGACCTCGAAATTTTGGAATTACTCCAAGACGAAACTGCTAGACAGTATGATAGCGACAGGGAAGAGTTACGGCAAAAAGCAAAAGAACAAATCCTGGTTGTTCAAGAGGATAACAAGAAATACTTCAACAGGAAAAGGAAAGAGAGTTGGAAATACAAAGAAGGCGACCTAGTTGCCATAAAGCGCATACAATTTGGCACGGGTTTAAAACTAAAGGCAAAGTTCCTAGGACCTTATCGAGTTACTAAAGTCCACCTGAATGACCGATACGATGTTGAGAAGGCTGACACGGCGGCAGAAGGTCCTAACCTTACTTCCAGCTCAGCTGACTATATGAAAAAATGGCCAGAGACAAATGCTATTCATTAAGTGGTAATTATGAAGTATGAATGAGAAGAATGCTTAGAGTTAGCCTAGTTTTAAGCAGACATAGGTTTAAAATCTAAGTAGTTCACTTAGAAAGTTCTAATTGTCGTTAATTGGTGTTACAGACATCACATCGAAACGATCATTATACACAGTAATGAACGTCCAAAATAACTTGAAGCCTAGAATGTGTTATTTTTTGCATGGGTATACCTAGTTGAGGCCCTGGCGCCTTATTCTCTAACTCAGTGGCTATCAGAAAATGAAAGCCGCTGTTAATACTGCTTCTCTAACAAATGAATAAATAAAAGTATACAACGTGTTTATAAGCAATTCCTATAACTTCGAGGTATTGAGCAGACCACTTATAAGAATCGAACTGCATAAGAAATATTTTTTAATATTTAAAAAAAAAAAAACACAGTTTTCATACAAAGCAATTCAAATATTTCCGACTATTTATGTTATACACACCTTTATGTAAAAAGCGACAACGTCGCAACATTTTTACTAAGGGATTGCGGTGCGCCTTTGCTATTTTTAACAATATCGAGATAGGAGAATCTTACTGATGGACTTAATTTTTTACCTAATTAACCAGTTATGAACTTTAGGGACTACGGTTAGGAATAGAATTTTCATCCCATGTATTCGAAAAGGACGACTTGGTTCGCCTTTATGTGCGCCCAAAGGTGGTGTTTTCTATAAGAAACTTTTAGCGGGCAGTAATGAGTTTTTAATCCTCTTTATACTCGTAAGTGCGCCGCAATTATCTTTGCCGCGCACTTATTGAATTTGGAACATCTTAGTGTTCAGCGCCAACGCAAATTGACGACCTCCGTGGCGCAGTGTTGAGCGCTGCTGTCTTAACGTGCGGAGGTCCCGGGTTCGATCCCCGGCAGGGTCAATTTAGGAATTTATAATTTCTGAATTTTAACTAATGAAAGGGCTATATGGATATATATATATAAAAAAAAAAAAAAAAAAAAATTATAATTAAATAAATATTATTATAAAGGCGAAAGTTTGGATGGATGTGTGGATGTATGGATGTATGGATGTGTGTTACTCAATTACGCCCGAACGGCTGAACGGATCTGGATAAAATTTGGCACAGAGATAGATTAAAAAAAAAAAAAAAAAGATTATAGTCTGGAAATAGCACATATGCTTTTTATCCCGGGAAATTAAAGAGTTCCCGCGGGAACCAAATTTTCTCATACAGGGTGATGAAAAGTAGAGTGTATCATTCGGGCGCAAATATATTTTTGGCTCGGGCGACGTACTTTGAATCCCTCGCTACGTTCAGGATTCTACTAAAGAATCCCTCGCTACGCTCAGGATTCTACTCTAGAATCCCTCACTTCGTTCTGGATTCAAAAAAGCGCCCTCGCCGTAAAAATATTATTTTGCTCCCTTATAATACAATCTACTATTGTCTACGAGCTTGGGTTCCGGTTCGAATACCAAACAAGGGATTAAACGAAAAGTAGTTAAGTAAGTTTAGTAGTATTACAAAACATAAAAGCGAAATATTAATTAGGTAGGAACTTGCTGACCTACGTTTGCGCAGTCAAAAAATTTGACGGAATTGTACCTACTATTGACTTGTGTGTATGTTTTTAATTTCGAGTATGGTAAATACGCCGGTATTTAAGCTTGAGTGAATTTAAATCGTATTTAATTTCGAGTCAGCATTTTTTACTTAGGTATAATACCTACCTTTTATGAATAGCGGTGTAATCTTTTTATTATCAGGTAGTAGATTTTCAATATCGCCAAACTGTAAACTGTAAAAGATAAATCTGAGGAAAATTTATGTTTTATCGTTTGCGGCAAGACTTTATCGATGCCGACAAGATAGCTTCTACTGGCACATCACTAGTTACACCGTAGGATATTATTCAATGATTTAAGTTTGGCAACGTCGCAAAAACAAGGATGCGGCATATGGGAAACAATTTTGGATCTATTTATAAAAGAAAAATTATTTTCTCCGAAAATATCCATTTTAGAACACATGTTCCTTAGCCATTTTTGATTACTTTTCGTTAAGGAATCTAACCCTAGAGTTATAGGAATTGCTCATAAACACGTTGTATAACAAATAACTATATAAAATTTTCTCAACTTTAGTCTCTAGTTTTTTCTTTTTTAGACTTGTGACGCGAATCGTACTATCCTACATCCCACTACAGCCCATTAACGCCCCACTGCTGGGCACAGGCCTCCACTCTCATAGGAGAGAGAAAACTAGTGCTTAGACCTACCACGCTGCTCCAATGCGGGTTGGCGGGCTTTAACGACTATTATCATGTTAGTGATAATAACCGGTACCGACGGCTTAACGTGCTCTCCGAGACACGGGGGTGACACACCGCCAACTTCCATCTCCGGGCTGGCACTGACAATTTCTTAACTGAAAAACCCAATACCTTACAATTTTTTATGCCCGACCGGGAATCGAACTCAGAACCTCGTGATCCACAGTCAACCATGCTAACACACACCAGATTTTAAAACCACTTTACTATCTAATTTGAATGCTTGTAGGTACTTACCTCGTTCTATTCTGATGAATCGATGTCATCCACCATCTCCGTTGGCGAGGACGACGACGACAACGACGACGTATATTATTTTTTAATGCATTTATATAACTAAATATGCTAAACAAGCATAGCGCTCACGCAGCCACAGTTTCAACCTCCATTGTGTGTTACGTGTAGCAAGTGCAAATGACCTAGTGCGGAGCGTCGCGATTAATCGCGCGAGTAGAGCAGTGTGTGGCCACGGAGGGCAACAACGCGGCAGAGCGAGGGCATGCTACGTGGCAGCGCTAGGAGCATAGTCTGGCGGAGGCATTAAACAGAATGGTTCTTTAAAAAACATACAATGCCTCCGCATTCCCCCAAAACCGTCCCCCACAACCGTCACAAAAGTGTGACGGTTGTGGGGGACAAAACAAAAATTCCTTCATTATTGACACATTTATGTTCTGGTTAGCAAAGATGTCCCCGGCTTCTTTAAAATAAATTTTGATAGTATATCCTGTGTGTGGTCATAGTTTTGTAGATGCTGATCGGGTATTTGGGCGTATAGAGAAGGACCTCAGAAAAATCACAGTAATTACGACTAAAGAAAATTATCAAGAAATATTATCCCTGCATGGCAGAGTCCACTTTTTAGGTAAAGATTGGAAATACTTTGACATTAAAAGCCTTGATAATATTTAAAAAAAATTGATGCCATTAGGGATTGTTAGCGTCGCTCGATGACAGCGCCACTCGATGACAGCGCCGCTCGAAGACTACAGATGGCGCTGAACCTGTTCTGCTTCAAAGCAGTCGATACGCGTGGTTTTCCGCCATTAATGGCGTGACGTCACAATACTGCTTTAGGATATTACATTATAGCAACTTCAAAGTCTTTAACCATTCGATACTCAGAGTTGCCTTGAGTAGCAAGTGTTACAGAAAGTAGACCTATCTCTATACCTTGGTCGCGAGTGGTTATGGATCTAGTTGTTGTTATATTGTTACATTGCCATTAATTTAATATATCTTATATGTTATTGTGTTTCTTCCTTAATAAATGATCGAGTCTGTGTATTAAATATTGTTAGTTTGCATCTTAAAACCCTATCCATCACCACACGCATGTAGGTCGATATCATCAGAAGTGTTGAAGAATGAAGACGCCCATAATTGGTTTGGTAATCAAAGGATAAACTGTAAGTTTTTGAACATTTCTTTACAAATTACAAATGTGGGTTAACGACATTAATATAGTTAACAGAAGTAAACGCATTGCACTGCGTCTTGGCAGTAATTTATTTATTTATTTTTCTTTTGAAAGTAAGTAGTTTACGTATGTACTTGTTTATAGTCAACGCTCGATGAGTATAATTTCCTTTAATAGAATTCGGTTAATTTATTTTTTTATTATTACCTTCATTTTTCTTTTACATCTTATTACGTATTTAACTAGAACCATAGGGAGAGTAGGTATATGGTTTCTTAGTGTGTTAATTGTCAGAGATGCCGAGCGGTACTTATTCAAGCTAAAAGTTTTATCTGTTTACTGTGCTTAAAAGTTACCTGAAAATAATTGCTTTTGATTTCAAAGTGACGTTAAAAACAAGCTCAAGTTTACATAGCGGCTTCCATGAATAAATATATTTTATTTTCTATTTCGAGAAGTAACAATAAATGGTAACGAATTTATTTCAAATTATTGTTTAGTTTTATAACTTTAAAATATCGTTTTTCGAACTGAGTTTCCATTAATTACGAATCGTGTTGATACTTGAATCGATTCTTCTACATTGTATTAACAATCCACGTGCAAATAATATTTTTTCGGACTACCTACATTTCTAAAATATATAAACGGTGAGTAACGAAGGTACATAATAATTTACGGATTGTATTTGTTGTGGGTTAAAATATTACTTTTGAAATGAAATTAATTTTTCACAAATTAAAGTTACACTTAACGAAATGATTCAACATATCCGAACTGAATCAATACTGAACAAATAATTACATTAACATTAAAGGTCATCAGTTAACTCTAATTTAGTTTACATTTATTGAATTTTCATTCGGAATGTTACTTCCGGTTTATGAACAAATTTGATTCTTTACATTTAACGAATTGAATATACTTACAATTTGGAACGTTACTTCTGGTTCACGAACAATTTTGATTCTTTACATTTAACGAATTGAATATACAATTTGGAATGTTACTTCCGTTTTACGAAATTTTTTAGACATTTTCAATTTGAATATTGAAAAATCAGTTTTTACAGTAATATAACGTTACGATTATTCATTTTACAATAATATCTCGTTACGGTTATTAACGCTTAACGCATTTTGAAACATTTTAATTTAAAACTTGGCAATTGAATTTACACATGAAATTTTAACTGTCTAAATTATTATACTGGACTTTTGAGAAATGAAATATTACGATAAATGTACACAAAATATTGTGGCTAAAACGTTCGTAGCATTTTTGGAATCAAACTGTAAACTGTGTACAGCTTTTCGCGTACCATGTGGTATGTCGTAAACCCACTTTACTTGACAATTTACTGTGGCTATGTACATTACTAGATTTACACTAAAAAGTTACTTAGTAATTTGTATCAAATGGTTTAATGATGTTTGCATGTACCATAAGGTCACGTGGTATGTAGGAAATCCACTTTGCACAATATACGGTACATTTGATAAAATTTACTTTACGAGCAGACACCAAAGTTACTTAACAATTTGTATCAAATGGTTTAATGATGTTTGCATGTACCATAAGGTCACGTGGTATGTAGGAAATCCACTTTGCACAATATACGGTACATTTGATAAAATTTACTTTACGAGTTGATACTTTCGCTTTGCGTATCGGTTGCAATGTGAGGGATGAGTAGTACTTACCCTAAGCGGAGATAAGAGTTTACAAATTACAACCGCTTGTTAACGATACAGGGTACATGGTGTACAAAACTAGTGATACTGTATGTGTACATCACTTGTTATAGAAACCATGATACACAAGTACAACGTGTAAGTGGATTATGCCGGCGATTCATCTTGCACGTATTGCGCATTAATCACATATGCAAGTCGAGAATGAAGCGAAAGGGATTGACATTAGTTAACGAATCATGAATACAATTTTATCTGAATACGTTGGACGGTGAGCAAAACAAAAGGCCGAGTGTGAGCGAAAAATATTAAGTTTCATAGTAAAGTATCTGCGCCTTAACTTGTTTTGTTTCATTTGTCTAATGTATTTGCTTTCGAACATAAGATTTCAATATGGTTTCAATCGTTAACATGTTTGACGACCTTTACTGGTCTTTATAACTCAAGTGGTTTAATCCATATTGTGAATCTTACATTTGCGTTGTCACAAGTTAACCGTTTGTCCCGAATTCACTGTACACATTTGGGATGAACGGATGGTAAACAGAAATTGTAACATTTCGTTTTTTGTTCTCAGCAAATACACCAGACATGAACGCGTTCGGGACGCACGCGTGGTCTGATGGCCGAGTGTTAGCGTCGCTCGATGACAGCGCCACTCGATGACAGCGCCGCTCGAAGACTACAGATGGCGCTGAACCTGTTCTGCTTCAAAGCAGTCGATACGCGTGGTTTTCCGCCATTAATGGCGTGACGTCACAATACTGCTTTAGGATATTACATTATAGCAACTTCAAAGTCTTTAACCATTCGATACTCAGAGTTGCCTTGAGTAGCAAGTGTTACAGAAAGTAGACCTATCTCTATACCTTGGTCGCGAGTGGTTATGGATCTAGTTGTTGTTATATTGTTACATTGCCATTAATTTAATATATCTTATATGTTATTGTGTTTCTTCCTTAATAAATGATCGAGTCTGTGTATTAAATATTGTTAGTTTGCATCTTAAAACCCTATCCATCACCACACGCATGTAGGTCGATATCAGGATCTAAAGCGGATATGTATACAATAGAAACTTGTGAAAAATAGAATTGAATCAGTAGTAACAACTTTTAGTAACTGGATTTCAAAGCATCGAAGAGGAAAAGGGTAAAATAACTCGAGGGGCAAGCACTCGGCAAGAAAACCTACAGATCCTCTGCTCATTGAGAGCATAAAACAACACATTAATTCAATTCCGAGAATAGAATCTCATTATTTGAGAGCTTCAACATCCAAGGAGTATATCGGTGGTGACAAGACAATAATGGATCTTTGGAGAGACTTGACAAGGACCAGAAAGAAGAAAAAAAGCCTACATGTGACTATTGGTTGTATTATGATATTTTTACTAAAGAGTTAAATATAGGTTTCTTTCAACCAAAAAAAGATAGGTGTGATTTACGCTTAGATTATGAACTTGCTAGCGCAAATCGAAAGATTGAGCTTCAAGAAAAATATGAAGTTCATCTAAAACAAAAGGATTTATGTCGACAAGAAAAGCGTCTCGTCTAGATCAGTGGTCGTCACACTTTCTTGGTCAAGGGCCACATAGGATAATGTGAGAAAGTACTGAGGGCCGTGTAGTGTTTCTCAGTTTATTATCTATGCTTATGTCGGTAGTCTATGATTATGTATTTATATTGTCAAATGTGTTGTCAAACAATCTATCTGAAATTTTATGTGGAATAAAACCAAACTTCTTGGTTTTGTCTTTCATTACAGGCCGCACACTTGTGAATTGTATGTGTAAACTAGCAACGCGGGTGCAAGTGACTGTAAATAAAAACAGAAATGTTTATTTGAGATTTTTATTAGAAGGAAAAACTTTACTCAAGAAAAAAATTAAAAAAATGGTTAGCACTTCACGAATTATGTTGTATTTTTTTATTTTTTCTTCTATGTTGGCGTCTTTGGGACTACATGCAATCCTCATGGTGTCTTCTAAGTGACTGGAAAGGTGATTGCGATTTATTTAAAAAAATGACATTTTTGAAAATGAAGCCTCACAGAGATATGTCGAAGGGAATATAGTCAGAATAAATGTGCGCAGTCTCGTAAACAATTATAGTTGCTAGGCACATTTCTCCAAAATTCAATGTACTCCTGCTTTTCACGATGTTCGATGAACTGAGCTTTAAGTTGTGTGTCGTAATTTAGTTCGATAATTTCGTTCAACAATTGTGGTTTCGGAAATCCAAACTGGCTGAATAATTTCATGTCATCATTTTCAAAATGCCAAGGGGTTTCTACAAGAAGAAAACAGTTCCTAATATTTCTCACGTCATTAGTTAAATCTTTTTTGAATTTCTGCCAAATATTCCTTCAAAAAGGAGACCATATCTTGATAGACACTATCGCCAATAGATACGTCGGATCGCAGAGCAGCAACAGTTGGAAAATTAGAAAAGTCTCTAGCTTCAAGCTCACTTATGTATAATTGCAGTTTAGCTTCAAATGCGAAAATTTTATTCGTCATTTGTCCGATTATCTTGTTAGGTTAAATTGCCCTGCAATTCTAAATTAAGATTGTTAAACTTCAGTGTAATATCGGTCACAAAAGCTGTAAGTGCCCACCATTCATCATTTTGAAGTTGAGGATATTCTATTACCACTTTGCTGTAAAAAAAGAATAATTTCAAATTTCAAATTAAAAAATCGTTCTAGCACTTTTCCTTTGCTTAACCATCTGACGGCAGTATGCAGGACAACGTCGCCATAATTAGCTTGAAATTCTTCAAGAAGTTATTTAAATTTTCGATGGTTAAGCTCACGCGCACGAATGAAATTTATAATATTTATGACCGTTTTCATCACATCCTTCAATTTGTTATATTATATTAATATTGTTATTGTTTGTAAAATTATTTGGTTATGTCGCGGGCCGCACAAATACCAGCGGCGGGCCGCATGCGGCCCGGGGGCCGCAGTTTGACGACCACGGGTCTAGATCGACAAAATATTTATGACACAAACATTTGCGTGGTTTACGATTTACAGGCTGTCATGCAGTCTCCCACTGGGGAAACATCTTCTTTCTTTTATAAATCAAAGTTAAACTGTTTTAACTTATAATTGTTGAATTAGGGTGGGTTGATTCAATCCATTGGTTATCGTAACTTACGTTCGTCAAAATTTAACAGACACGTACAAACTTTAAAGTCTGTAAATTTACTAGCGTTGCTTCATTGTACAAAAAACAGTTCGTCATTGTTATTTGGGTTGCCTGTTAAGCCAGCCATAGACGGACCGGACCGCATGTTGCAGTCGAGACCGACTGCTCTAGAGCGGTAGCGTTGAAGTCGTACACGACTGCAACACGACCGCATAATGCAGTCGACTACGACTATTGGAGCAGTTGTGTTCGACCGCAAAATAGTACTGATGCGAGTTCATTTACAAGATGGATTTCGATGAAGAAACACTGCTTCTTGTACTACTATTACGCAAGCGTAGGCGTAGAAGACACCGTAGTATGTGGGTGCGTCCAATACTACAATCAAGAGAACAGCATGGAATATTTCATACTTTGTATCCCCAGCTGAGAGAAGACGCTAAAAAGTTTTTCAACTACTTTAGAATGTCCGTGGTTTCATTTGATGAATTAGTTAGTATTTTAAGCCATAAAACACAACGGACAGATTCCAAAATGAGAAAAAGCATTGCACCTGAAGAAAGGATCGCAGTAACATTAAGGTAAGAAACAATGTTTTTTACATCAAGTTTTATTATACGCAACATTACAGTGTATTATTTCAAATTATCAGAAAATGCTATGTACCGACGACTGCGATGCTTCAGTATCAGCAGGAGACAAAACATCTGTTTCTTCAAGTCCCGTAGTTTGTAGCGGTCGGCTGGTACATGCTTGAGGAACTCCAGTGCTGTAGCCAATAGTGATATCAGTTTGTAGTGGTCGACTGGTAGATGCTTAAGGAGGTCCAGTTCTGTAAAACCACTACTGAAATTATCATAGCTTAGCTGCGAGTAGGATGACGATGACTGATGGCTGAACTGCGAGTATGAGGGCTGGTGATAGTTAAACAGCGAGCGTGATGAGGTCTGATTAGAATATAAATTGACGTCAGAGGATAACACTTTGTATTTTTTTATAACTTTCAGTATGTCTGTCTTAGCATCTAATTTGTAGTCGTCAGTTTTTTTTTTAAAGTGTAGAGCCAAAAGAAATAATTTGTCATCATCGGTTTTATCATCAAATATAGTTTCGTTGTATTTTTTATTGAAATTTATCGCCAGTTGTGTAATTAAATTGTCTTCTTTGGACGTACTAGTCCTCTTACGACCACGCTGTGGTGTTTTCTCTTCAGTAACTACATCTTCAGTCGATTCATTTTCCAAACTATCTGCAGTACCAGCTTTCTCCTCCGTCAATGGCAACAAGAATGACAACTGATGATAGTAAACATACTGTCGTAGTTTACTAGCTCCCGAGCCACTCTTAATTTTTTTTGTTTTATTGACATAACGTCTAAAGCCATCTCTCAACACTTTCCACTTCTTTTGAAGAGCTTTTGCTGGAAATAAAAATATTTTTTTACAGATACTTGGCAACAGGGTGCACTTTCGCTGAATTAGAATACAACTATAGAATTTCGGCATGTACAATAGGGGAAATAGTGAAAGACGTGTGGGAAAATATTTGGAAGTATATGAAAGATATTTGTTTTGTAGCACTAACCCAAGATCACTGGAAAAATATAAAAAGTGGTTTCCAAAGACGCGCCAACTTTCCAAACTGCTTGGGGGCGATCGATGGTAAACATGTAAGAATTATAAAACCAACTGATAGCGGTTCCTTGTACTATAATTATAAACACTATTTTTCTTTAGTGTTGATGGCCGTCTGTGACAGTGACTATAAATTCACTTTCATAAATGTTGGATCATATGGAAGACACGCGGACTAAGACAGTATTTGAAGACACTGAATTCTACAAAAAACTACAAAGAAACACGCTAAACATTCCTGCTCCTTCAAAAATAACAACAACAGGCCCAGTTTTGCCTTACGTATTTGTCGCCGACGAAGCTTTCGGTTTACAAGAAAATATTATGAGACCTTTTGGAGGAAAACTTACTGCCAATAAAAAAAAGAATTTTTAACTATAGACTGTCTCGGGCCCGAAGATACATCGAATGCACTTTCGGCATACTTTCAAACAAATGGCGCATATTCCATCGGCCATTAAACGTGTCTGTTGAATTATCTAAAACGATAGTCAAAGCATGCTGCATTCTTCACAACTTCGTGCGTGAAAGAGACGGCTACAACTTCGAAGATTGTTTGACAATAACGGGTTTTGAAGACCAAGCATTGCAACAAAACGTCCAGCAAGGAGGACCAGCGCTGAACTCTATCCGGGATAAATTCGCTGACTACTTCGTAAGTGAAGAAGGACAATTAGATTGGCAATGGAAATAAGTATAGCATATAACTATAACAAGCTAAAATTTAATAAAAAATCGTGTGTACCTACTTACCAATATCATTTTTTTCTTTTACACTTTTTTCGTTGAAATCAGGATCAAATTTCTCGCATAAGGCTCTCCATGCACCATCTTTCTTTACTTTGTCACTGTTCAATTCACTGCTGTAGTTCCAGATACATTCGTTTTCTTTAATTTCATTAATAAACAATTCGTCGTCTATATTTTCGAGAACTTTCGCCATTTTGGATGACAAACGAATAATCGACCAACATAAACAAAGGAAGCAAGTCGAGAGCATGAGGTTTGTAGGGGGAGTGAGGCGGGAGCCTGCCGAGAGGAAGGGATGGGTACTCAGCGGGGAGCGGGGAGGAAGTGGCGCGCGGTCGGCAGCAACCTTTTTTTTTTTTTTTCGGATTGAGTATGCTGCATAGGGCCTACTGACCGCTACAGCGTCACCGGGGGGTTGGGCGAGCACTAGGCGTCGCCGAGAAAAGAGCCCTAGGGCTCGATGACATCGGGGGGGACAACGTCTTCCTAAGGGCGCCTCCTATGAGACTCGGACCTCGGCTTAGGATGACGTTGGGACGAATTGGAGGTCGGTTGGACTAGATTAGTCCGTACGCCCCCGAGGCCGTGGGTTGAGTCCACCACGTCCGGGTGACGTAAGATATCGGGGTCCTCGTCTTCGCCGGCGAAGACGCTGTGTTTGGCTGGTGTTTGTGTGTGGCCCTACCATATAGGGAGCATTGTCGGTAGTGATTTGGTCGTCGGGGTCGTTAAGGACGTGTTTGGGACGTCTTTTGTCTGGTGCGTCATTTCGGTCGGGGGTATAAGATGCAGTCTGAACTACAAGAGGGTTGGGGTGACTGACTACCCTCTCAAAATAATTTTTGGAAAGCTGTTCGAAGTTTTAGGCTATGGTGGGGAGTTCGAGATCTCTATGGAGGTCTACGTTGCGTACGAACCACGGGGACCCCGTGGCCATACGCATGAACTTGTTTTGGAGGACCTGGAGACTGTTAAATCGAGAGTGGGGGAGGTGTGCGAATAAGACGCATGCGTAGGACATGATAGGGCGGATGCACGTTTTATAAAGCGTGACTTTGTGACGCAGGGACATTTTGCTTTTACTGCAAATCATGGGATATAGGCGGAATAAAACATGGCTAGCTTTGTTTTTTTTTTTATCCCTGTGGTGGGAAAATGCATTTACGGCATCCCTACCGGACCCGGGGCCCTCGCCTCCCGCCTACTGCGAGCACTCCGGTTCCGGGAGGGTATGTGGGACTCACGGTTGCCCGTCCTACCCACTAAAAACCCACCATCGGTCCTACCATCCTGTCGCTATTTATTTTGCGACAACTTTACAAATTTACTATAACGTTTCAAACCATTAGTTACGCGCCATGGTTTCCGACTATTTTCACAATGTGTATAAACTATTTATGTATAACTACTTGGGTATCCGACTATGAACTATTAACTACTTGTGTATAACTATAAACTATTTGTGTATAAACTATTTAGGTGTAAGACTATTTATGTGTAACTGTCTAGTGATTAATTTTTTTTTTTTTTACTAGACAAATTCTATATGCACTATGTACACAATACATTTATTAAGTCTAAATATTACTACTTACATATTTACTGTACACTATACAGGGCGTCCCACGGCTATGCCGCATGGAGGGGAAGTAGCTTAAATATCGTAGATGGAACATTTTACTGAAAGAAGACTTCATTTTAATTTAAAATACAATTTAAACTGCATTCATAGATTTTTAAATAATTGCCTGGTTGATCCGGGACTCGAACCCGCTATACGAGAAAAAAAATTACCTGTAGCTTTATCATACCGATCAAAAGGCTTCATTATAAGGATTATTTTTTGCTAAATAACATAGCATCAAAAATAAAAGGAAGACCATGAATTTTAACATTTTAATACAAATTATAATTAGTTGGATAATGGCTCCAAATTCCTCAATTTAATTTATCAAATGCTCATAATGTGCCCCATTCTGTTGAATACAAAGTCCCACTCTTTTGATTACTTTTTATTCGCTTTTTTGATCTTTTCATGGTGAATATTTAAAATTATACGTCTAAGTTCTGTTTGTAGCTCGTGGGCACTTTCATACCGGTTCTTTTATACTAAATCTTTTACATAAAAACATCTAACGGGCCATCTTATTTGTCCATTAGTCCCGATCCAGGAAGGAAAGTATTCATTGAGAAAGTCCCTTGTTCTCTGACTGCATCGACCATACATGTATGGTCGATGTCTGACTGTTATGAGCCGGTCGCCGGAGCCCCATCTTGCTGATGGGCACATTTTGAGCATTTGATAAATTGAATCGAGGAATTTGGAGCCATTATCCTACTAATTATAATTTGTATTTAAATGTTAAAATTCATGGTCTTCCTTTTATTTTTGATGCTATGTTACTTAGCAAAAAATAATCCTTATTATGAAGCCTTTTGATCGGTATGATAAAGCTACAGGTAATTTTTTTTTCTCGTATAGCGTGTTCGAGTCCCGGTTCAACCAGGCAATTATTTAAAAATCTATGAATGCAGTTTAAATTGTATTTTAAATTAAAATGAAGTCTTCTTTCAGTAAAATGTTCCATCTACGATATTTAAGCTACTTCCCCTCCATGCGGCATAGCCGTGGGACGCCCTGTATACATACTTTACTGAATGTTACTTCCTGTATCTATGCCATCACCTGCTGTCGTCGTCCTGCTCTACCCTCTCACTACAATCTTACTATTATTAACCTTGTTAGCATTTTGTACAATTTTCAAGCCGAATTTGATAAACATTTCCCTACTCTCATCCGCCATGAACCGGTGCAGGTCTTGCTGTGTGACCGAGATTCCTGACCTCATCTCGATTTCCATCCTGTCCAGTGCAAATTTTGGACAGGAGCAGATAAGGTGAAGGATGGATTCCGGGGAATCTCCGTCACACTCGCAGGCTGGGCTGTCTTTTAGTTGAAACCGATATAGATATGCACCGAACCCCCCATGTCCCGTGAGTAGTTGGCATAGCCCATTGTTTCTTTCCATTTTTTTCAAAATTTTATGGGCGAGGAGTACGTCAGGGAAGAAAATCTTCGTTACTCCTCCAGTGGGTTCTTGGTTGTACCTTCTGCTCCACTCTTCCAGTGTGTTGCTCCTGAGGAGCCACTTTGCGGAGGCCACCGGGACGGACTCGTACGCCGGTGCAGACTTCTTATGCAGGGCTGCAGTTTTCGCTAGTTCGTCTGCGCGTTCGTTTCCCTGCAGCCCTGCATGCGCCTTAATCCAGTATAAGCAGACATCTCCGCCACGCTCTCGGAGCTCCTGTATTAATTTCCGTATACTTGTTGCTATAGGATGTAGGTTGTTTGCATCTTCTAGCGCCTGCAAGGCGGACCTAGAGTCTGAAAGTATATTTATTTTCTTGTCTCTTCTTCCTTGTCATTTCCACTGCTACTTTTATGGCCAAGAGCTCTGCCTGATAGACTGTACAGTAGTCGGCTAGCTTCATGGTGCGGTGGGCTAACTCTTGCCCCTCCTCCCACCACGAAACCGCCGCTCCGACTTTTCCTTCAATTTTGCTGCCGTCAGTATACACTCTGGGCCAGTCATTCTCTACCCCATCCAGCTCCTCTATTGTGCCAATTAATTGGTGATGAAGTGGTGTTCGTTTGGCTGGGTGGGGTAGTTCGAACGGACTGGCCCTTTTTTCCAGAGTCCTGCCGGGAAATTGGGGGATCTCTTCTCCCCTCTTATACCTAAATAACTCCATACTCTCCTTCACCCTCAGATCCAGGGGGAGGATGCCCGCAATCAATGTGCTCGCATTAAGCGACACCGTCCTGTGTGCCTTACAAATTTTTATTGCGAACATCCTCGTGATCTTGTCAAGCCTTTCTCTGGCGTATTTCCTCTCCACTACTGGCCCCCATACGTTCGCTGCGTATAACACCGTTGGTTCGATAACTGCTGTATACAGGGTCCTAACAAAGTCCGAGTTTAGGCCCCATGTTGCTCGTGCTGCTCTGGCTACAGATTTGTAGATGTTGATAACTTTCTTAGTTGTCCTTTCGAGGTGCTCCTTGAAGCTGAGCCCTCCGTCTATGGTTAGCCCTAGCACCAGTTTGAATGAGGGAGCATCATATTTCAGCTTCCTCGTTAGGACCACCACTTGCGTTTTTTGGGCAGCAAAGCGCATTTTATTCTGCTTCCCCCACCTGGACACCACTTCTAGTGCCGCGTTCATCTTGCTATTTAAATAGGTCTTCCGTTTTATGAGCCGCCGCAATGATCAATATATCATCGGCAAATGCTTGTATGTGTGCCTCGAGTCCTTCTGCTTCCTCTAGAAGCGGGTCCATCTGCAGGTTCCACATAAGGGGTCCCCCTGTTGAACCCTGTATACAACCTTTGTCCGTTTGTCTTTCCACTTCACCTTTTTTTTTTTTTTTACACACTATACACTGTTTACTACCCAAATATTACTAACTACACTTACTTATCACACTAATGTTTATTCATAGTCGCTACGTGGGCTAGGCGAGGGGGAGGGCGGAAATACAAACCCCATCCTCACATTCTCCACCCCAACAAGTGAGGCCCTGCTGGGGCGGAGATTGCGAGGGCATGTTGCTCGGGGAGCCAGCGTTTTATAATAAAACTTCCTAGGGTAATCTGGGTGGCGATGGCGCGCCCCCCCCCCAAGTATGAAGGGTGGCGGCGCGCGAAATGCCTCGCCATTTTCCCGCTCACAAAGTACTCCACGCACTGGGTGCCCCCCTTGCGGGCCTGGCCCAGCCCCATGGCCCCGGGGGGGAGGATCATCCCGGTCGACCCGTGATCCGACCAGGGGGGGATGCCGTGGTCTCACTGTGTACGCTACGTGTACCGGTCGCCCCACGGCGTCCGGGCAACACCCCGCCCACAGCCTCCTAGTCCCTCTTTATCGAGCCCCCCCCCCCCCCCCGCCCACGCAGCCGGCCCCCCCAGCGCAGGAGACACCACCGCGCCACGCTCAGGGACCCGCAGTCCTGCCCCCCACCCCAGTCCAGCCCCACGGCTGTCCTGTGGGTCTCTATCCTCCACCACCACTGGCTCCGCCTCCCCAGCCACCCCGCCCGACTCCCCACCCTCCGCCGTCAGGATCTCCGCCTCCGTCGCCGGGTGGTGCACCGCGGACTGCCCCCGATGAGCACTTTGTGCACTCCGGGAGCACAGTGCTCTGCGCCTGGGTATATCTGGACCCTGCCTGTGTAGAGATGGATTGGGGACCACCAGTCGGGACCCCTATACACACCATTCTGGGCAGCTGCCCATTCATGACTCCATGCAGGATATCCAGTGCTCTTATGAGCGTATTTCAGGGTTATAGATCTCTCACTCAAGTAGTTTTGTGATTGATTTATTATCGAAGGTTACACCTAAGTATTTGGCATTTTTTTGCCATGGGATTGGGCGACCGTATAAGGTGATTTCAGGGAGGACTAACCGCTTCCTATTCTTGGAGGGACAAAAGAGCATCGCGGCGCTCTTATCGGGGTTTACTTCTATTCTCCATCGGCGGAACCATTCGCCTAGGCTACTGACTGCCGTTTGAAAGCGGGATCTAATATACATGCTGTTTGTCATAGAGCAAAAAAGAGCGGCATCATCCGCATACTGGGCCATGCTGACCTGAGGAGACGCGGGAATGTCGCTGGTAAACAGCGAGTAAAGAAGGGGGGAAAGTACTGAGCCCTGTGGGACGCCAGCACGGATCGGTCTGGGGGAAGATAGGGTTCCGTCTATCCGGTAGCGGAAGGTGCGATTTGTGAGGAAATCTCGTAGCAGATGTACGAGTCTTATTGGAACGCCGAGGGATTCTTGTTTACCAATTTATTAAATGATAAAGAAGATCTTGGCAAATAGGAGTTCTGACGAAATCTGGTATGAGCAGATGGTGGGCGGAGAATAGAGTGGGCACGGGGATGGGTATTGGTAGGCACTTTGAGGGATAATTTTTCAAGAAGTGGCGGACAATCGACTGTGTTATTAGCGATATTGATGAGGTAGGTTATGTCGCTGACGTTTCTCCTAACGGCTAAAGGCAAAAGGTGCAAGTGAGTACAAAGAGCATAATAACTTAGGTTAGGATTTAGATTAAACCTAAACTTAAGAAGCCGAACAAATTTTCTTTGGATTCTTTCAATACGACGAATATACACGTCGTACTGAGGATTCCAGATTTGCGACGCATATTCAAGATTACTCCTCACTAGGGCACAATAGAGTACTTTAATTGTTTTAAGTTTGGTGAAATCTTTAGTTGATCTGATTAGGAAACCTAACATCTTAGATGCCTTATTAACAATATGGTCCACATGCTTATCGTATAAGAGTTTACTGTCTATAATAACTCCCAGGTCGCGTATCTCAGATACACTATTAAGTTCTTGGTTTTTGATTTTATATGAGGATTTGAATACGGAACGCTTACGTGTAAAGGAGATAGCAAAACATTTGGAAACGTTTAAATCCAATCTATTGGCTAGGCAGTAATTATCGAGTCTAAGTAAGTCATCTTGAAGAAGCATCTGGTCTGAAATATTGTTTACTACTCTAAAGATTTTCATGTCATCAGCAAAGAGCAAAAAGTTAGAATTTTGGAAACAGGTTTCAATATCCTGGATAAAAATAATAAAAAGCAGAGGCCCTAGCAAAGAACCTTGTGGTACCCCTGAAGGGACACTACGCCAAGTGGAGGTAAAACCATTAAGCACTACAGCCTGAGATCTATTTTTTACATAGGAGGAGAACCAACGAAATAGATCGCCTCTTATGCCAGCCTTGGATAACTTGAGTAACAGAATGTCGTGATCGATTCGGTCAAAAGCTTTGCTATAGTCCGTGTACAGGGCATCAACTTGGTCTTGATTGTCCATTTTACTAGACACAAAGTCAGTGAAAAGAACGAGATTGGATACCGTGGACCTGCCCTTGATGAAACCGTGTTGGAAGGGACTGAAGCGCGACTTTAAGACTGAGTATAATTGGTCATAAACAATTCGTTCTAGAACTTTAGCTAGCACACATAGTTTTGAAATTGGCCGATAATTTTCTACTAAATGTTTCGCGCCTTTCTTGTGGATAGGCGTTATAAAAGCTGATTTCCAGATCGTGGGCACGACTCCATCTTGCAGTGACTTTTTAAATAATATGGCTACTGGATAAGACAATGTTATCGCGCAGTTGACGAGTAAGATGGGTGGTAGTGTGTCAGGCCCTGCGGATTTTTTTGTGTCGAGCGATTTTAATAATTTATAGACTACAACTTGATCCACCGTGAATGTCATTCAAAGTGATGGATGAATCGTAGGAAGAAGGGCTTGATATTACGGGATTTGCTGAACTCAACTGACTGTTTAGAAAAGTGGAAAAAAAGTAATTAGAAAACAACTCACATATCCCTTCACCTGAGTCGCTGGTTTGATTGGAGTAAGACATTGACGCTGGCACGTGGCTATTTTTTGTTTTATTATGCATAAAAGACCAAAAAGTTTTCGAATTAGTAATGATTGAATTTTCAGCTTTGCTTAAATAATTACTATAACAAAGGTTCTCGAGTTCCAAGGTCTTGGCACGCAGGCGCTCAAACTCCAATCTATCTGCGAGATTACCGTATACTTTAAATTTTTTATGATATTTAAATTTATCTTTAATTACCTTAATCAATTCTCTAGAGTACCAAACAGGATATAACTTGCTATTTGTAAATAAGTGTTTGGGTATATAACGATCTCGTAAGCCATTTATGACGTCATAGAACAGTTGGACAGCGCGATCAATGCTGCTGTTAGACAGCAAGTCTTGCCAGTTTGTAGCAGCGAGCTCTTCATTAATTTTGCTATAATTACCGCGTTTGTAATTGTAAATTATTCTATTACTCGGAACTAGATGTTTATCGGCGGGGAAGTTCACGACTATATCAAGAGATGGGTGGTAGGAGTCTTCTGGTGTGAGTGGATCTAAGCATACAGATACATGTATGTCACTATCATTGTATAGAACTAAATCGAGTAAGCGACCGAAATGGTTTAAAACTGAGTTGTACTGATGCAAGCCGCATACATTGAGCATGTCGATAAAACTAGTTAGATGAGTGCTTGTTAGATTATGTGCTTGCAGATAATTATCTGTGCCATACGCCCACTCGATAGTGCTCATGTTAAAGTCACCAAGTATCAGAAACCTGTCGTCGGGATGGCTAGCCATGACTAATTCTAAGTTATCAGAAAAGTTGTTAAGTTGTGTTAAGAACGACTTACCAGAGGCATCCTCACATAAATACAACGTACACAAATGGAGATTGACCTTCGGAGCTCGTTTCAGCCGGACGGTTACCCAAATATCCTCCGCAGAGGATTGCCAATCCGGCTGATGTTCGGCTAGTATGTCCCTATGAACAGCGATAACTACGCCACCGCCGCGCGATTGTCCTGTGTGTAGGTAGTTACGGTCGCGACGCCAGACACAATAACGCCCATCGAATAACTCCTCAATACTAATTTGTTCGTTTAACCAGGTCTCAGATAAGCACAGAATATCATAATTCGATAAGCCAAGCGACTTCTTAAATTCGTTGGTTTTAGTCCTAAGCCCTCTGACGTTCTGGTAGTAAATACTTAGATTAGACATTGTAACGATCGAACTACAGAGACTGAACTAAACCGATAATATAAGCCGGGAAATATAATAATATAATATATAACGGGGGACAGGAGAATATAATACATTGAGATAATATCGATATACGTAATACCCAAATTTGACATACCAGATTCGATAAAAACTAATAGATGTGTATTAAGATGGTCGTAAGAGGTACTTGAGGATATAACAATAACATTTAAGCTTTTTGCACCTTGGCACCGGTATTTTTCAGTGGTATTCTTGGCCAGATCAGAAAGAATGGGCAGGAGATTGAGGACAAGTGAAAAGGTACAAGTTGAGATCAATAGTAAATCAAGTTGAATTAAATAGTTGCTCAATAACAGTGGAATAAGTATGATTCTCAACCAATAATACGAAATCATAATTCTTCCATAGTCTCTAAAACACTCCTTATTACGAATTATTAATGTACTACGTTCCTGAGTTTTAGTATTATAACGTTTAGCTATATTACAGTAATTATATAAATTAGTTAGAATCAAACATGATAAATGCAACAATTCAGCTGTGCAGTAGATTTGCGGGTGCATCGCAAAAATATAAGTGCAACGACGCACGAGCGCACTGAAAGATATGCCGTACCGCTTAAAGTGGTGACAAGGGAGAATGCGCTTAGTCACTTCAGCAGTAATGCACATTTTCCCGTACAGCCGCAGCACACCTACAAGTGAGTTCCGCGACAGAATTGTGAGTGACTTGATAAGAACGTTGCAGGGACTTTCGCACGCGGGGTCGCTCAGCTTGCAAATGAACTGCAAAAATAATATGATGAATTTCATTAAAATTATACAAACCCGAGCCAAAAATACCACCGAAAAAATATTTAGATCACCAATTAGACTTATCAACATATTTTTAGCAAGTCTTTTTCCGAGTTTATATTGAACACCTTTGAAGTTGTACTGTTTTATTGTACATAAGGTAGGGGTAGTAGACCAGGGTAGAAGCCTTTAAAAATAATAAAAAGTGAAAAAAAATAATAGTAGGATGAAACCCATTAGAAAAGGAGGGGAATATTATAAAAATGAAAGGAAAAATAATTTACGGGCGATCTGAGGTCGGGAAGGGGATGGGGGGGGGGTTTTAAGGGTAAAAAACGGTTTTTCTCGATTTCCGGCAAAACTAAAAGTCCTATCGAAAAAAGTCAAATGGCAAAGTTGTAGGTAATAAAAAGATCTAAAACTTTTGTATTTACACTTTTTTCACATAACCTCAAAATTTATGTGAAAAATTCAAAAAACCAAGTTTTTGATTTTTTATTTTTATCTTTTACAAATAATTTTTTTTTTAACGAAATTTGGTGAAAACTTACCTTTTTATGTCCCAAATACGCTGTAATTTATTTGAGTAAAAATATTTATTTTTTCACCTTATTTTGAATTAATATCGAAAAAGCACCCTAATTTTCAATCGAAAATTCACCCGTCAAAATATCAGCTTTTTTCAAAAAGTTGGTATGTTTTCTGTTCGTTGAAATCTCTACTTTCCGATGGTGAAAAAAAATATATATGTTACTATAGTAAATCTTCTCAGAAAATGCAAAAATCGAAAATCGAAAACTCGAATTCGAATTTTTTTTTTAAATTATTATAAATAATTTTGAGCTATTTATTAAAATTTACACTTTAATTACTCAAAACACGTTAGATTACATAAATATTAATTTTATTAACTTATTTGTTTGTTAATTATAGTAGTATATTTTGATTTGCAATTATTTTTTTATCAATTTAACATGTAATCTAACGTTTTTCGAGTAATTAAAGTGTAAATTTTAATAAATAGCTCAAAATGATTTATAATAATTAAAAAAAAAATTTCGAATTCGAGTTTTCGATTTTCGATTTTTGCATTTTCTGAGAAGATTTACTATAGTAACATATATATTTTTTTTCACCATCGGAAAGTAGAGATTTCAACGAACAGAAAACATACCAACTTTTTGAAAAAAGCTGATATTTTGACGGGTGAATTTTCGATTGAAAATTAGGGTGCTTTTTCGATATTAATTCAAAATAAGGTGAAAAAATAAATATTTTTACTCAAATAAATTACAGCGTATTTGGGACATAAAAAGGTAAGTTTTCACCAAATTTCGTTAAAAAAAAAATTATTTGTAAAAGATAAAAATAAAAAATCAAAAACTTGGTTTTTTGAATTTTTCACATAAATTTTGAGGTTATGTGAAAAAAGTGTAAATACAAAAGTTTTAGATCTTTTTATTACCTACAACTTTGCCATTTGACTTTTTTCGATAGGACTTTTAGTTTTGCCGGAAATCGAGAAAAACCGTTTTTTACCCTTAAAACCCCCCCCCCATCCCCTTCCCGACCTCAGATCGCCCGTAAATTATTTTTCCTTTCATTTTTATAATATTCCCCTCCTTTTCTAATGGGTTTCATCCTACTATTATTTTTTTTGGTTTTAAAAATTATCGACCCTGGTCTATAGCCTTGACACGGTAGGGTGTCAAGGTAGCTAGATAGGGTGTAGGTTGACTAACCGGGAGGACAATGAATAAGCTAATTAAATATATAAATCTTTATTTACACAAGGTTAGTAAATTAATTATTATGGGGTTAGACTTATGTGTGGCAGAAGGCCTTAGTTCCTAGAAATGAATAAAATTATGATAATTAGAATTTAGGATGTAAGATGACGACAATGGTTAAGGTTAGGTTGACCTAAGCAGAAGGCTTAGGTCCAATAGTGTAGAATAAAAGAGATAATTAGTGCTGACTAAACAGACGGAGAGCTGGGGGAGGTACGTCGCCAGATTTAGATGGTGAATTTAGGTTACTCGGTAGGTATACAGCTTGATTTGGTGCGCACTTGTAATTGACCGTACTGCCCTTGTTCGCGTGCGGCTCAGCACACTCGCGTTCCCGAAGCGGCTCGCAGGTTGTACACGCAGCTGTAGGCAGGCGCAGCTGGGAAGCAGGAGCAGGCAGGCGCAGCAGCTATGCAGGGCAGGCAGGCGCAGCAGCTATGCAGGGCAGGTAGGCGCACTCTGTCTGGTGGTGTCCCGTAGCAGGTCCTGTAGTGTGGACTGAGCTATCCAATAGCTATGTCTTGTAGTAGGTGAAGCCGTCCCATAGGAGGGGCCCTGGAATTCATCCAATTATAGGTGTGAGCCGGTATCCATAGCACTCCGTCTGTCCAATAACCTTGAGTCCGCACTGATCCGCACAGCTTGTAGCTTTAGCAACGATAGGTAGATTTAGGGCAGCACGGATAGCCAGTGTGGACCAAGAAATAATGGACTGACGCAACATAGTAAGTTATAGCTAAAAATATGTAGACGAGACTAAGGGCTCCTAGAAATATTTAATTTAGATATAAAAGGTTAGAATGTTACTAGGCTAGAAGAGCTTTTGTTGTTATTCATACAGTTTATACAGGCTTTAGTAGCCTATTATCTAGTGTTCAGTTCTTGAGTTCAATGTACAGTCAGCGTCAAAATTGCATATAGAATAAGCAAACAAGTTTCTTTGCATGCGGTCGGACACCCACACACTTACAGTAGTATAATATAAGTCATTCAGCTTGTAGGTATTGTAATAGCTGCGTAATATCGATAATTTCACACCCCAAGTAAGTGAGCTCAATGGCGAGGCGTGGAACTACTCAGACTGCGCAACGCAACTGTTGTAGGTTCAAATCTCGACCCCGTGTAAGCTGTTTTTACTGTTTTTATTTGATGAGTGATATAGCATATGCGGGTAGTATAAAATATCACTGAACAGATATGGTCACTGAGTACTGACGGACGGAAGATTTGACAATCGTTAGTCGTTACTAGCAAATACTACAAAATTATTATAATTTACAAAGTTTTGCTGTTTCTTATCTTCAACAATAATGCAGGCTAATATTAATATGCAGAAGAGGATGCATATTATTAATGAGCTAAATAATATCGAATACAATATAGCTCAAATTTGCAATGAAACTGGTTTCACCGTGAGTAACTATTGTTTTTATTGTTAAAAAATGTGTGTTCATAAACTTAGGATTTGTTACATAACGTTTTATAAGTAAATAACTATTAAATTTAGGCAAGATACTTAGTAGTTTCAAAAGTGGTTATTTTAATCTCGCTGTTTGGTTTTTAGTGGACAACCAAGTTGAGTGTCGCATCCCGACGAAGAGAGTAATGCTTCACAACGAAGACATAATATTATGGATAAACAATATGAGAACAATAGCTTCATACCAACTCTCGAGTTCGCGAACATGTTCGATACTTAAACACCAGCGCCAAAGCTGCACATTATAAGACATGGAAGTGTTGTCCAGCTGTTGATGTGCCACAACTATCATTTTGTGCATGATAATTGTTGTCCTGTGCATCGAGCACATATAGTGCGTAATTGGTTTAATCAAAACCCAGACAACAGTTATTCCCTGGCCAGTAAGATCACCAAACTTAAATCCTATTGAATATTATGAGGTTTGATGGTGCAAAGGTGGGATAATATGCGAAATGAAAGGACTGCAGAGGAAACGGAGGCTCACTGTTGGAAGTATGGGAGAATATATTTAGGGGAACGGATATCTGTCCCAATATTACAAACGGATTAACCCGGCGGCGCTTGCTTGCTGTTATTGAAAAAAGTGGAGGTTCTATTGAATAGTAATACTTTTAAAGCTATATAAAATTTAATTTTTAAGTCTTTAAATATGAAACATAACGTATTTTATTATTATTAATAATTATTATTATTAGTATATCTTATCAAAATTAACAGACAAAAAAGCAGCGCCGCCCATTGGTTACTAGATTTTTAAGGTTTAGCTTCAATTTTCTTTTCTTTATGAAAACGATTACTTAAGCTATAACCTTAAAAAATTATAGAATAAGTAGCTGAAGTTATTTATTACTTTTGAGAAAATGTAACATGATAACAATGAAAATAAAGTCGATTATCTAATAAAAAGTGTTTCATCCAATTTATTTTGTTTGTTTTATTAATTAACACCACTAACATAGTTACAAATAGTAAGTAACGTTTATAAATGGATGTTATGTCTGTAAATAAAGATCTATTATAATAAAGAATAACAAACAGTCATTTATTCAAAACAAAATAAAAACTGCAATAAGAGATTCGAACCTAGTTCATATGATGCCTCGTATATCAATTTCCAACTATATTACCACGACACTGGGAGTGGTTACTGATAAAGCGATGAAATAAACAATCACAATAGACAAGTTTATTGAATATAAATGTTTTGAACCTAATGCTAATGTCTTAAGGTTGATATTGTTGACAGTTTATGGTAATATGCAGGTAGTATTGAACTGAAATCGTTTGAACCTTATGTTGTTGAATTAAGGTTGATAATATTATTGACAGTTTATGTTTATCAGTGTGAGTGACCACGTGAGTGATTCACAGCATTGCTTGCAGGCGGTTTTAGCCTTAGAGCTATGTATGCAATTATGCCGTCGACTGTACCTTTGACACGTAGGTTATAAAATCTGATTATAGAAAAAATACAATTTTTACTATGTAATATCACTAAATTGTTAGTATATTAATTAGATTTGCTAGGGAAATAATCATATTAACACAAGATGCGTACGGATTATTGTTTTATAACAATGTAGTAGAACAATGTGATCTAGTAAGAAAATCTTTGCACTTGACATACCTGAGTTTGCAGGGAAATTCACTTATTTTATTTACTAGTTGTGATCCTCTTGATAAAATCAAAAAGACATTTAATATTTTAATAGAAATTTTGATTAGAAAATATTTAATAATTTAGAATTTAGATATCCCACTGTCGTCGTACCAAAAAGAAAAAGCCAAAGTGACGGGTGACTGTCAGCTGTCATTCGCAATCGACTCCGTCGTTCGTTTTTCTCGCCTTTTACGGCTCTGGACTCCGCGTTTTTAGAGAATGTGTTGACAGTCAGAAATTAATCACTACAAAGTCAAAGATTTCCTCGCCCAGATTTTTGAATGCTTCACCCAGATAAACTGAAAATTGGTACTCTTTTGTTGTGATTTTGCCTTAGTCAGCAGCTGTTTATAGTATGGAGTTAGGTGGTCGTTGACATACACGCTGCTGGTGCCAGTGAAGCCGAGCGCACGAGGTGAGAGTTGCTTGCGTTTCCTCATCGCGGCCACGAAGTCTTCCTTAGTGTAGCGACTGATGAACGAATCAACGATAGGCTTAGGGGCATCCTTTTGATATGTTGGTACTCTGGTAACCATGTTTATGTCCTCTTTTTTAACTGGGCAACCTAAAACGGATCCAATTTGCAGCACAATGTCGAAAAGGTTTTCATCCTTCTTGATCGGAACACCTTTTATTTCAATATTGTTGACGCGCAGCCATTGTTCAGTCTCATTCTTCTCGGACTTCAGTGTGTCGATCACAGCCTGCAACTTCGGTACCTCATTAGCCAATTTTTGAATTTGGTTCAAGCCTGACTCAACGGCGTCGACCCTTGCGGAGAAGCCTTGAATGGAGTCATGGGCAAATTGGAGGGACTCTTTCAGTTCCGTGATATCGGATTTGATTGACTTTAGGTCTTCTTTTAAGCTACGGAGGGGCGCCAGCTGAGTAGTGATAGTAATCAGCAGCTCATGCAGCTTTTCAATGGTGATGACTGAGGGTGACACACTCTCCGCTTCTTGGTTGGTTGGTAGTGAACCACTGCTCTTGCACTGCGGGCACTTCCACGTCGCTTTGTTCTTCCCTAGTCTGCGGTAGCTAGACTCTGTGATCGCAGCACAGGCAAAGTCGTAGTGTCGATGGCAGACACAACAGAGTGCACCATCGTTGAACTCGGCGTTGCAGCGACCGCACGTAAACATATTGACGAATGAGCAGTTGATCTCCCCTGACTAGTTACTTAGTGAAGTAGATAGATCGCGCGGTAAACCGGGTGACCGTGCGTTGGATATGCGATCCAGCGAGCGACTGACTTTTTGTGCTGCTTTGGTCTATTACAACTTAAATACGGGTCCGAAGTAAGTAACAGTCTGTTTAATATATCTCTGTTACAATCGACTCGTGAAAATTTTCTGGCAAAATTAAGTCGGTAATACCGCATGTGCTTGTTGCGGGCCTCGCCTGCCTCTTCCGATAGTTGACCGATAGGCAGGATTGCAGTAGATATAACTTTGGCGCCATGCATCAAAATTTTATGTATAGTTGGTGACATAGGATGCCAACCATACAAATTTGTATACATTTTTGCAGTTTCATGTGCAAAGGCTCCAAATTTATCAACATCAATGCTGTTGCCACTCGAAATCACTTCTAAGATTACTTTGAATCGTTTTATTAAATCAACATTTATGCCTGTGATTCCAGAAGAACATTCCGGGTCAGCAAAGAATCTTCTGGAAGTATTGCCGTCATTAGTGTTCCCAAATCCTGGCTTGGGAATGTCTACGAGCAGACCCATTTTTTCATTTGAATTTTTTCTTTTGTTTCTTTCACAATCTTTTTTTCTTCGGCTGTCCGCGCTTGTCACTTTTTCAGTGGTAATTTATAAGCCAAATAGCGACTCGAAGAAACGAATTCTAGCATGAAGAATCGAGAGTGCAAACTTCAGTGCTTCCTCATTGACTTCCTCTGATACAATTAATTTATTAAAGTCTGTCTGCAAATATAACATCTCATAGTGGATGCAGTATCAGTTGCAGCATTGCATACTTTCCGTCAATCATTGTTAAAATCATTTTATGCGTTAGTTTACCTAATCAATTAGGTGTAGACAATTGTGTTTCTTTTAAATTTGTAGCTTGATTTTCTATGTACGCTATTTCATTTTTAGTTACATCTTTTGATTCATTAATCTGCAGAATCTGACAGAGGAAGGGACTGGGTTTTGCCATATGATTTTCTTTTGATCTCCATCAATCATTATAACTAATCTTAAAGGCACAAATGAGCTTTGAAAAATGTTTGCGTCACTGTCAGTATTATTTTCAAATTTTTGTTTATATTGCGACTGCTGCGCTCCATCACAGCCCCATTTCGAAATTAAAACCATATTTTGCTTCTCTTCCTGTGAACAAGTTTCTATAACCTCTGCTACGTATTGATACAGACGCAATGCAGTGTGGTCAAGTAAAGCTTGTAGTTCAACCTCAGAGCAGATTTCAGTCACTCGAATCGATTGCTCATTGGGGTAGCATTGATTTTTGGCTTTTTTTATAAGTGAATAACAAGGGTAGATGCTCTTGTTAGCCCCGTGAATTACTTCCCACTGTCTTCGACTGAAGTCGCCTTCTACAAAGATTGCCAGTGCCTCTTCCGGTGTATGTTTCCTAACAACTATTATCTTTACCTATGAAATTGCCTTTCTTCAGTACTGGTCATTTCAAATAAAAAAAAGTTTGTAATGGCTCTGTATTCTTAATTCAAATTAATTTTGTTTTGACCATGACATTCTTTTTACAAACTCAGTCTTTTGTTTTTTGATTAGCGTTGTATTTTCATTACATTTCAACATTTTTCGTCATAATGGATACTTTAAAAATTCGTGTAATTATGGAATATGAGTTCCGTCGTGGCACCAACGCGACACAAACGGCACGTAACATCAAAAACGTTTACGGAGAGAACTGTACAAACGAACGCACAACCCGTTATTGGTTTTCCCGGTTCCGTTCTGGTTGACTTGAAAAATGAAGCTTGTGGTCGTCCGGAGACTTTGGTCAACAATAATGAATTAAAGGCGATTGTGGAAGCTGACGAAACTCAATCTACAGCTGCGCTAGCAGCAGCTTTTGATGTAAGCATCAAAACAATATTGATCCATTTGCGACAAATTGGCAAGGTAAAAATGCTTGATAGATGGGTGCCCCACGACCTTAACGATCGCCAGCGCAACGTACGCGTCGAGACCTGCCTTGCGCTGCTCAACAGGCAAAGAAATGAAGGAATTTTGAAACGAATTGTTACGTGCGACGAATAATGGATTCTGTTCGACAATCGAAAGCGCTCAGCAAGTTGGTTAGATCCTGGTTCAGCACCAGAGCAATGCCCTAAACCAAAAATGACCCCTAAAAAGGTGATGTTCATTGTTTGGTGGTCTAGTGCGGGTGTGATTCACCACAGCTTTTTACAAAACGGCATGAGCATTACTGCAGATGTGTACTGTGAAGAACTGGAGAGAATGATGGAGAAGCTTGCACATCTGCAACCAGCTTTGGTCAATCGGTCGTCCCCACTGCTCCTTCACGACAACGCGCGACTGCGCAACAGACAGTCTCCAAGCTGCAAGAGCTAGGGTTGGAAGCTCTCCCTCATCCGCCATATTCACCAGACCTTGCACCTACCGACTATTACTTTTTCCAAAATTTAGACAACTTTTTAGTGGGTTAAAAATTCAATTCCCGAGAGGCAGTACAAAATGCCTTTGAAGAGTTTGTTGCCTCCCGTCCAGCTGATTTTTACAAGAAGGGCATCAATAAACTGCCAATGCGTTGGCAAAGATGCGTCGATTGCATGGGTGATTACTTCGAATAACAGAAATAAAAAAGTTTGAAAAAATAAGTACTTTCACTTATTCCATACAAAACGGCAATTTCATAGGTAAAGACCTATTATTTGGATTGATTCTGAGTAACATATTAGTTTATTTTTTTATGAAACCTTTTTTATTATCTTACCCAGTTTTTTATTAATTACTAAGCATACAAAGTGACCCTAAAACAATCTCAAATTTACCATTACAGTGACTTAATTAGAAATGGTTACGAGATTTTGTATGAATACACAAAAACTATCAGAAACAGAGAGACTTAATTAATAAAAGGTATTTTTAAAAACTTTGAAACGTTTCAGATAAACAAAGACCCGAATTGGCACATAAATTTAAAAAAAATAAAAAAATCTATTATTATTATTTATTTATGTATTTAATTTGGAGCATGTAGATAAATAGTTTGCTTATGATATAAAATAAAAATAATATGTTTTTTCTAAAAAAAACTAACGAATGATTTCTCTTTTTTGCATTTATAAACATCACAATCTTTAATCGCGATTTCCCAAAAACTTGGTTTTCTTAGATAGGTCTTTATAATTATTCTAAGGGCGCGTTTTGTCAAAACACTCGATTCCATATGGCTGTTGTTGCTACTATGTTTAATATGGAAGAAGTTCACTTTGGAATGTTTGCAGGTGATGATAGTTGGTTACTTACAAAGACAGAATTTAATTATATAAACGCTTGGTGCGCCACATTATTAAACCTAGAGTAATTTTTTTTTCATCCCATGTATTCGAAAAGGACGACTTGGTTCGCCTTTATGTGCGCCCAAAGGTGGTGTTTTCTATAAGAAACTTTTAGCGGGCAGTAATGAGTTTTTAATCCTCTTTATACTCGTAAGTGCGCCGCAATTATCTTTGCCGCGCACTTATTGAATTTGGAACATCTTAGTGTTCAGCGCCAACGCAAATTGACGACCTCCGTGGCGCAGTGTTGAGCGCTGCTGTCTTAACGTGCGGAGGTCCCGCGTTCGATCCCCGGCAGGGTCAATTTAGGAATTTATAATTTCTGAATTTTAACTAACGAAAGGGCTATATGGATATATATATTAAAAAAAAAAAAAAAAAAAATTATAATTAAATAAATATTATTATAAAGGCGAAAGTTTGGATGGATGTGTGGATGTATGGATGTATGGATGTGTGTTACTCAATTACGCCCGAACGGCTGAACGGATCTGGATAAAATTTGGCACAGAGATAGATTTAAAAAAATAAAAATAAAAGATTATAGTCTGGAAATAGCACATAATATGCTTTTTATCCCGGGAAATTAAAGAGTTCCCGCGGAACCAAATTTTCTCATACAGGGTGATGAAAAGTAGAGTGTATCATTCGGGCGCAAATATATTTTTGGCTCGGGCGACGTACTTTGAATCCCTCGCTACGTTCAGGATTCTACTAAAGAAACCCTCGCTACGCTCGGGATTCTACTCTAGAATCCCTCACTTCGTTCTGGATTCAAAAAAGCGCCCTCGCCGTAAAAATATTATTTTGCTCCCTTATAATACAATCTACTATTTAAATACAATAGATCAGCATATTTTTTTGTCCATGATGGATATAACTGGTTTGTAGTACCAGATCCAGTTAAATTGCTAGTAAAATTAAGTAGAAGTTATTTAGCAAATCATACTCACGCGGAAGAATACAGGACGTATTTAATTGATTTAACTTCAGTTTATGATGTCACTCGAATGTAAACAGTAGCTATAGCAGAACGGTATAATATCAGTTTTAATGTTCAAATGTTAATCGGAACCATAAGAAATACAATATTAGATAACATACAATATAGATTAGTCCTTGCTTCAGTGGGAACTTCTTCTTCCGTGTCGGTCACATTTTCCATTCGTTTGAGTTCCAGACGAGTCGCCTTATTATTTTGCATATCCTGTTGACGCTATGTACATGGATAGATCGACCAATTTTTTCCAAGGACAGAGTTTTCATTTAACATGCTGCTGGCTTCTGATCTTGGGAGCCAAGACAGAGTGCCCTCTTTCTCCCAGTCGTTAGGTACAACGGAACGGCATATTTTTCTATTATCTATTGTTTGGACGACCTTGTAAGGCATACTGAAAACAAAACACAACTTTAAATTAATGAAAGAGCCGAAAAGATGTACAGTACATACTTAGAGTTTACCGCTCGGCATTCCTGGGCTGTTCCCCTGCATACCAAACACCATATTGCTGCATATTCAAACACCGGGTGTGTTTGATTTAGTAGTAAAAAAGTAATGTACTGAAAGACCGAGAAGAGCTGAGCGGTAAATTTTAAGGGCTCGTTTCTGGACACGCGGCGCGTGGTGTGTCGCGTCACGCGGTTAACTCAAACATAATATGAGCAAGTATAAGAGAATTCATGCAGAAGCGTTTGCTTGTTAACTGGCGTTGTACGCAGCGGGCAACGCGGCGGGTACTGCGGGGAAGTACGTAAACGAGACCACATCGCTATAATGCTTGTATTTACGCGTGTGACGTGGGACTACTTTTCTCGCAAAGTCTCTCCATAAACGGAGAATCGCGCGACGCACTGCGCGACGCGACCGCACGTGTCTAGAAACGAGCCCTTAGTAATCGCACTGTAAAATAAAACTATCTGAATCCTTATTTCTGTATCAAAATAAGTCAAGAAATTAAATGTCAAGTAAACCTACTCTCAGCACTTGTAAAAAAGTTTATTTGAATAAAAAACATTTCTATTCTATTATATTCTCAACACAGTTGTTACCTATCAAACATAATCGAAAAAATAGGAACTTACTTGAACTCTAATAGCAGCCTATAGCTGTTTGTTCAATACTCTTGTCGAAACGTCGAACGTACGTCCTCATGCAACCAAAACTTAAAAGGAACTAAGTAATTGTGCTCAGCGGTTGTTTTCGCGACTGGCAAGTCTTGAAAAACTCCTGGCGATGCAACACCTGCGAAAAACAGCCTTGTCGTTTTAAGTAGCTCCGCGAGATTACCTTTAGCTCTTATTTTGGCAAACATTAAGAGCTTCTAGTTGTTACAGTCCTGGACTGATTATTTTTAACCTAACCTAACCTAACGCCAGCCATATTTTTTCACTAAAATAAAACAAAAATCTAACAAAAAGCAATATTTTAAATCAATAAGGCAAAATTAAGAAACGTGTACGATTCAAAATAAAATGTTTTTACATTTTTATTAAATCTAATGCGAGTTACTAATTTTTATGGTAATAATTCTATTAAAATGTCTTCAAAACTTTAACTTACGAAAGGCCCGCCTCGTATATAGCACTATTATCCTAAAGTTTCACGATAAAGTGCCAGTCGCACTATTTTTTTATTTTTCCTGACTTCAGCAAGTTACTTATTATTTTTTATGAATATAACACTTGTATACTATCTAGCCATTTTGAAACTTGGTATAATGACAGGAAGAGGCGCCATTATGAATTATTTTTAAACCCACGATTCTGTGTAAAAAAAATCTTACACAAAAACCTTTTAAAACCCGCGAGTCCTGGAAAGGCATTTATTCATGTCCATCAAAAAGGTTTTAAAGTGGTCATATGGTTACATCCAAGACTAATTTAGAACTTAAAAGCTGTCTGGCAAGGTTATATTATACAAAGGTTCTAGAACCTTTACAAAACCTTTCTTAAACCTAAAATGTTACTTGGGTGGCCATATTTGTTACATTTAAGGCACCAGCAGCAGCTGGGTCCTATTTATTCGTTTTTGGCCTTTGTCAGACTTATTAAAGTTAGAAAAAAAAAACAGAGTTGTCCGGAGTTTTTACGTCTTAGAGAATTTTAAGTTTTTACTAAATCTGCTGTAATGGCCACACCTGAGCTATCCATGGCCATAATAATCATTGGCCTATGAATCTCTGTTAACCCGGCAAGCAATCGTGTACCGAGCCACTCGTCGTCAACTATAAACTTGATGTTTCTGAGCTTGGGTGCGCATGACATTACCTTGTTGACGTAATTCTCTAAACGACTACAACTATCTAAGTCTGTAGTGATAAGTTCTCTTAACAAGCCTACCTTCCTTATTAGGCCTGAGTCATCGAAAACCTTCCTGAGATTGTTCTATACCTCCGCCGCCGTTTTTGCCTCCTCAATGTGGATGTATATCGTCGGATCCACAAGTAATATCATTGAAGTAAAACTTCTTTACGCACGCTTGACTTGGGGAGTAAGCTGGTGAATGCGTGACGAGAGCGTTACGAAAAGAGGCGAACGGAAGTTTGCCGTTAGGAAAATCGTACAAGAAAGGTGGTTCACAATCTCCATGTTTCATCATTTCCACAGCCTTATCTCTACGCCATTGCTTAGGCTTTTTATGTCTCAGTTCCTCTAGAACTTCAATGCGTTCAGATCCTTGTAATCGGTTTTTAGCTGTGTGAGGTAGGTACACCTTTTGTATTAGTAGTATTAACATTGAATGTGATAGATTCACCTAGCGTAGGTTTATCTACACACACAATTGTAATTTTTGAATTACAATTAGGATCACGACAATAGCCATCGATTCTGATATACGCATCAAACTCATCTATCTTATCTTATACCTTATAAAACTAAACGCACAAGGCAATTTTTCGTTTTGATAAAATCTTCAAGGTGGGTTAAAAATAATTAGGTATATATTATAAACTACATATTTATGTACGGGAGCAGGTGATATGGCTCGACTGTAACAATAGGATGATCATCCTCCGAGCGGCGGGAACCACTGGTCCAACCGTTCATCTTTGGAGGTTGTATATATAGCGTAATTCATTGAAAACTTCGTAAGCGTGAGTTGGGCTGTTCGTGTTCGCGTCCATGATAGATGACACTACTAGTACGCTAGTAGTGTCATCTATTGGATTATGTGCGGACTGCGAAGACCGCCACATTTATGTATAAGCAGATTCAAAATAATCGTATAGGTACCTACTTAAAATTTAATTACTACTTAATATCTATTCCAGAAATCATGGAGTTTCACCACTGCATCAACTGCTGCTGACCTGAAGATTTTATGCATTAGGCACAATGCTGATTTCTGTGTCTGACTTTGTGGGAGTATCAAAGTCAACAGCAGACAGAATAGTCCGGGATATTTCATATGCAATAGCCCACTTATTATTTGATAAATACATTTTTGTGCATGAAAGAAGTGCAGAAAAGTTTTATGAAATTGCAGAGTTTCCACGAGTTCTTGGAGCTATTGATTGCACTCATATACATATACAGTCTCCATGTATGTTATTATAATTACCTGCATTTTTTTAACCGTTGCTTGTAATTTCTTGTCTACTTAATTTATAAAAAAAATCAGGTCTATTAATAGGTGAGGAATTTAGAAATCGGAACGGTTACTTTTCATTAAATATTCAAGGAGTCTGTGATGCAGATTTGAAACTGATGAATGTAGTTGCTAGCTGGCCGGGTTCTACCCATGATGCAACAATCCATACTTATTTTACTTATCTATACTAATATTATAAATGCGAAAGTGTGTTTTATCCCGGTAAATTAAGGAGTTCCCGCGGGAATCAAAAATCTTAATCCATGCGGACGAAGTCGCGGGAATCATCTAGTATTATAAATGCGAAAGTGTGTCTGTCTGTCTGCTACGCTTTCCCGGCCCATTAATTCGACCGATTTTGCTGAAATTTGGTATAGAGGTAGGTTATATCCCGGGGAAGGACATAGGATATAAAATCATAAAAAAATATAAACAATAAGTACATCTCGTGGTATGGTTTAAATTTTTTTATGACTGTTATATTTTTTTTACCTTCTAACCTCCCTTCCTCACCGCTAAGTTTTTCAATTTCTAATTTCAATTTCTCATTCTGTAATAAAATATATTCTTTCTTGTCATCTAAGCATTGTTTTTGGCAGTATAATAATCTGCTAATGCTAAATTTCGAACAGAACTACTGTCATCCAAAGTTTTGAGTTTCTTCTTACCTGCAAACCAAATATAAGGGACTGTGTCCAAAAGAAACTGATAACGATCGATTACAAGGACCACAGATAACATGGAGGCATATCTTTTAACAAAGGAGTTACCTCAGCCAAAGTTAATAAAACTACTCAAGATGATAGGAGTCACTCAGACCTTAGGTTAGTCCCCAAGATCATCGTGAGGGGGAGTGTCATAGATAATAATTTAATGTTTTTATATAAAGATGATTATTGTTGCTATGACTACTTATGTTGTTGACTTCAAGATGTTGAAAATAAAAAGACGAAATAATTTTAAAGAATAATGTTTTAATAATTAGGTCCTGTGATATTAGGCCAGTTATATTATAATCTCTTGATATATTATACTGCGGCAGTGTACTGTCGGTCCATAACGGAACGAATTTCTCCCCAGTAAGAGCACTGAACAATGCTTTGATTTGTTGGTGATTAAAAAAGATTTTTTATAAGATTTTTATAAGATGCATAATTCCATAGATATGGAATTATGCATCTTATAAAAATAGTAATTGTAATGAAATAATTTTATTTGAAACACTCATACCATCCACTTGACAACTACAATAAACATAAACTAAAAACTATTACAAGTACTTCAAAATAATTTATTACTTTTGCTGTGTCACATGTGACACGGTAGGTCTAAATGGGTTAAATTCGAAAGCATCAGATTTATACGGCTTGAAAGAACCACTTTCGGAACAAAACGCCGACAAAGTTATATCATACGTCGAAAAAGTCAAACAATATACTGGGTCTAAAATATATTTAATACTCATCTAATAATAATACTTTAAAGCGTCAACGCCAACTTTAAAACGAAATTAAATATTTTACTTTTCTAGAAATCACAACATGTTTGAAAAATGTAAAGGTGTTTGAAAATGAACTTGAAATTTAAAAATCTACTGCCTCTAAACCAAAATGAAGGTGTAGTTAGTGAGTGGCGCAGGTATTTGAGCCGTACAGTGTCAGCTGAATGTGTATTTCAGCAGACACGGCACGGCTCAATTAGTATTGGCGGCTATATTCCTTTTAAGCAGCATAAAATGGATTCATCATTAAAAACCATCGATATACAAGCTGAATTTTTAGTGGTTTTAAGGCCCCTGAGAGGTGATTCGAAATTAACAGTACAATTTACTTCTACCATTTATCCTGACCCAAGTATTAAAATAAAAAATAAAAAATCGAGAAATGATTATTTCGAAAATGTTGCGTTCAATTAGTAGCGCCAGCTGACTGAGCGAGTCACGTGACGCTTGAACCGAGCGGTGCACGACTGGTCGTTCACCTACGTACCCACGGCTATCAGCTGTTTAACATTAGGTAAAGATTCGATGAAAGTTTTAAGGCGGCAGTACTTACATAATCATTGCAGGCTATTTACAGCTCACGAGGTAGGTGGGTACACTTATTTTAGGTATTAAATTTTACAATCACGTATTTACGCACTTTCTTTGATTCGAGCACTTTCGCGGATCACGTGGGGGTTGTTAAAGGCCCAAAAATGTTTATTGTGCTGGTTAAAAATTCCAATACGAGTAAAAGTTGACTAGACAGTCCACAGAATGCTTAATTCACGATTGTTTAATAACCACTGACAAAACTCAATCCTAGCTGGCCCATCGTTCTCGTGAAGTGCATGTACACGCCTAAAATGGTATGGATGTAAGCCTTCTGAGTACAACACAAGTACAACTTCCACACGTAATACTGGCTCACGTAAAACCTAATTGCAGCCATTCGGGTGCTTCGCCGAGGATCGCGTTCGAAAGTATTCCAGATTTCCTCGTCGAGTTCCGGCGAGTACTTACATGCGGGGACGACCTCGACCTTGAACATGCTCTGGTGTTCGGAATTGCCCATGGTCGACTAAACGCTGCGTTGCGCCTAAGATAGTGATACTCGACGGAACTTGTTGGTTTCGGATTCCTCGCAGACGAAGGGAATTTAAGTGATCCGGTTGTGCGTAGAGCCGTCGAGCTTCTGTCGCATTGTGATTTGCAATGGTTTGCACCATACCTACTTAGGTATTCCAAATTGGAGTATTCGTAATGGCGATCCATTTTTGCGCGTATTTGAAACGAATTAGCGCCACTTACGGCACGTGTGACGTGTTTTGCGTAACTGAGGCCGGAAGTCGGCTAGCCGCGAGCGGTCAGCGGCGCGCGGGCCGTTTCAAAGGATTGAGGGGCGGGGCTTTTAAACGATGATTGACGTCAGACGCCGCTCGCGCCGGCTAGCTTCTTTGAACTTCGCCGCGTACCACTACTAATGTTTCTCACAGTTTCGAGTTTATTTCGAAAAAAAAATCTAACTCAAAAAAGTAAGTACTTAAAAAAAAATTAAAAAAAATTGAGTCGATAGTACTGCTAAAGGCGATTAAACTCGCCGCGGCTTTAAAACCACAAAAATTTCTTCGTGTATATCGCACCCTCAGAACAATAGGGGCTTAACTCTAAAAATCATTTTTTTGGGAAATCGCAAAAAACTGTCGGAATATCTGAAATTTCAACTTTGAAAGGAATTATTTCTGATTTTCTTTATTAAATGGGTCTTTTTTATAATCTTAAAGGAAAGTATAGATCATGATTTTTGTAACATTGTAAAAAAATTGGTTTCTTTTTATGATTTTACATTTCTAATGATTTTTTTAAATAAGTAGTGAAAATATAAGCCCTTATCATTCCGAAAAGTTTATTTTTAAAAAGGCAGTTTTTTATTTAAGCCCCTTTAATTCTGAATTATTCGTTAGCATTATTTTTTATCTCTCAATAGTTCACTTTAAGATTTACTTTACTAATTAATTATGGGGCGCATTTTGAAATGATTCTCTGCTCTTCTATCATTCTTGTATTAAAATAAAAAGAAATATTATTGCTGAAAAGACTTTAATAATCTTTATCAAAATAAATGTTATTATTATAAAAAACAATTTAAATTTAAAAAACAAAACTGTAATATCTTCTACATTTCAAAAAAACACTGGAATTATTATGGCTTGCATAAAGTTCAAAAGTATGTAACAAAGTAAAGTCACGTCAAAATCTTATAAAAAACTTAAACAGTTCTTAAAATTTAGGCAAGGAACTTGTTTTTGAATTACACTGGTTTAGAAACTAAACTATTAGTGTTCAGTCTAATAAGGCACAAAAAAGACACATTAATTATAATGGGGACTATCGTTTCTTTGCTCACCAGTTGGCGCCACTGTTGACTAAGGTAAGGTAAGGTATAGCTGTCAAAGGCGACTTTATAAGATCGGCGCCGAAACAAAGTTTTAAATCTTGAATCTCATTATGTTTATTAATTTATAACTATCATCATATCGAGTAGCTAGTTCCGCAATGTTGTGCAGTTCCGTTTTGTTCGGAAAAAAAGGAGAACACATGTTTCCAAAAGATAAAACTGTTCTAAAACAGTGGCTAGTGGCGTTTCGCAGGAATTCGCAGTATTCTGAGGAATTAATTATATAGGCACTTAATAAATAAAATAAAAATAAATTAATTACTTCTTAAACTTATATTTATCCTTCCCTTTCCCTTTAAAACACACTGCTATACAAAAAAAAATTAAACATTGTACTTAAATCCATACAATGGATATGATACTGAAAGATGGTTGAGTTGTTAGTTGAAACTACTAAACAATGGTAGATACTAGATTAAGCTGGAAAATTTTCTAGCAATAGCAGGTATCATGTATGTATGATAGTAGTGGCTACTTTCTTTCAAGCAATAAGTATTCATTATTGATCATTTTTATGTGCTTATAATAATTATCACACTGATAAACTCATCTTTTATAGAGAAAGTACATTTCACTTCCAATACTGTTAGTTAGTTCTCCAATTAATCCTTCTGGAGAAACCTGAAATGAAACATCTAATATTAATCAAGAGAAATACCTACTATTATTAAATTCTGGTCATCTCACACATAGTAAGTAATCTGATCCCAAGATAGGTGTGTTCTCGTTAGTGATACCTACTGTGGGTACATAACTAGAGACATAGGTATATTTCAATATCATGTAGTAAAAGTGTGTCCTTGATGTGCATGAAACCCTTAACCTTTCATGCAGAAGTCTTAGTAAGTAAATATATATAATACCTATATTAGGTAAATATATGTAAAAAGAAAAAACATAGCTGTTACCTCGGCAAACAAGCATACTTTTGGCAAAAAATAAGTTTCGAAACAGTAAACAAACTAACCTCTGAATTAGCTGCTCTTTGAGGCCGCCTATTTTTGCGCCTCTTTTTCTTAATTCCTCTTTCAAAGCGTTCACATTCATCGCCAAATAATCCATATTTGCGATAATTTCACAAAGGAGATCACTTTTCAACAGGTAAACTAAAGAAATTATAATTTATGTCACGAAGCCCGCCAAAACCAGTGAAAAGTGAATGATATTGGACCTCACGCGACACCAGCGCCCCTAGCGGCAAATTCATACGCGATAGCCCCCATTGTGGAAAACAATTCTAATTGGCTAACGCAAAGTTATCATTGCGAGGCATGAAACTTATTTTAGAGATCACATCGCCCTTAAAATCTAGTTCAGTCTGATAAGGTTAACAAAACATACATTAAATCTCAGTTGAACAATAATGTTAATTTATAAATGCTTCCTAGTAAAAAAGGTACCCAGGGCTTACTTATTTCACAAATAAAAATAATGAATGAAGCCTCAAACAACAAAATAGTAAATAAAGGATGATGACGGAAAGTGGGCCCTTCTTGCGTCTTAATGAAATTAACGGTAAAACATAGGAAATATACTCAGGATTATATAATAAAAAAATCATTAAGATATTATGTGGGAGTTTTGAGTAATCTCACTTTTAAGTTTTGAAGCTAGAGTACAAGTGGTGCCATCTATTTGGCACAAAGTAAACTAAATTAACCTAATATATAATATATTTATTGACATGCAGGGTTCCGAAATACGTAAATAAATATATATAATATAGATAATTATTTTATTCTTAGCTTTAATTAAAATAATGGTTTGCGTATAAGTTAATTTAGTTTACCTTGTGTTACCTAGATGGCACCACTTGTACTCTGGCTCGCGCTACGCGAGTCATTCGCGAGCTAGAGTACAAGTGGTGCCATCTATTTGGCACGAAGTAAACTAAATTAACTTAATGTATAATATATTTAACGACATGCAGGGTTCCGAAATACGTAAAGAAATATATACAGGGTTAATTGTAATTTACCAACAACCTCTGAGATATAACTTCTATACATGATACTGAACAACATTTGTTCAACGACTTTTCACATAACTCAATAAATTAACCAAAAAAAAAATTCTAAGTTTTTGTTGAAAAGTCTGTCAGTTTTTTAACTCTATGGTCAATTTATGTAATGCCTTTTCCACACCTGCGTGATGAAGCGTCGACTACTAACCGCGCAACAATTAACGTCCGAAGTTATCACTTCTCTGTCGTATTTACAAATGCTTTGGACGTAAATTACTAACATCGGGCTGGGCTCAGCTTTAGAATACTGTCGGTTGAGTTGGACGTTAATATTTTTTTTACAGAAAGACCTTGATGTGGTTAGCCTTCCACTAAAATATTTTACTCCGAATTCTAATACTTTTCGAGAAATATTTTTTTGAAAATTCGCAATTCTTCACCACTTTTAACTATTTCGTACGACATTTGCCATAGATTACAGACTCATTGACGTTTAGTTGGCGTGATAGAGATTCGTTTTACGTAAACTAGTACCCTAAAGTACCTAATCTGTCATTAAAGTCCCTTTTTTTTGACGTTTTCGAATAAAACACAGATAGTGTACCAAAAACGGAACGCGCCAAAATTTTTTGCGCTAAATTGACAAATGACATTATTGAATTCAAATTTCAAATCTTCCACCCAGAAATGCCTTGCTGACAGCATAGCGGTGGTACTTTTTCCTCTTCTGCTCCCACTATCAAGAGCGAGCGAAGCGAGCTCGGGACTTGGGGGCACTCCGACTCGGATAGGTTAGGTTAAGAAGAGGATGGCGGGGTCTGTAAGACCCCGCCATCCTCTTCTGTGGTTATTTACTTTGTTTACGTCCCAGAATAAGGAGCCCCGCGAAGCGGGGCTCCGTCGACCGGCCTTGGAGGGGGTGAGAGGGAGAGGGTGAAGTCTAAGGAGTTTTCCTAGCGTCCCCACTTTCTCCTTGCTTTGCTGACAGCATAGCGGTGGTACTTTTTCCTCCTCCGCTCCCACTATCAAGAGCGAGCGAAGCGAGCTCGGGACTTGGGGGCACTCCGACTCGGATAGGTTAGGTTAAGAAGAGGATGGCGGGGTCTGTAAGACCCCGCCATCCTCTTCTGTGGTTATTTACTTTGTTTACGTCCCAGAAAAAGGAGCCCCGCGAAGCGGGGCTCCGTCGACCGGCCTTGGAGGGGGTGAGAGGGAGAGGGTGAAGTCTAACTCCCCCTCCCCCTCTAAAGTACTTTTTCCTTTGGAGGGGGGGTTCACCCCCACCCTTCCTACCCCTCCCCCCTTCCCCTCCTCCATAAATGAGGTTCATGATATCAAAAAAATATACAAAAACATAACCTCAAAATGAGATTTTTAAAAATTCATAGAAAAAAAACGGTGCATTACCTTGTAATGGGAGTAGTGTCGGGGGGTAGGGGGCACCCCCCTCCTCCCCCAAAACCCCCCCACCCCCCTCCTCCTGCCAAACGATACTAAATTTTACCCAATTTGAGAACCTAACCTCAAAATTTTAAAAAATTAATATCTCGGAAACTAATAAAATTCGGAACGTCTTACATGGAGGGGGGGTATATCCCCTCCCCCCCCCTCCCCCTCCCCGCTCCCCCTCCCCCTCCGTCACCGACAGTATACTAAAGCCCAACCTCGGGCTGAGCTATCGTCTGCAGGTCAATAATTTCTTCCTACACTAGCGTTTGTCGTGAACACCAAAAAAACTTCTCGCGGCGACAGACGTAAGTATCGGACAGTCATTAAGTACCTACCATACGCGCACATGATAAGCATGTTGTTTACTTGGCAATTTCCCGCGCTTTTTACGGAAGGGCAAAATTACCACCTATCAATCCCTTATTAGTTTATTCACCTACCTACCTACATTCTTCACACCTAACCTAGCTAGGTACCTACAAAACCTTCAACAGTCAACACGAACAGGCTACCTAATTCCTCAGATACCTACCAATCTAACCAACACAACCTGCGTACCTAACATTTAACCTACCTACCTAACGCGTCACCTAACTACCTAGTACGTACCTATTTACCACCTGACTTACCTACAAACCTAACACCTAAGTAGGTAAGTATCTGTTCGAGACTTGAATTTGAGCATCTCTGTATGTGTCGTATTCCTCATTGCTGAGGGTCGTGAACCATTTCCATAAATCGAAACGCTTTCTTTAAGGATCATAATGCGGCGAGTTCCCAGTTTCCACTTCCAAATAGGTACTTTCCCATACGGCTCAACAAAGTGTACCTACATAGGTAATTAGTAATTACCTACCTAAATAATGCCGATTTATTAGCGACTTTACAGATCAGATGTTAGTGATAAAAATCAGGACTAAGTTTGATTTGCTATCCGAGTCATCGAAGAAACAAAAATAGGTAGGTAGGTCTTTAAACGGACCTCCAAGCCCGGTTTAGTCCGAATCAACGTGACAACCAGCAGAATCAGCTGATATGCGAATTGTTACTTACCTACTATTCAGAATTGAGACTTCAAGCGGTACGCGGCGGCGAGTGACATAAACAAGATCGAATTCAAAGGCCGCCGCGCCGCGCCGTCCGACCTCTAAAGGTGAACGCACACTTATCCGAGCCGAACGCGTCGAACGAATCGAAGTCAAGGAGGCCTCGCACACTTCGCACCAGAAGAATCGACCACGCCGAAAGAATCGACACAAAACAATGAAGAAATAGTAGTCTCGCGTTGCTCTGTCATAGGCAACTGATAGAATGCGAGCGCATCGGTTGAGTCGACCGCATAAACCGCGCCGAGAATCTGATGAAGTCATCCGAATTTGTCTAGGATTACTGGGGTTCTTGCAGATTCGGACGATTCGACGCGGAGAAGTATGCGAGGTTTCATGAGATTTCATATACAGAATTCTAAAATTCGTTTAGTTCGACTCGTTCGGCTCGGATAAGTAAGTGTGCGTTCACCTTAATGAAAATACGAGAAATGTTTGTTCCGTGCGCAGAAAGTTTGCACCCGAGTAGTATAGGACATAGGTAGGTACCTACTTGGAATTTGTCATTTCATTGATTCCCGCCGCGTAATTTATTCCAATACGTACCTACGTAATGAGAGGCTACTTAACTAGGTATCTACAGTCAATTAAAATTAAACAAAAATGTATCAATTTATTTCATAAAAAGTGAAGTTAGGTATTTAGGTAGTTACTAGTTATGTACCTACTACCTAGTCCTACCTACTACCTACTCCTACCTATTAAGAGTTTAAGCTGGAAGTTAAAGTCGTTAATTATTGGAATGGTCTGATCCCACAATCTGTGCCACAATTCTTCATAATTGTTACGGTAGGTACCTAGTACCTACCTACTTTCCAGGTTTATGAGTTATGCCGTTATAGCCAACAATCAAACGCGTGTAGTAAATCTGATTAGGTACTTACTACTTACCTACTTCTTAAAATAAGTGATAATTTGAATAAAAAATGATTGCGATAAATTACTATACCTACTCATTTTAGAGTTCGATGTATTGAAAAAAAAGGAATCCAGAATCAAATTCAACTTAGTAGGTGTTTTTTCCAATGTTAGTTTATGGAAATCGAAACTTAAGATTCACTTGGCTAGTTATTTTTTTTTAATGCAGACGTACCTAGTACCCACCTATTTAAAAAGTGGAATTAGCAATTATTGAATAAAACATTCTACTGAATTAAAATGGGAATTTTGCTTACCTACCTAAATTAATTATTATTCACTGGCCCAGTAATGTGGTACCTATTTAAAATTCCTGCCCACACATTAACACTAAAACGGTGTTGAAAACTATGCTCTCTAGGTTGGTGGGGGTTTTCAAACGACCATAAATGTTCATTTCTAGTGTTGAAGAGTCCAACTCTACCAAATGTAGCTTCATCGGTCCATAAAACTGTGGGCCTCTCTGCTAGCAGCCAGTTACAAAAAGCAACCCGCGCTGGTTTATCGGGATCGGTGAGTTCTTGGACCCGATGCAGGTGAAAAGGGTATTTCCCATTGAGGTATTATGTACTAACGTGTATTTCCCCTCATTGTGGATAACGCTCCAAGCAAAGTACTGCGACACATTAAACCTTCGGGCTGCATCGTTGGTACTTGCTGCTGGAATTTCTTCAAAAAATTGTATAATGTTTTCCTCTTCACGCACTGTGCGCCTCGGTGGTCGACCACGATCCCTAGATCTAAGATGGAATTGTCCGTCGCTGTTTGGCAGCCAGCATCGTCACGCGGCTTGGCCTACCTATTTACGTTAGGGAATCGCCTTGCAAACTCGCGGCAAGCTTCCGAAACGTTATCACCACATATCGCGAGCACTCGAACCATTTCAGTGTATTCAATGTTAGAATATCGATAAGCCATCCTTTAAGCACTAGGCAGTAGGCACAGAACAGAACCTATGCAAACACAGTACCTATGCGAATAACGGCGCGTGCGACCGACTGAAAGCGACTGAATTGACCTGCGCCTTTGACGCGCCGCGCCGTGCCGCCCACCGCGATTCCCTTTGATAGGTACGCACCGCGTAGAGTTATTAAAATTTTAGAACAGAAAAATAAATATTTTTATTTTTGTAAGAAAATTTTATTTTTTTATTTTTAGGAATTATAAAAAGTCGTGGAACAAAAGTTATTTACTTTGGTGCATAGAACTTGCCTGTAGAAGGTTGTTGGTATTTTACAATTAACCCTGTATAATATAGATAATTATTTTATTCTTAGCTTTAATTAAAATAATTGTTTGCGTACAAGTTAATTTAGTTTACTTTGTGCTACCTAGATGGCACCACTTGTACTCTAGCTTCAAAATTAAAAGTGAGATTACTCCAAACTCCCACATAATATCTTAATGATTTTTTTATTATATAATCCTGAGTATATTTCCTATGTTTTACCGTTAATTCGATCCAGACGCAAGTGGGGCCGAAATTTCTAACAAAAACCGGCATTATCCAACTTTAACAATAAACTTAAACCTACATTTAGGTAACATTTATAGGAACAAATTAAATATTTTTTATTGTTATTTGGTAACTTTGTTTTGGTAACCCAACATTATTCGACTTAAATTTCTAGTAAAGATTTATGAAAATAGGTTTGATAGTATGGTATCAAGTTGTTTTCAACGAGGTATCGCAAGTCATCATGCTTCCGTTTAGACAATTTTAGTGGCTCGGAGTATGCTTTGTTCATCATTATATTTTTAACATCAGCCATCTTCTTTCTTCTTTTGTTTCTCATGTCAACTTTGTTGAAATCATTTTGACTAAAAGATGTTTTATAGTAAAACTTCAGTAAATCCTGCTTTGTGAATTTGAGTGTTTTTATGTCATTACACGCCACGTTCAGTTTGTTCTCATCCTCGTTGAAATTATAGGCCGAAATTATAGAATGAAAAGGTCTTTATACTTAAGGCGAGGAAAAACAAACATAGGTGGTATAGTATTTCCAACTGCATTCGCTGCTAATTCAACGGTAACTAAAGTTCCTCGCTCTGCAGATACTATGGCACCCACTTGCTTAACGCCCTTTGCAGCTATTATTTTCTTTGGTTTTAGTACAGTGGTGATACTATGGCACCCACTTGCTTAACGCCCTTTGCAGCTATTATTTTCTTTTCTTTTCTTTTAGTACAGTGGTGACCCCTGTTTCGTCTAAATTCCATATTCTAGATGGACGCAAGTTATGTTTCAATACCCGAACTTGTTAAAGTATTCATTAACATTGTGTCGGTTAAAAGAAGATGCGCGGCCTGCACTTGTGGCTTCCGGAGATCTTATGGACAAAGACGGATTTCTTTTCATAAAACCCGTGAACCAATCAGCTCCAGCTTCTTTATTTTTATGCCAAGAGGCTGGAATGTTAGACATGTCAAATTTAACAGCACAAGTATATGCTAACTTTCTCACTTCTTCTGGCAAGAGACCAAAGTAAATTGACGCACATTTTAATAAATAATCCGCCAATGTCTTCTCCTGGTCGGGGTTGAACACCTGTCTAGAATAGTAACCCACAGTTGGTGTTATGCCGGACTTCAACTTTTTGACGTAGCGAAATAATGTCATGTGACATATCTCTAGTTCCCGAGCTACCGTCTTAAGCTTACGACCTTCTTTAATAACAGCATCAGCTGCCCGCTGCATAAGGTCAATCGAAACCTTGCCCCGTTCGGTTTTCCGTTTATAGTTTCTCATCCTAAAACAAAGTATTAATATTATTATTTACGTGTTTTATTACGGGGCACGTTGTTCCGCGGAACAACTAGCCCCACACAAAAGGAACTTTGAACCCCAAATCCCATTTTTAAAAAGACCCCAAATTATAATAGAATAGGTTATAAAAAGCCTACAATGATATTAAAAGATAAAATCACAATAGTTTTTGCAACTAAAAATAGCAAGTCACTCACAAATAGCTAGAAAATTGATTGATATACCACACATAGATTACCTAATTCAAGTCTGGGGCTCAGCAGCTAATACTAATCTTAAAATCTTACAAATCGCACAAAATAAATTAATAAAAGTACTATTTAATTACGACTTTTTAAGCTCAACAGAGAAAATATATAAAGAAACAAAATTAATGAACATAACGAATACTTACAAATACTACACATGCATTTTAATAAGAAAAATTTTGTCAAAAGAAATACATACAAGCATTACTTTCAATACTAAAAATAAATACCCACAATTAAAACGTTTAAGAAGTGCAAACAACATAATATTAAGACCACCAAGAACTAAATATGGCCAAAGAAATATTACATTTGAAAGTGCACAGTTATATAACAAACTGCCTAAGGATATTAAAGAATGTAAAAGCATGCACACTTTCAAAAAATTACTTAAAATTTACCTATCCAACAAAACTTAACTAAGAATAAAATTTAACAATTTTTTACGTAAGTCACTTCTAGTTCAGATTTATCTACGTTCACACAGCTCCGTGGCAAACTATCCGTGTATGCGTTGGTATGTTTTTTGTTAGGATCGTAGGCTACCCTCACTATAAATTGATTATTATAATATATAGAAAGAACAATATTTTGCATGGAATTGTCCTCTAAAAGCTAATTAATATTATTCCTTACCTTGTACGCTCAAAATGTTATTTAATCTAGTTAGCCTGTAAGTTTCATATAAGTGAATTGTGAATTCTTTTGAAACAATAAACATCTTAAACCAGATATAGACCAAAAAGTTTAAGGATGAAAATACAAGCTGAATGGATGATGACGGAAAGTGGGCCCTTTTTGCGTCTTAATGAAATTAACGGTAAAACATAGGAAATATACTCAGGATTATATAATAAATAAATCATTAAGATATTATGTGGGAGTTTGGAGTAATCTCACTTTTAAGTTTTGAAGTTAGAGTACAAGTGGTGCCATCTATTTGGCACAAAGTAAAGTAAATTAACCTAATATATAATATATTTATTGACATGCAGGGTTCCGAAATACGTAAATAAATATATATAATACAGATAATTATTTTATTCTTAGCTTTAATTAAAATAATGGTTTGCGTTAAGTTAATTTAGTTTACCTTGTGTTACCTAGATGGCACCACTTGTACTCTGGCTCGCGTTACGAGACTAATTCGCGAGCTAGAGTACAAGTGGTGCCATCTATTTGGCACGAAGTAAACTAAATTAACTTAATGTATAATATATTTATCGACATGCAGGGTTCCGAAATACGTAAATAAATATATATAATATGGATAATTATTTTATTCTTAGCTTTAATTAAAATAATTGTTTGCGTATCAGTTAATTTAGTTTACTTTATGCTACCTAGATGGCACCACTTGTACTATAGCTTTAAAATTAAAAGTGAGATTACTCCAAACTCCCACATAATATCTTAATGATTTTTTTATTATATAATCCTGAGTATTTTTCCTATGTTTTACCGTTATCTCGATCCAGACGCAATTGGGGCCGAAATCTCTAACAAAAACCGGCATTATCCTTTTAGTGGTTTTAAGGCCCCTGAGAGGTGATTCGAAATTAACAGTACAATTTACTTCTACCATTTATCCTGACCCAAGTATTAAAATAAAATAAAAAAAATCGAGAAATTATTATTTCGAAAATGTTGCGTTCAATTAGTAGCGCCAGCTGACTGAGCGAGTCACGTGACGCTTGAACCGAGCGGCGCACGACTGGTCGTTCACCTACGTACCCACGGCTATCAGCTGTTTAACATTAGGTAAAGATTCGATGAAAGTTTTAAGGCGGCAGTACTTACATAATCATTGCAGGTTATTTACAGCTCACGAGGTAGGTGGGTACACTTATTTTAGGTATTAAATTTTACAATCACGTATTTACGCACTTTCTTTGATTCGAGCACTTCCGCGGATCACGTGGGGGTTGTTAAAGGCCCAAAAATGTTTATTGTGCTGGTTAAAAATTCCAATACGAGTAAAAGTTGACTAGACAGTCCACAGAATGCTTAATTCACGATTGTTTAATAACCACTGACAAAACTCAATCCTAGCTGGCCCATCGTTCTCGTGAAGTGCATGTACACGCCTAAAATGGTATGGATGTAAGCCTTCTGAGTTTAACAACTTCCACACGTAATACTGGCTCACGTTAAACCTAATTGCAGCCATTCGGGTGCTTCGCCGAGGATCGCGTTCGAAGTAGGTATTCCAGATTTCCTCGTCGAGTTCCGGCGAGTACATGCGGGGACGACCTCGACCTTGAACATGATCTGGTGTTCGGAATTGCCCATGGTCGACTAAACGCTGCGTTGCGCCTAAGATAGTGATACTCGACGGAACTTGTTGGTTTCGGATTCCTCGCAGACGAAGGGAATTTAAGTGATCCGGTTGTGCGTGGAGCCGTCGAGCTTCTGTCGCATTGTAATTTGCAATGGCGTACATTTGCACCATACCTACTTAGGTATTCCAAATTGGAGTATTCGTAATGGCGATCCATTTTTGCGCGTATTTGAAACGAATTAGCGCCACTTACGGCACGTGTGACGTGTTTTGCGTAACTGAGGCCGGAACTCGGAAGTCGGCTAGCCGCGAGCGGTCAGCGGCGCGCGGGCCGTTTCAAAGGATTAAGGGGCGGGGCTTTTAAACCCCGAATCGGTTCGATGATTGACGTCAGACGCCGCTCGCGCCGCGCCGGCTAGCTTCTTTGAACTTCGCCGCGTACCACTACTAATGTTTCTCACAGTTTCGAGTTTATTTCGAAAAAAAAATCTAACTCAAAAAAGTAAGTACTTAAAAAAAAATTTAAAAAAATTGAGTCGATAGTACTGCTAAAGGCGATTAAACTCGCCGCGGCTTTAAAACCACAAAAATTTCTTCGTGTATTTACTTACGTGATGTTTTTGTGCCACTGATCGACAACACTCTCACTACGCCGCAGGGTTGCCAGATGAAATTTTATTATTTTCCCCAAATCTATTTTAATTTTTCCCCAATATGATACGTTTTAAACCAAAAATCCCCCAATTTTGTCACCAATAAAAATAAATATAAAATTAAAACTGCTTTTATTTTACTGAGGAAAAAAATTGAATGAAATACTTGACTAAGCATTGAATTTTTTATTCTTCATTAAAAATAGCAAATACTTCATTTACTTTGTCTTCATCTTCTGTTTGATAGACAATTTCAGACTTAAATAAACTTAACATTCTAGAGCTTGGCTCAAATTTTGTGCACCCGCCGTGGTGTTGTATGGCACTTCTCACTCTCATAATATGATCAACAGTTTTCGTATGCATTCTGTTTCGCAATTTATTTTTGACGATGTTCATCATCGAAAACGCCCGTTCTACTGCAGCGTTAGAAAATGGCAAACTCAAAATAGCCGTGGCAAGTTTTGTTAAATTAAAAAAAACCGCCTCTCCACAAGCATTTCTGTATGACAACACTTCTCCCCAAAACTCAGCTGTTTTGGTTTTTTGCCATATCTGAAGAGGTAGAATTCTCCACTCTTGCAGCGTCGCATCAACGTTCTCCACTCCTCCAATCACATCTTTGAAAGCAACAACTATTTCTTCAAAATAAGATCTTACTTGGCTTGTCGCGATTTGTGGCGAGAAAAATGAAATTTTTTCTAATAATTTAATGTTATTTGGTAATCGCTTTTGAATTTCTTCACAGAGCCGGATAAGACATTGAGCACACCTTTCTTTAATGACGTTTAAATCTTGTACAGGTACATTAGCAGATTCCTCTGTAAACAAATATCCATAATGAATGCAACTAGTACTCATAACGTAGTCTCGGAAATTGAATGTGGCCAACTCATTTGGTGGTACTTTCTGTAACCGTTCAGGGGGAATCAAAATCGATAGATAATTTGAAAGCAATCCAGTCAGTTCGGACAACAATTTCAAAGAATCTACATTGTCTGACTGAAACATTTTGTTCACGTCTGTTATGGCTTTTAACCCTCAATCCACTAGGATCCACTTTTTGGATCCACCAGTGGATCGAATAGGACTCTGGTATCCACTAGGATCCACACATGGTCTGGGTGGATCCTATAACACTTCAACTTCTTTAGGATCCACCGTCTGGCTCCACCAGTGGATCACTGGGAGTTCACTGTGATCCACCACTGTTCTTAGTGGAGCCTTCAGCCTGTAACACTTCAATGCCCATTTCGATCCTCTAACTAAGCTTTTTTGCTTACTGACTGTAAAAAACTTTTAAAAAAGCCAAATAACTTTTACGTGACCTTGATGTCACTTAATCGAAAAATATCAATGAAAAATATCAACTATTTTTGTAGAAAATACTATAAAAATTCAGAAATTTCCTACTACAATCAGCTATAAAATTGTCATAAATAGACATAACTCAATTTTAAGAATCAAATTTTAAGTTCAGAAATTTCCGCCTTACCACCTTTGAAGTCCGATTTCTTACAATAATGCCCCCTAAAGTACCAAATTTTTTGACGAATAACGGAAGCCTAGGAACCCCAAAAGTTTTTAAAATTAGTTGTAAGTGACGTGGACAGGTTTAAGTATACGTTCCCGGGTTGTTACGTTCCCTCAAATATGGTTGAGCGAAGCAATGGCTGGATCATGCGTCATGCTCGTGAACGGGTGCCACCGTCGGAAATGGGGCTGCCTCTGTCTGCCAGTCTTGGCGTGTATTGAGTATTGTATGCTCGTGAAAAAAGCTTACTATACAATCGAAGATTACGTAAATGATAAAAAAAAAGCGTGGATTTGATTCGCTCCAGCTATGCGTGGGACTGCAGTTACTTGTATCATTATGATGATTGTAAGCTTTGATGGAAAAGAGCAACCACCGAGTTTCTTGCTGGCTCTTCTCGGTAGGAATGGCATTCCGAACCAGCGGTAGATTCATATTATAACGATTCAAAAGCGCTTGTAAAAGCTTATTTGAATAAAAAACATTTGAATTTTGAATTTTGAATTTTAATCTAAAATTGAAAATTCGACTCTACCTCTGTCGAACGTAAATTTTGCACTTACGACCTAAAATTTTCCGACTTGTGTTAATGTTAAGATAGTAAGTATTTTACGCAAAGTAAGGAACCTTAATAGCAAGCATGTTAACAAAAAAAAAACCGGCCAAGTGCGAGTCGGACTCGCGCACCGAGGGTTCCGTACAAACCTGTAGTAAGTTTTACGATTTATGACGTATTAAAAATAAAAATTACGTTTGTTGTATGGGAGCCCCCCTTTAATATTTACTTTATTGATATTTAATTATTTATTTTGAAAGGTAATATACAAGTTAATATTCTGTGAAAATTTGAACCGTCTACCTGTTACCGTTTTTAATATTGAGCAAAAAAATACGAAAAAAACACGTTTATTGTATGGGAACCCCCCTTAATATATATATATTTTTAATTTTTAGTATTTGTTGTTATAGCGGCAACGGAAATACATCATTTGTGAAAATTTCAGCTTTCTAGCTATCACGGTTTATGAGATACAGCCTGGAGACAGACAGACAGACAGACAGACAGCGGAGTCTTAGTAATAGGGTCCCGTTTTTACCCTTTGGGTACGGAACCCTAAAAATCGGAAAAAACACTAAAGAAAAAGAAAAAAAATTATCACTCACTCTCTCAGAAATCTCTCGAAAACTATCAAAAATCGCTGAGCATACATGGGGTATTTTCTGATAGGTCTAGGTACGAGTGATCAAATTATTTTCTTTGGACGTCACTATTTGGGTCACCCTGTATAGATTAGTAAATGAGGGTAAATGAACGAATTTTTAATATTACTGAAAGCATGCTTGAAAGTATATCTTTATTATTATCAAATTATTTATCACTTAACTGGGTCTTAGAGGATCGAAATGGGCATTAAAGTGTTACAGGCTCCACTAAAGAGATTGGTGGATCACAGTGAACTTCCAGAGTGCCATCCGATCCACTGGTGGATCCAGACAGTGGATCCAAATGAAGTTGAAGTGTTATAGGATCCACCCAGACCAATGGTGGATCCTAGTGGACTCCAGAGTCCTATTCGATCCACTGGTGGATCCAAAAAGTGGATCCTAGTGGACAGTGCCGCTTTTAACGATTGCTTTAAAAACAGTAAATACAGCTTATTTGGCTTCGACGCAAGCATCAGATGTAATTGCGCTGCTGTGTAACACCTCTCTTTATCTTTAGCTATGCTGAAGTGAAGTTTTAGCGCATCCCACTGCTCTAGTATTTTTGTGATTGCTTCAATGCGAGCTACCGTGTGCCCGACAATTTATCAATTTTTAGCGGTTTTTTTCCACACAATGTTTCATATATCAGTCCGTATTCAATTTGTCTTTTTGTTGAATTAGAAAACCAATTGTGACATTCTTTTACTATAAATTCTAATTGTGTTGGAAGCACTTTGCAAGCATTTTCAGCAGCAAGATGCAACGAGTGCGAAACACATTTAACTACAATTAGATGCGGTATAGTTTCTTTCAGCTTTGAAGAAAATGAATGATGCTCACCGACCATCACGTTTGCACCATCTATGTCAATGCCTATTATTTTTTTTACATCTAAACCATCTTGTGAAAGCTGGTCTTTAAAATTTTTCACTAATGTCTCAGCATCACCGGCTTCAATCTCTAATAACCTGTAGAACACTGTTTCAACTTTGGATGTTTTTTTACTAAAGTAACGTATCATTATACACAGGGGCTTTTTCGTGTCAATAGATGTGCTCTCATCAATTATTGCGGAAAAATTGTTGTCGCCAATATCTGTTATTAATTCCTCAAGAACACATGGTGAAATTACATTTTTTATGAGACCGGCACATTTAGTGCGATGGAGTTTCAAGTTACTTAGCACAGAAGATGATTTATCCAAAGCAGAAATAAGCATGCCGAGATGATCTGCTGCTAAAATAGAGCAATGTTGTGCAACAAAAGCTGCGATTTTTAGTTCGGCCACTTTTCTTTCGTTACTTATGTTTCTATTAAAAAAGGTGTTAATTTTATTGCTACTATTTGCAAGCTGCGAAAATTTATAAGCATCTTCATGTTTTTCACACATAGCATGTTTAGATAAATCCTTTTTGTGTGCTCGTAGTACACATTTACACAGTTTACAGAAGGCTTTTGTTGCATCCCCCTCTACATTTGTAAGCCAACCTAGAACAAAATTTAGATATTAGAAAAAATACTTTTAATTTAAACAGTAGCAGTTAGATACAAAACACACACGCACACAAACCCGTACTTAAAAATTAGTCTTCTTCACAAAAGCTTTATAAAATTTTCAAAATTTAATTACCCTCCAAAGCTTGTTAAATATTATGGTAACACTAAGACTCAATCAGTTAGTTTAGTTAAAATTAAAGTCACATGCAGACACACTCTTAATCATAAAATTTTCAAAAAAAATAGCTTTTTAAATATTTTGGTAACACTAACACATTAATAGTTCGGGACACGTAAGTTGATCCAAAATGGTCATTTACATTCATGAATAATAAAAACAATAATAATCCTAAAGACGGCTGTTCTGGCTCTATCTTTACATAATAAAGCCAGAATAGTCTTCTTTAGGATTATTAATCATTTATTCTTATTATTATTCATGAATATTCATGAATAACATGACCATTTTGAGTCATCTTACGTGTCCCGAACTTATACCCATGCCCATTACCATTTCCCGTAAAAAGTGTAGGTAGAAGTGTTGCTAGTAACATTACCACCGTTTAAAAGGCAGGAATTTACGCCAGTCGGATATTCTAAAAACAAAATTAGTTTGAGTATTTCACTGTTTTGGCGTCTAACCTTCTGATTACTTGAACTTAGATCCAATAATGACAAAATGTTCATATTTTTTATTTACATTTAAATGTTTAGGTTAGAACTAGGTATTAGATCTTTCCATAGTAAAAACTCACCTGTAAACTGAGGTTCGGCTTCCCATGCCGGTCTATATCGTCGAGCCATTTTTCATATCACTTATCAATCGATAAAACAACAAGAAATATTTTATTTCAAGAAACTCTGACAAAACGCCCCAAGTGGCACGCAACGCAACACCCATACCACAGACCCATACACCACCCATACACACAACACAACATCGCAAAACCACAGACTAGACAGACGGCAGACCATACACAGACAGTCCGAAAACCACAGACAGAGATTTTTTATATGGCTCTGCCTGGATTCTTGTATGTATTTTAACCATGATATATTAGCTGAACGAAAAGTACGTTCGTTTTATTGCGCTTTCTATTTTTTAACATTTTTAAAAGTTTTAGCCCCAAAGTTCCCCATTATTTTTTTTATTTTCCCCAAAATTTTCCCCAGTTTTTCCCCGAGAGTTATTTTTTCCCCCAAAATTGCGAAAAAAACCCCCAATCTGACAAAAGTGCTACGCCGACACAGCGCCACTAAAATGGCTGACGCAATAGCGCAATGGTATGACGTTTCGCTACACACTTCACACCTACTGCTATCTCTTTTCTTCGCGTAGCTATTCGCATCGGAACAACCTAACTCCGGCACTTTGAACCCCGGCCTCCCCTAGATCATATTTTATAGCTTCCTCTTAGGACAATATAATTAGCAGATATTAAGTAACATTCATTGTACTAATATTATGACTTCTACATATTATCTATATTCACAAATAGTTATCATTTATTTCCCTATGTATGAAATCTACGTTTTGGTTCTGGCTTATAAATCAAAATTCAAATGTTTTATATTCAACTTTATACTACAATCATAATAATATCCCGCAATTAATTTTTTTTTTTTGTTTAATTGTGCTAGTTTGGCCTGGGAGTGTAAAAAGACGCCTAGGTTCTTCCATCTGACTAGGGTCATCCCCCTCCAAAATGAGCACATTTTCATTTGCAGTGCCAATCCGTATATCTTTGCTCAGGCATGTTGAGCTCATCATGCAGGATTGGAGTCATTGGAGCCATGGTTCCAATGGGTTACCTGAATCACCTGTAATAATAAATAAATAAACTAAATGTCTGTGATGACAGTAATTATTTATCTTTTTACAGGTGCCGTGACCGAAATGAGGAGTAAATGTAATAAAAATTAAACAAGGAGTAAAAAAATGTAGCAGTAAACTATAGCATTAGAACATCATTGACTCGAGCTGCTAAAAGTTAAATAAATGATTGGACAGAAATAGTTATTAATAATTCTTAATGTTGAAATCTAAGCTATGGTATAATGACTGATGATAGATGGTACCTGGTATAATTTTAATATTCATTAAATATTTTTTTTATAGTCTCAGTTTTTTAATTCTGATAGGAGACCAATACACAACAGCGGGCTAACTGGGTTGTTATTAATGTATTGATGAAGATTTATAATAGAACTAGCTGATGCCCGCGACTTCGTCCGCGTGGATTTAGTTTTTTCGGTTCCCGCGGGAACTCTTTAATTTTCCGGGATAAAAAGTAGCCTATGTGCTATTCCAGACTATAATCTATCTCTGTGCCAAATTTCATCCAGATCCGTTCAGCGTGAGCGAGCGTGGTTGAGTAACATTAAAGTACATTGAGTAATATTGAAGTATCTGGTGATTGAGTTTTTATTTTTATTTTTAACTAGCCTCACTATTTATGTAGTATATTATATGCATATTATTTTATAAATGTACACAGTTTTGACTTTTTTGAGATAGAGGCCAAATTATAAATGTACCTTTGTAATTTTTGCAAATAAAGAGGTAGGTAGGTAGTTTTTGAAGTTTATTTTACAATGTCTGAATTTTAACCTTAGTTAGTAAATAGTACATAGACCCGTATGGTTAGGTTACCTAAAAGGAAGTAATTTCCAATTCCTCTATCATGGAGCCTTTTCATCTCCGTTCTTACGGATGAATGATGCCATATAAATGCATCATGTAGGTACTCTGCCAGGGTACCTAGTATTGACACTTACACTACTTACTTACTTAGTACCTACTTAGTAGTGTCAATACTAGGTAGCTAAAAATAGAGATAACGCGATAAAATGGGTAGACATAATTTTCTCGTAGTGCGCATGCTAGGCAGGCAGGACTAGTTTATGAGTGATCTGTGTTAGTAGTAAATAGTTCCGCATCAACAAGTAAAAAATCTGGCAAGCCTAGCATACAGGAGCTTTATCAACTCATGAAATCATCTAATGATCTTAGAATTAAGAAACAAAATACAAGACAAGAAAGAGATATGGATGAAAATGATTTATTTTTTATGAGCATGAGTAAAGAGGTGAAGACCCTTCCAAAACTGGATCAAACTAAAATAAAACTAGACCTACATACTGCAGTTTCAGAAGCACGAATCCGCCAATTGGAAAACGAACAAAAAAATAAAGTTCTGCAAACTCCAATTAACATTACATCCTACAAGATTATTCCAGCACAACGAATTATTTCCCCATCACAAGTATCACAACCACATCAAGAATATCAAAAGCCTCTTCAATCGCCCCTTCAATCACCTATTTTGTACCTTCCATCCACATCAACGTCTACGCCTTTACCGTCCACATCGACATGTCACTCACCACAACAAGTAGGTGTATTTGACGAGGAAACCCTTACGGCGTACTATAATTCAACTGATTATAGTGACTGTGATTAATGAATAACGTTGTATTATTATGATATGCTGCTTTTTTCATAAAAAATAATATACCTACTTTAAATAATATAAACTTATGTTTAAACGTTGATTAATAAATACATACCTCAAACACACAGCAAGTCTTTCTTTTGTCCCTATAGGTCGGCGAAACTGCGTGTGCATTTTTTTAATATCATTTTGTATTAAAGTGTGAACTTGCTCAAACTGTATCTTAGTCAATCTGAAATATCGATGTAATCTTTCTTCGTCACTTTCTAATTCCTTTACAAGACAGTGAAATGCGCCCCTACCGATGTAATCTTTCTTCGTCACTTTCTAATTCCTTTACAAGACAGTGAAATGCGCCCCTACTCGTAATCTATTTACAGAATGAACCCAATGTTTTTTTTTTTTTTTAAGAAGACTCGCCAATACAAGAAAGTTAATATCTTCATCAAAATCACTGTCGCTATTAGATGATTCTGAGAAAAACATTTTAGATGTATTTACACCACAATGTACGGACTATGAATGATCCAAAAACGCGCTACAAAGCGACACGACACACCACATAAGTATGAACACTCGCCGACACAACAGATAGCGCCACACCACACCACAACACAGTAATTTGAACCTAGCTTTACCGATCAGCTGGCTAACGCGAGAGGACGTTCTGTGTACCTACCAGACGTAATGCGTATGTGATGCGATATTTATGTCATAGTTTTGGATATTTTTGATTTATAGAAATCTTTTTTAATTTGCGATTAGCAAATAATGTGTTCTGCATCAAATTCCAGAAGGGGTGAGTTGCACAGTTATTAATATTAAGTTAGGCAGCACTTTAGATTTTATGGTGGTTTTTAAATGTTGATTTCTCGATTGTCGTAGCCTATCGGGAATGCCCTTCTTGGATCCGGATCTTTACAAGCCCTGAATACAGCTAGCAGAGGTCTGGTTTGAGTTCCCCAAACAATACACAAAAACTCTCCCGGCGCCTAAAACCTAGGATAAGATCTAGTCTAAGTACATGTTGTATGTAATAAACCTAGTTAGGATAGTTAGGCATTTAGATGAATTGATAAGTACCTATGTGAAATAAATTAGTTTTAAATCGTTTTGTGTAGCATCATTGAAAATTAATTAAAACCCGTAACAATACAATTGGGTATTTGACAACTATTCAAATAAATTATTCTTTAGTGATTATTACATAGGTAGAGGATCTCCCAAAAGTCGTTTTATGTTGAATAACTATTTTAAACTATCGATAAAAGTGAAAAAGTGCGTCGAACTTCAACGTCACTATTCAATATTTTACATAAAATCCCATACTAACATAGAGGTAACTCTATGTATACTAAGCACGCGCTTTGACGTTTGAAAAAAAGTTGCTGATTTTACTAGTTGTCATTTTACCCAATGGTCGAGTCGAGGCACCTGCATCCTCCAACTGTCAGCCTAGCTCTGTGTTAACAGAGTTAAAGATGCCACAGAGTAGCAATTACTGAAAAGGCAAATATATGAGCTTATTAAGATGATGGATGACCTATGTAGACGGCCGAGGTCTCAGTCGAGGCAATGACAGAGATCATCTGCTCGCTCTGGTCCAGGAGTATTGCTGGTACCACAGAAGGTTTGCCAGCAAAGCCAACAGGTGCATCAGCCCATACGAGTGGAAACCAGAGTCGGGAAACGAAGCAAACAATCAGTAGTGGCGGCTATTGTAGTATTGATCAATATCTGCAATGATTTTTTTTTTTTGTACCAAAAACTAATGAAATACATAAAACAGAAACATAGTGGACAAGGAAGCACTTATCTCTATAAGCACTGCCTCCTTTACTTACAAGCCATGCTGTGAGAGAGCTGGCAACGTCGCCCGTGAAGCGTCTTGCGAAGTCTATTTTGTACTGTGTTTGTAACAGACGCCATACTGGTTATTGAAGCTTTATTGACACTAGTTCTTCTTTCATCTCTTCACCAGATGATGAAAATATAATATACATATTTGTCAAAATTTATTGCGTGGATGGCTAAATGGTTCCTTTTAGATGGTGGTTCGTTTCTGTCGAAAGATACTTTTACGGCTCTTCGACACAGCACTTTAATTATATCAGAGACTTTAGTATTAGGTGAGCCGCCGAACCCAACTCGGCTGGGCAGCGTTCGGGAAGCTTCGATATGTCTTCTCGTCCAAGATTCCTCAGTGCCTGAAGACCAGTCTTAGAACAGTGCGTGTTGCCAGTGATGACATACGGTTGCGAGACTTGGTCGCTAACTATGGGCCTCATAAGAAAGCTCTGAGGTCACTCAGCGGGCGATGGAGAGAGCAATGCTCGGGGTTTCTTTGCGCGATCAAATCAGAAATGAGGAGATCCGCAGAAGAACTAAGGTAACCGACATTGCTCGACGTGTTGCGAAGCTGAAGTGGCAATGGGCGGGGCACATAGTTAGAAGAACCGATAGACGTTGGGGTCCCAAAGTGCTGGAGTGGCGACCACGCACTAGAAAGCGCAGCGTTGGCAGACCCCCTACTCGCTGGACGGACGACATCAGGAGAGTCGCAGGGAGCCGCTGGATCCAGGCGGCGCAAGACCGCGGCGTGTGGAAATCCTTGCATGAGACCTATGTCCAGCAGTGGACGTCTATCGGTTGAGGATAATGATGATGACGAGTATTAAATATGTTTTATTAGGAAAATTCCAATCTGACTGTATTGAAAAACGATTTGGGCAGTATCGCTTTCTATCTGGATGCAATTACACTGTATCATGTTAGCAAAATAGAGGCAGAAAAAAAAATCGTTTGGGACACCTAATGAAACTAGAGTATACTAGCGATCCGCCCCGGCTTCGCACGGGTAGCACTAATAATCCTAATCTATATAATATTAAACTATCCTATCTCTCAAGTTAGATCGAACTGCACATGGTGTGCGAATTTTATTATAATCGGTTAAGTGGTTTAGAAGTCCATTGAGGACAAACATTGTGACACGAGATTTATATATATTAAGATAGAAAAATCTTAAGGAAGTTACTGATTCGAGCAACGACCTTCTAACTGTGCCAAATGAATTTCAATAAATTTTATCAAGTAGTTATTTGGACGCTGAGAACTGTGAAATTGATGAGCCATCACAAATTTACCTATGTATGTGGATATGCAGCACATTCTTTGTCAAAAAAATTAAAATGTGTACACTGCATATCCACAGTTTTAAAAACCAAAGGTGATTGCATTGCTGATCCTTATTTTGACTATTTGCAAAGAGGAGGTCTAACACTGCCTACCGATTCTGTAAAATTCCTAAGTTATCATTTAAATGCACTATTTAATTTTATTATTAAACATGCTGACTTAAAGACTACTTTCTTTAAAGACGCCCGAAGTATATTAACATCACTAACGATTTTAAGCCTACAATCTGATTCATTTATTATTGATATAGGTAGATGGATGTTGTGAAGCAGGCCACTATCTTAAACCATTATTTTGTCAAATTTCAAAAACTCTTTCTGATATAATTTTAAATAATTTCACAAAGAATGTGAACAATGCACACACCTACTAAAAAGAAAAATAACAAAAGGAAGCTCAAAGTTTTTTTTAAGTATCAAAAACCTATATTATCCTTATACGTATTATATTACCTATCACCTACCTGATAATATGATTAATAAATATGGAATCTTATAAAAGTATGTAACTATCTGTTGTGTAAGTGAATAATATTATGATGTTGGTGTTCATCTAAATACATACATATACCTACCTGTTGCAATAAATTATCTTTTCATTCTAATTCATATTTTTTTATTTTAGAGAAATAGGTACCTCCACCTAGGTACCATTGCATATTTGCATAATATCAAGAGATACAACCCATAAATAAGGCTTGCACTGGTACAAATTGTAGTACAGAAGTTAAAACAATCGGTTCACGCATCTCCTAATTGCGACGTTGCCAAACTTAATAGCATGGCTTGTAAGTAAAGGAGGCTGTGCTTTAAGAGATCTCTACCAGTGATCCGACAGTGAAAGTGATTTAATAAAAATTTGTTTGCTTCGCTCGTACTTCGTTCTGTTACATCCCTAGCTACTCAGGCGTATATTGCTGACCATTCACGTATAATTTTGACCCACTATTCGACATCGACGCAAGACAATAAAGTATTAATCAGCAATATATATGCCTATAAAACCAGATCATTAATTCAAAATCTTCAGTCGTTCTGGTAATTAGCCTAATTGCTGCCCACCTACGGACCTGGTTTCGGCCTGCCGGACTGGACTAGCAATAAAAGCTAAAATCCCTGAACAAAGTATCGCCGAAAGACCTTTTGGAGGTCCTCGCGAGTCGCGTCAAGTGATTTAAGTAGTTAACCTTATACTTTTGTGAGAAATACTTAATTTATCGCAACTAATAAACTACAGTTCAAGTACTCGTGTCGTTTTCTTTATAACTACCGAGTGCTTGGGACTAACAGTTCGCACTGTGCGCACGGAAAAAACAGGTCTTTCTCGCTTGCGCGGAACAGGTTTTCTGGGCATTTTTACGAGCATGACAGAGACAAATATAGTTTTCGAATTATGACAAGAATGTAATAGGCAGTTTACCTACCCGTCAGGTCATTTTCGACCTCCGCCGCACAGGACTTTAAAAAAGTTATCTCCGTGCGGGAGCGGGCGTGTTTCGATGGGTGCGACCTGTTGCCGCACCGTGCAGATGCGTACGCGTTGAGCCGCCAGTAGTCAAAGAGAATATAAGCCACTAGCCAGTAGTTACAGACTACAGTGTATAAACGGAGACCAGTAGTGTTGTGCAGTCACGGGAGAAGCTCGTCGATTTATGATTCTTAAAATGGCGCATCGTAAAAAAATAATAACGCTAGAAAATGTTAGTAATAGTGATACCGAAGACGATTACGAAGAGCCTAAACGAATTAAATACAGGAAAATATTTCAAAAGCAAGAACCTAAGCCATCCACCAGCAAAATCACAATTTTGGAAAATAAAATAATCCGCCCAGCAAATTATAAACGCCAAAGTATAATCGACGACGACACTAAAAGTGAAATTTTCCATAAAAGAAAAAAATATGACTACCCCGATACTAGAAATGATAATATCAGTGATCAGTCCGAGTGGAACAAAACTTCATGCTAGGAAATCTGTCCCCATCAATAAAACACGTAAGTTTACATTAGTAGTAGACCCCCGCAAACGAGCCTAGGGAGCGAAGGACGGAGTACCCGAAGGGCAAGAAAAATAGACGCGGGGGTAAAAAGAATAAGAGGCGCGAACCGCAGCCCACCCCTAAAGGTAATCCCCCCCCCCCCCCCCCCTTCATCTAACCAAGAACAGGTCCCGACAGATGAAAGGACAAAGGAGGGTAAGACCAAGACTAGTAAGAACGCCACCATTGATATTGCAATAGAGATACTTCTGAAAGTACTAGAAGCGGTGCGTGACGGCAAAGACCCCACCGATAGTATCCTACTAGGAATGACGAAATTACAAGATACAAATGACTGAGCCACTGAAGATATTATACTGGAACGCTAACGGGCTGAAGAGAAAGGCAACCCTGCTCAAAATGGTTCTCAGGGAAAAAGACATCGATGTGGCACTTATCTGCGAGACGCTGCTAGCCCCCGCTGTCAAACTGCATTTCCCCGGGTACCACTGCTACCGACGCGATGAAGTGTCCCGCCCATAACATTACATACAGAGGCCTAGTGGTTCTGGTGAGGAGACGGGTTATCCACCAACCACTACCTCACATCGACCTTCAAGCAATGTACGCGCTGGGCGTGGAGATTTCCATTGGAGGGAAACCCCATCTCATCTTCGCTGTCTATCGCCCCCCCCTAGGTAAAATAGTGATCAACGATGTCCACAAATTATTAGATTCTCCCTATCCAGTCATCGCCGCGGGGGACTGGAATAGCAAAAGCCCTTCATGGAACTCCACCACTATGTGTCCCAGCGGAAGGATTCTTCAGGCAGATGCCGAAGCCCAAGACTATGGAAGTAAGTGGGCCAGAGGTCCCGACTCACTACCCCTTCCAACAAACTGCCACTCCCCGGACGTAATCGACCTGGTTGTCCACAAAGGACTAGACAACCGGCTGACCTTAGAAGTCACTGACGACGAGCTGCAGTCAGACCATCAGCCGGTCCTAGCCACACTTGAAGCCCAGCCAATCAGAATAGAATGTGCAATCGTAGGGTAGACTATTATTTACCTGGATAAATAATGGAAATAATAGTCTACCCTATTATTTACCTGGATAAATAATGGAAATAATAGTCAACCCTACGATTGCACATTCTATATGCTCTATATTTTAAGTCCAGTATAAAATTTTATTATTATCTTAATTTTGCAACATTTTATGAAAAATCATTTTTCAAAAAGTAATTAAAAATATTCTGTCCAGGATTTCTGTTGTCTACCCATTTTTAATTTATTTTCTAATATATGAAATTTATTATAAAATAAATTTGATTCTCTTATCAAACCGGTACGTCTCGATTTAGATTCGGATCTTCTACTAGTATATTGAAAATGATCCAGGAACAAAACTTCATGCTAGGAAATCTGTCCCCATCTATAAAACACGTAAGTTTACATTCAAATGTTTATTAACTGGCATATTGAATGAGAAACAATTTATGCCCGCTTTCACCGACGACCCATAAGATTTAAGGGACCCCTTAGCATATTTAGGGGCCAGTTAGGGGATCGTTTCCGTTTCACCAGTTTTAAAGGGTCCCTTAGTGACTTATGGGTCCCCTAAATTTAGGAGATGGATTATTGGTCCCATAAACCTTCACATAAGTAAAAGAGACTTCAAAAGGACGAGATGGACAGTGATTTGTTTGATTTACTTGATAATTTCGGTATTATTAGGTATATAAGTATGTGAACTTCTGTATGTTTGCACATAGGGTGCATTTGGAATGTGGGAATCAATCAAAAAACTAAGCGAACGAAGTTGCGGACATTGTCTAGTTACTAGTATTTGATATAAATTGTAGTCGAAGACCTAAAATAAATTGATAACGCCCGAATTAAGTACTTCAACGATTTTTACCTATTTAAAAGTGTTACCTATTTAAACGAAATTAAAAGTGTTATTTTTTGGCAACACTTATGAACTTCCAGACAATACCTACTTACATAAAATCAATTTTAATGTAGGATACCTCAGTACCATATTATTATTATAAAGTGTAGGTATTTAAATATTTAACCTACTAGGCGGATCCCTACCTAGTACCTACTAAACCTACCTACTGACTAACCTACTGACTTACCAACCTATTACAGCTACGAAACAAAGAAAAAACGTTAATTTATTGCTTACCCAACGGTTTCTTTTGAATGGATGCACTATCGTATTATAGACCTACATGCGTGTGGTGATGGATAGGGTTTTAAGATGCAAACTAACAATATGTAATACACAGACTCGATCATTTATTATGGAAGAAACACAATAACATATAAGATATATTAAATTAATTGCAATGTAACAAGATAACAACAACTAAATCCATAACCACTCGCAACCAAGGTATAGATAGGTCTACTTTCTGTAACACTTGCTACTCAAGGCAAATCTGAGTATCGAATGGTTAAAGACTTTGAAGTTGCTATAATGTAAATTCTAAAGCAGTATTGTGACGTCACGCCATTAATGGCGGAAAACCACGCGTATAGACTGCCTTGCCGCGCCACAGGTTCAGCGCCATCTGTAGTCATCAAGCGGCACTAACATCGAGCGGCGCTGTCATCTAGCGGCGCTCACACTCGTAAAAAATCTGTCCCATATGGAGGAGTCTCCTAGTTATGGGTCTGTTGCGTACGTGAAAACAAATTTTAGTTACGGGTTGGTTTATGGGACCTTTTAGCTTAGCGGTCTCCTAACTATGTGATTATTTAGGGGATGTCGGATGCAACGATGCAATGATGCAACTGGGCATTAGTCCAGTATTTTTTTTTTTCCAGTTTTTACTAATACCTATATTTGAGGCTATCAGCGCAAGCGTGGTGTAACCCACAATTGGTGCTGGTTGCAGTTTTGGTTGAATATACATTCCTTACACTATCATCAACTTTCAATACAATATTGGGGTATCCCACCTTTTTCCGTTTAAAAATAGATGGTAAGTTTCTGATGGACGTGTACCCAGAGTATTGAAGCAAATAAGTACTCATAGTATTCCACCTATTGATCAGAGAGGTCGAAAAAGCTCTGTAAACAAAACACTTGACAATAAGATTACAGAAGTAAAAAACTTCATTTCCCAGTTTCCAGTATATGAGTCACTATACCAGACACAAAAGTGAGAATAGGAGATATCTCTCACCAGATCTGGGCCTTGGAAGAATGTTTTCTCTGTACAAAGACTACTATTGCCAAATCTCGATAGGGGGGGACCAGGAGGCTGTGGATGGGGTGCTGCCCGGACGCCGCGGGGCGACCGGTAGTACCCGTAGTGTCCACAGCGAGACCACGGCCTCCCCCTCCTGGTCGGATCACGGGATGATCGGGATGATCCTCCCCCCCCCGGGGCCACGGGGCTGGGCTTGTCCCGTAAGGGGGGCACCCAGTGCGTGCTGTGCGGGGAGTTCTTTGTCAGCGGGAAGATGGCGAGGCACTTCGCCGCCACCCTTCTTACTTGGGGGGGGGGGGTTCGTGTTTCCGCCCTCCCCCTCGCCTAGCCCTCGTAGTGACGAATAGGCTAAGGCAGAGGTATAAATGTATGCGGCATAGAGAGCAGCGGACAAGCACTTACCGGCCAGATCGCATCGGTCGTGTCTACCGGCATCTCAGACGGTTTCTCTGCCATCCATCAAAGTATTCAAGAGCAGAATGCGTTGCTACAATCGACAACCCAGCTCGTAGAAGGGCTTATAGAGAAGCAGCAGAGAACCTTGATGGGGGCGCTCCGGTCGTCGATAGCGTCACTCCTTTCACCAAGATAGAAAAGGTGTCGGCGCTAAAGTACAAGGCGCCACAAATGATACAGGCCAAGGACTTGACATTCAACATAGAGTATGGTCGGTATGTCAAGCCCCTGGAACTGTTATTAGGTAAGCGGGACCAGTTTGGCAAGGGGAATTATGATCAGATAGGTGCGAAGATCAGCCGCCTGAAGAAGAAGTACAAGTATGCAACCGAGGCGGATCATATGACATTCGATGCGTATGTGTCTAAGGAGCACCTTAAGGTCACGCACATGTTCTACCAGTCATGTTATCAACATGATCGCACTTTAAGGAATCTCAGCAAGCGAACACTGGTGAACAAGTGCAAGACCCGTGAGGGTGACAAGTACACTTGTCCACGGTACACGGATGTCTGGCGATGTGGACACTAGCTTGGGCAATAGTCTCATAAACTATGGTGTCATCATGGAGATGCATTTGTAAGCGCAGTGATGCAACAAGTAGCATACTGTTTTGATATTAAACAATCATTTACAGCTCTCTACCATCCACAAGCCAATCCAGTCGAATGAAAAAATAGAGACTTGAAGACACAATTATCAATGCTCGTAGAAGGGGATCGGCGGGACTGGTGCGAACAATTACCCAGCATTCGCTTTGCTTTAAATACATTCACTTGCACCACAAGAGGCTACACTTCAGCCTATTTAACATTCGGTAGGGAGTTGAGAACTCCTCATGACAATTTAGAAGATTTCAGACAAATACTAATTACAGAGAACTTTATACCAGAGATAACGCCTAAGCTTAAACTAATGACCCAAACGATGCTCAAGGCTATAGAAGTACAAGAAATGAAGGAAGAAAATAGAAAAACCTATGCAGATAAAACTAGAAGAACTAGTCCAGATTACAAAACTGGTGACTTGGTGCTAGTAAATACACATCCGATTAGTAACGCTGCAAAAGGTTTTACAGCAAAGTTCGCTCCACGCAGAGACGGAACATACAAAATTTTAAAACAACATGGACCAAATACTTATGACATAGCATCAATAGAAGAGCCAAACAAGTCAATGGGAGTTTACCATACATCATCCCTAACGCCCTTTCATGCCCCTGATGATACTGCAGAGACTCCTCAACCGGTAATGCCATTGCGTAGAAGAGGACGACCTCGCAAAGAACAGCCTCCTACTCCGCGAGCAGCTAGAGGGCGGGGTCGGCCAAAACGAACATCACACTCGTAGTCCTGTCCTATTTCGCCGGGACGTCTTCAAGGACAGAGGGGGAGGATGTAACAACCATACGTAATCACACCGTCTGCCAATAGACGGCGCCACTAGTATATTGACTCGCGCTAGCGTTTGGTTATGTAAGTTGTATAAGACCCCGCATGTAACAACGATCGATATATAATTCCTACTACGAGTAGCTTCAAAGGTGCAGCACCCTTGAACTATTCAAGTTATTCAAGAACTATTCAAGTTATTCAAGAATAGTTCAAGGAGTTGTTTTTTTTAATGTACTCACTCATAGGTATAAAACCACAGTGGTTTCAAAGAGTTATAAATTTTGCCGTTTTGCCCATACATTTGAAACAATAAAATCTTGATCTGTATCGTTTTGGACAAAGTCTGCCGGGTCCGCTAGTTACAGTATAATGAGTGTCTTTAATTATCTGACCGCTTCTGTATTTATAACTCTACAATTTTGTTAAAGATAGTGATTTCTGTTCCAGGTGTAACATTACAAAAAAAGTGGAAGAACATACGTGATGCTTATAATAAGGAATTCAAGAAAGGCAAATCGATTCCTTCTGGTTCTGGTGCATGTAAAGGTTCAAAATACATGTATTGTGACCGGCTTTCTTTTCTTCAGAAGACGGTAGAAAACAAAGAAACGACCTCAAACATAGATGAAGCCAAAAATGAAGGAATTCAAAACATTGACCAAAACCAAGATAATTTTGTAAATACATACATACATACAACCAGTACGCAATAAAAGGAAGAAAACTAAAATTACTTCAGAAGAGCGATTGGCTGACATATTAGAAAATAGATAAAATACAAAGACAAATACAAGAAAGTATGTCAAAGCAAGATGATGATGATAAGCTTTTTTGTATGTCATTGTATAAAGAGTTAAAAAAGGTCCCAGAAAATAAGTGTTTGGCTACTAAAATTGAATTACTCCAGGTAATACAGAAAGGGCAGAAATTATCATCGCCTATTATTATTTATATTATTATCACGAGCCAGCAAAACACGCCTAATGCAGTATTTTGGCAAAACCAACAATATTCAAACCCACAAGAATATTTTACTGGATATTCGACAATCGTACCAGGAGAGTCTCCATGGCCTTTGTCATGCAATAGCACGGATGACTCACAGTCTTCCATAGTACAAAATATATATTCTGATGTATAAAATAAATATCTTACCTTAATGTAATCACGAGTTTTTCTTCTGGGGACACGCTTGACCTCATATGGGTATCATTAGATGCAATTTGTTCACTGATCATCTCTAATAATTCATCAAATGAATTTATCGACATTTTCATATAATTGAAGAATTATTTTGGTTCAAAACTTCTTAATTTTGGATATAAAGTCTGAAACTGACCATGAGTGAGCCGATCACGTAATATTGGATGCACTCAATACTGTCGTTTCTTTTTTCTTTTTTTTATATGGAGCATTATGTACACACATATTGCTTCTTCGACTTCCATCATTGGAATGACTGCCATCCCAGCACTCCGCACACACATCCGCGCCTGTCTGAACACCTGCGGTTAGAACCGGGCGGTTTCAATCCGCGCGGAACCCGCCACGTCTGAACTAGCTTTTAGGGGCCACCTTCCGAGGTCCTATCTAAAATTAGCGAAAAATAGCTCATTTTAGATCGACGTTTCCTAATTTTGACGTTTAGAACGTAGATTAGAAAAGCATTTTGCTAAATTGAATAGTCGGTTATTATAAATAAATAAAATCTTTATTTGGGAAAACACAAGACAGAACAGACAAAAATTTGAAAAATATAAAAATTAAAACTAGAACCAAACTAACCTAACTTTTTAATCTGTGCCACACATTTTAGTGTTTCTTATTTCAGAGAAATGTACTCAGAATTGGCCCCATTGTCTTATACATTTTCCTCTGGTGCAAGAAAGGGGACAGAACTTGCCAACAAGATAAAATAAATTATAATAAGCTTTCATGATGCTGGGTTCAAAGTAATTGCCACTGTGTGTGATCAAGGCACCAACAATCGTCAAGCATAAAGGTATATCATTGATGAGGCAAGAGGTGACTATTTAAGAAGAGGAGATACTCCAAAAGACAATATCGTCATAGTAAATGCAGAGGAAATTGTGGCACTTTATGATCCTAGGGGATTTAGGGGATAAGAAATAATTTATTAGTTAAAACTACAAAACGAAATGCATGGTGAAGTGAACGTACGTTCGTTTACGTTACGGTATGTTTACGCAGCAAAAAAGTTCAACATATGCATAACACCGCTTCTTACAGAAAGGACACACCCAAAATTAGGGGGGACAGTGTCCACTCTGTCATCGAGAGGGCTTTCAAACCAAAACTATACATATATGCCCCTCATGAATGGTTTTTATTAGTAAGATGGGCTAAGAATGAAGGAGAACCCTATGTTGTTCGCAACGTAACCCAGAATGACGTATTTGACTTTAAATGTCTTGTTATTAATAAGGTTTGGATGAAAGACATTAAGGGCACGAAAATTAACTGGAGTAAAATTCGAGAAGTTCATGCAGACGGTAGTAATCCCAACAAATTGTTTTTTAAATATGACCTGACTCAACCTGATTATAATATTTTAGTGATTCGCGGTAACACTAGGAAATCGGATGATGATTTATCGGAATTAGAAACATTTTAGATATTTATTTTTTCTTTTTGCTATTTCTTTTTAGAGTTGAATTCTGTTTACCGATTTAGCGAAACAATGTTAATTATAATAAGTACTGAATAAGTAATTTAATGTTTGCCTACGTACAATTTCATTGCTATTAAATATGTGCACCCACGTATAGGTCACAATGTAAGACTGATTACATTGTGACTGATTGATAATTATTATGAAGGCTGAATATTTTATCAATTTACAAAAACGCCATCAAAATAGGTGATGTATTAGTGAAGGATGAAAGATGACCTCCCTGTATGGTGTCCTACCTTAGTTTCCTTTGGTTTTCCTGCCTCGTTGGTCTAACTCTAGTGGTTATCATGTTCGACTGCGGCTGACGAGGTCCCGGGTTCGAGTCCCGGGTCGGGCCATAATTAAGTGTTGGGTTTTTCTGATTAGAAATTCTCAGTACTAGCCCGGAGTTAGGAAGTTGGCGGTGTTTCACCCCCGTGCCTCGGAGAGCACGTTAAGCCGTCGGGCCCGGTTATTATCACTAACATGATAATAGTCGTTAAAGCCCGTCAACCCGCATTGGAGCAGCGTGGTGGGTCTAAGCTCTAATTGCCTCTCTCCTATGAGAGCGGAGCCTTTGCCCAGCAGTGGGACGTTAATAGGCTGTAGTGGTAGTGGCTGAATATCTCCATATACGTATTTACGAGTACTGTTATGATATTAAATATTTACGTACATTTATATGTTTAACACTGAGTTGCAGGAAAACCTCGCTAATTTTCCGTTAGCTGAGTTGATACTAATCACAAGATTAGTTAATATCATGATTAAATTTAGAGCTATTGTTCTAAATTATTTTCTCTCCCTATAAGTGGTGATTAAGTGTTGCCCCATAAAAAAATATTCTTAATCTGAACACAGATTAGAACAGTTTAAAATTGTTCAACTTGAATGAACGAAATGAACGATACTTTTTATTATCTGAGATATTGCTAACGAAAATTGGCACTACTGAATGATAATATAATCAGAAAAATGATGTCTATGTCTGTGATTCTATGTCATAGACGTTAGAAGCTAATTTTCAATTAATATGCAAACACAGAGTTGTGTATGCAAAGTTGTCTCCGATAATGTGTCTGAAAAATGTCAAACAACAGAACCACAGACAGAACTGTCGAAGTCGAGAAAAATATTGCGCGCTTTTTGATAAAATTAAACTGGTTTTTATTGCGATTTGCGAGTGGGCTTCAAGACGTGTGAACATGATTAATTCAAGTCAAAAAAACGAGAGAGCTCCTCGGAAAAGGGGCCCAAACTATACAGAGGCGGAAAAAGATAATTTGATGTTTTTGGCTAAACGGTAAGCATATAATGCCCGGTTTCTTAGCAATAAGTTTTGCCTCTCACAGTCCTTATAATTGCTTATTTTTAGATACAATGATATCATTGAGTCAAAAGCCACTGGCACAGTAATTTTCCAAAAAAAAGCAGATGCGTGGGCACAATTAGTCAAAGAGTTATAATGCGTCCTTTACGACTGGCATAAGGACAGTGGAGCAGCTAAAACATCTGTACGAAAACATGAAGCAAAACGCTACAAACGCTCTGGCTACATCAAATGTAATTTTTGTTGCCTTACAAGTTTGCTACTAGCCGATCCGGCCGTGTCAAATTTGATATTACGTACCTAATAATGTATAGCCTATGTTACTCTTTTTGGATAAAGTAGCTTTATAATGGTGAAAGAGTTATTAAAATCTGTTTAGTAGTTTCAGAGTTTATCGATTAGGTACATACAAACAACACTGCTTTTTATAATATTTGTATAGATGAGGATCAAAATTATTTAAATGAAAACATTTAAAAAACAGTATTTTTTAGAAAGCTGACTACCTGTAAGTTAGAGGAAGAGAAAACGAAAGCAGTTCTGGAGTCCCTGGACAAATCAGATGTAGGTTTATTTATTTAATAAATTCATACTGGAGTGTTTATTCTAACAGTGTATGTATTAATAACTTGTATTCTATGTTACTTCTGGATAAAGTAGCTTTCTATTGGTGAAAGAATTATTAAAATCTGTTTAGTAGTTTCAAAGTTTATCGATTAGGTACATACAAATAACACTTTCCTCTTTATATTTGCATAGATGAGGATTAAAATTTAAATAAAAACATTTTTATACATAGTAACTTGAAATTATATTTTAACCACCTGCGTAAGTTAGAGGAAGAGAAAGCGAAAGAAGTTCTGGTGTCCCTGGACACATAAGACGTAGGTTTATTTATTTAATAAATTTATGCTGGATTAATTGTTTAAGTCTCGGATACACTAGGGAACATTTTGTCCCGCAACATGACGCGTAACACTAAATATACGTGACGCTGCAACGTTGCATAGTGTCCCGCAACATGCCCCGCAACATTGTACGTGACGCGGGGCATGTTGCTTGCTCCCGCCTCGAGAGCGAGCGCAAGTGTCCCGCGTCAGCGTCGCGCCATTTGTCACCGAGTGTAGTCGCGACGCAACGTGCCTCTTAATATGTCTGTAGTGTGGGGAAATGATACCGTGCTTTCACTTCTTGAGCTTTACGAAAGTCGTGGATTGTTGTGGGATACTTCACACCGTGATTATCGAAATAAAATAAAGAAAAATGACGCGTGGGAGGATATTGCCAAGGCGCTTAAATTGCCTAGAAAAGAAATAGAAACCAAAGTTCACACCCTGCGTTCGCAATTTGTCCGAAAAAGGAAGAAAGTGAAATCTTCAAAAACTACTGGTAGCGGACGAGAGGACGTAAAGTCCAGTGCATGGTTTGCGTACAATGCAATGAAATTTTTGCTAAAGGGAGCCACAACTTCTGGAAGCTTGGACACTATGGACACAAAATATGTAAGTCATATTTTAATTATTTTGTTATTTGTAATCACAGATCTAGAAAATATATGAATGGAATGTAATCTAATAAATTGCTAAAATAGTTCGCGCTGAATTAGCCGGTCCGTGGAATGTGCGTCCCCCCTCCCCCAACGCCTACCGCACCGCTGAGTCGTCGTCTCAGTATCGTTGATTGGCTGACAACGTAACGTGACTCGTGTGACGTCACGTCACGAGCGGCAAACTTAGCGCGAACGAGTTGTACACAACTCACCCGAACAATTTCACTTCTAAACCACAAGCATTGTTCTCAGTACGCGCCACAGACTACAGTGTATAACCGGAACGCGCCACGACGTTGCTGTACGTCGTGGTGCGTACTGAGAACAATACGACGTTGTACAGTAAACATTAACCGCCTGGCCACAGCCAAAAGCGGCGTGGATTGCGGCGCGGTTTGAGACGCGGCAAGCGGTGAGCGGCGAAAACAAATGGTAGACAACTTAAAGGCCTGAAACTGCGTTAAGCGGGCGCCCGCACGGTTTCATACAAAAGTGATCCGTGACGGGGACCTGCGCGGGCGTCCGTCACGGGGAGGCGCGCCCCGCACCCACGCAACGGGGCCCGCCTCCGTGCGACGGAACCCGTCGCGGGGGCACGCGCGGTGCCCGCCAGCGGTAACACGCACGGGCTTGTTCAGTTAATAAAGCCGCATTTTCATTAGGGGACATTTGTAGCGCGACTCTGTCGCTCGACACGAAATTCACGTGTCTCGCGCGATGTCGCCCGACGTCGTCCGACGTCGCTTGGGACATTTACGGGTCGCGCAACTTGTCGCTAGTAGATGGTCTGCGAGCGTCGACGCGCGCGACTTTCGTGTCCCTCGACAGTCGCCGGACAGGCTTTGAGTGGTGAAAACGTGTGTCGCTTTGTGTTGCGAAAATGGCAGTAGTGTGGTCCAACGAGAATATATTGACCCTGATCGAGATGTATCAAAATTCGCAATTATTGTGGGACACTTCACATCGTGATTATAAAAACAAAATTAAAAAAAATGATGCATGGGAATCTATCGCGACTACATTAGATATACCTAGAAAAGACGTCGAGGGAAAAATGCATAACTTAAGGTCTCAGTTTCTCAGGGAGAGAAAAAAAATTGCAAGCTCAAAATCCACTGGAAGTGGAAGTGGGGATGTTCACAAAAGTACCTGGTTTGCGTATGATTCGCTGCTTTTTCTAGTAAAAGGGTCGACAAGTTCAGGCAGTATGGACACTATGAATACTCAGGTAAGCTCCCGTTAATATTGTTTCTATTTTTTTTATTTTGTACCAGTTTACAAATCATTTTTGAGTTAAACAATTTGACAGAAATGAAACAAAAAATTAGGGCTAATTCGGGCGTATAGTATTTTTTGTTTTGCACGCTTGTTTTACTAGGACTGTTATAAATCTGTATCTAGAGCCACGGTCGTCAAAGTGCGTACCATGGGTTACCATTTCAGGATTTGTTCTGAGATATTTTTGTTTATTTTACTACATAATTCCATGAAATCTAAACCGATTTTAATAATTCTTTTTTTATTTGAAAGTGCACCTCACATATAATTTTTTTTCAATTTTGGTGAAGATCTGACAAATAATATCAGAGCTAGAGGATGGAACTCTTAACGGATAACAGCAATTCACTCGCATAAAGGTTAACGATCTTATTAAATGCATTTCATACATATTTATGAGGGTCTTGACCATCTATAATTAATATGGCTTCACCAATGAACTCCAGTTCTTCAATCTTGATGTTGCTGGCTACTAACCACCTAGAACCTGAACAGTGGATATTGAGGGATTTTCGATTGTGAATTTATATTATAGGTAGGTACCAACTAAGAACTAATACACTAGTGGTTCGCCCCGAACTGAAACCTCGCGGTGATTCAAACGGTATCCCGTAATTATTCATAAATATATTATTGTTATATATTAGTACTTGAAAATAATAATACTTGATGTAAAAGTATTTTTTGCAATAGTGAATGAGAGCGCCATCTATTAACATCATTGTGAATTGAAAATACTAAGGCTCTTTAAAAATGAAATAATTTTGTTTGTGTATAATATTTATCTAATTTTAGTATTTGTTGTTCAAGTACAGTTTAAAAGCCAAACTTTGCGTAATTTTCATGTTTTAAAGTATACAATATAGGCTCCACCTGTAAGTACGGTGAGTTTGTTTTGTAGCTTACCCGTGCGAAGCCGGGGCGGGTCAACTAGTTTTCAATACAAGAATTAACGAAAATTACTTTTCGAGAAGTACGACTGCAACGTATCGATATTTTTAAATGATATTTTTTTTGTGAATCACTGGATATTGAACTATAGTGTTATATATTTTTGGAATCTACTCATCATTTTCTAGTTGATGATAGTATACTTAATCTCATTTTCGAAAAATTTTTTCAACTTCAGTCTTTAATGCGGGACCATAGTCACCCCATCAATTTTTTTTTAATTTTACTAGCCTATGTCACCTGGAATAAGCTAAGGATTCTAACAATACCTCATTCATAAAAACCGTTCAGGCGTATAGAAGTTATGGTGGAATATAGGAACTCACATACATACATACATACTTGAACCCTGAAAACAATATACTCCTTTTTTCAAGCACAATATACTCCTTTTTTCAAGCAGTCGTATAAAAATACAGCTTATATTCTATAGATAATCTTCCTTTGGTAATAAATGCACAATTAAAATCTCTGTAGTTTTTTATACAATTTATTTTTATTTCTTGTCTTTTGTTCTTCGCCTGCGAAACTGTGATTTAATGTTTGTTTTACACTGATTTTTTCCTTTTATAGTCATCCGAAAGTTCGGTGGCACTCGAAGAAATACCAGTGGCATCGCAAGTATTAACGCAACCACCAGAGGCATCAACGTCGCCGCCATTACCAACTCAACCAATACCGGTGCCGCTTCCAAATACTCAAAATAAAAGGAAAAAAGATGATCTGAGTGAGGTATATGAAATAATGAAGAGCGCAAAAGCCAGGATGGATCAACCAAAAGACGAATTTCAAGTTTACGCCGACTATGTAGCTTCTGAGTTAAGAAATATAAAGAATGAACATGCTGTGCTACAGGCGAAGTACTTTATTAATAATATCTTATTAGAGGCTAGGATGGGAAAATACAACTATGCAGAATACCAAACGGGAAGTAATTCAAGCCATACTCAAAGTTATGGATACCGTTCTGCTCCTCAACAGTCATCCTATTCGACAAATTATGTTAATGAGATATAGTAACTGCTAATGCTTCTCATGTTAATAATGATAATGAAGCACCAACTGCACCAACTTTCACAGAATTACGACAAATTGAGAATATTGAAGAACTAGTTTCCCACTTTGAATCAGAAACGCAGAACAAAGAATAATTATAATACTTATAATAATACTAATAACGTTGATTTTCTGTCACTTAAACATAGATTTTTAAAAAATAATAGTAAATAAATACTTAAAAATAATGAAAACTTATTAGTTAGTAGTTTTTTTTATATGATGCTAAGTTTATTATCATTTATTCCTTGGTCTTTAGCCCAAAGCTATAAAAAACATCATTCAAATTTCTTGCAGCCTATGATTGAATAGTTTGCCATGGGACACTTCCTTGAGCACTGCAGAAATATTCAGCAAAGAGGTTTCTTATTGTCTGAGCGGATTGAGGAGGAGGTCTGCCTTGCCTACTTAAGTTCCTCATATTATTATTTGTCAACTCCCTTCGCCACGAACCTTCCACAACATTATGACCAGCGTCTTCCAAATCAAATGTGGTATTTGGTGTATACCTCGCGGTTGAAGTTGTATTACGTCTCAGGAAATTATGTAGGTACACGCAAGCCATTACAACTAATTCAGCATTTACTGGACGTAATGGGATAGCTTTACGAAATACGCGAAACACTACAGACATAATGCCAAAAACATTTTCAACAATTCTTCTTGCTCTTGACAGCCTGTAGTTGAAAATCCGCTTTAAGCTTCCCTTTTCATGAATGCCGGGGTAGGGCCTCATCATGTTTTCAGAAAGTGCAAATGCACTATCTCCCACTAGAACGTATGGTATTTTCGGACCACCTTGGACCAGTGGCTCAGGATCTGGTAAATTCAGTTGCTCTTCATTAAGTGCTTTATAAAATGTAGTCTCCTGGAATACTCCACTGTCAGACGACTTCCCTTTTGCACCACAATTAACATATACAAAGTTATACTCAGCATCCACAATTGCTAAGAGAACTAAGCTAAAATTCTCTTTGTAATTATAATAATCACTGCCAGAATTGGGTGGCGCTTCTAGTAACACATGCTTTCCATCTATCGCTCCGATGCAGTGAGGAAAATTCCATAATATTTCAAAATTACGAGATTTCTCTTTCCATTCATTTACATCGGTTGGCGTCTGAAATACAAGAATAATATTAATAAATTAACATACAATATTTTTTTTTTTTTTTTTTACTTATTTTAATTTTTTTTTATTAAAATGTTACAATAAAACTTATAGACTAAACTAATCTAATTACTATACAAATCATGCCCGCGTGGAATGGTGCCAAGAATACTGGCTGCATTTCCGCGTTGGACAGCCAGGCTGATCCTTTGCGCAAAAAATGAGCCAGCCCTTCTGTCACCAGATGAGGCAATTAACCGCGGTGAAATATCTCGTAAAAATTTTTTTGCACTTTGACTCCATGGCCCCAGGGTCTCCACAGCAAACGGAACAAAAATGTAACTCTCGATCAGAGAGGCATACTTGCGCCGCTTACTGGATTCAGCCATTTCAGCTGCGGCTCCCGGTCTTGATGCTGTCTCCCTGATATGACACGGGGCAATATTAAGTATCAATATAAAATTTAAAATACCAATATAGTTTACCGTAACCCTTACTTACGGTAAACGTTTATGGTATTATTACTGTAAGTAAGGGTACATGAGATTAAATAATATTAAATACTTACTTTAACAAAAGAATTTAATGCCTTTATCAATTCTTTGCAAGCTTCTGGTATAGTATGACAAATTACTGATTTTGACACTCTAAAAGTATAGGACAATGAACCATAACTATCGCCAGTTGCCAAGTATCTCAATGTTATAGCGAGTCTGATGTGAGGGTCGATAGATTTCCGAAACTTTGTATCTTGCTTGACTACGGCCGGCCCAACCATATTTAAAAGTATCTCAAAATCGGTTCTAGACATTCTAGTAAAATTTTCGAAAGATCCATCGCGCATTCGAAGACTGGTTATTAAACTTGAACTTTCCCTTTGGAGCAAATATTCCCGGACCCACCACCTCTTTTTTTTACGTTTTGCTAATGTCTTCCGAATAATTATGTAAGCTGCACTGAACAACACTACTTCCTCGGGCGACATACTGATCACGACTGGCCAATGTGAACGAGTCATATGTCGCGGCACATTGTCCCACAACTTTTGCAGAGACAACTACGTGAATGTCGAGCGACAAGTATCTGCGACATGTCGCCTAGTGAAAATGCGCCTTAACGCTAGGTGATACGGGTCGCACGCACGCTCGGAGAAAATCAAGGACAATGTCTTTCGATACAGAAAGGGTAATTGTGGAAGTGCAGTGTCACCCTGCCATATGGGACCAGGGGAATGAACTGTATAAAGACCGCGATGCACGAACAGCGGCATGGGTAGAAATTTGCAAAGAATTGTTTGAAAATTTTGAAAATTTCAGCGAGGCGGAAAAAAAACAACAGGTAAACATTTTTTACTAATATATTTTAGGTAAGTAGGTACTTACATACTATTTGTGTTCTCAATGTGTAATTATAATAAATCTACGGGTACGTATTGATACTTATTATACAAGGTTACTTTAGACTAAGCTAGAATTATATTAATTATTATTGTGTCGTGTCTCGATACCTACGAGTATCATCCCTGTTTAGTTTTGTCCACTAATATACCTAAAGTAAAGGATGGATGAACAAGTGTGCCTTTACTTCATACAGTGAGGCTCGAGGACATCTCAAAAAATACTACGATCTTGCCACGACACCTTACCATCTGTGACGAAATAATCAGCGAATTTATCGCGTATTGTATACGCATCTCTTTGGGTGTTCCCAAACCCATAGTCGACGTCCCGAATATGGCGTGGTGTAATGACAACATCGTCGACATTATTGCCATCTTGCTTAAATCTAATAAAATTATGCAGAATACATATCGCTTTAACAAAACAAATTATAACTTTCTTCTCGTAAATATAACGTTCTCTGTTGAAACGTTTAAAGGACGATGAAGTATTCGAAATTTATTAGCCATGATACCAAAAGTTGATTCAATATAACGTCGCGCTCTTGTTAACCTATAATTAAATATTTTTTTCTTATGGTCCAAATTGAGAGCTCGAGCATATGGCCGCATGACATAGCTAGACAACCCAAATGCTTCATCTCCTACAACAACGTAGGGCATTGGTACGGTTGCTGCAGTGTTGGTTGATTTATTGTTGTGTAGCACGGGTAACGCTTTAGCAGGAGGTATATCCAATAAGTTATCATTCATTTGATAATGATCAAATGAATGATAACTTATTGATAATAATGATGATGATAAGCTTTTTTGTATGTCATTGTATAAAGAGTTAAAAAAGGTCCCAGAAAATAAGTGTTTGGCTACTAAAATTGAATTACTCCAGGTAATACAGAAAGGGCAGAAATTATCATCGCCTATTCATATCACGAGCCAGCAAAACACGCCTAATGCAGTATTTTGGCAAAACCAACAATATTTAAACCCACAAGAATATTTTACTGGATATTCGACAATCGTACCAGGAGAGTCTCCATGGCCTTTGTCATGCAATAGCACGGATGACTCACAGACTTCCATAGTACAAAATATATATTCTGATGTATAAAATAAATATCTTACCTTAATGTAATCACGAGTTTTTCTTCTGGGGACACGCTTGACCTCATATGGGTATCATTAGATGCAATTTGTTCACTGATCATCTCTAATAATTCATCAAATGAATTTATCGACATTCTCAAATAATTGAAGAATTATTTTGGTTCAAAACTTCACGTAATATTGGATGCACTCAATACTGTCGTTTCTTTTTTCTTTTTTTTATATGGAGCATTATGTACACACATATTGCTTCTTCGACTTCCATCATTGGAATGACTGCCACCCCAGAACTCCGCACACACATCCGCGCCTGTCTGAACACCTGCGGTTAGAACCGGGCGGTTTCAATCCGCGCGGAATCCGCCACGTCTGAACTAGCTTTTAGGGGCCACCTTCCGAGGTCCTATCTAAAATTAGCGAAAAATAGCTCATTTTAGATCGACGTTTCCTAATTTTGACGTTTAGAACGTAGATTAGAAAAGCATTTTGCTAAATTGAATAGTCGGTTATTATAAATAAATAAAATCTTTATTTGGGAAAACACAAGACAGAACAGACAAAAATTTGAAAAATATAAAAATTAAAACTAGAACCAATCTAACCTAACTTTTTAATCTGTGCCACACATTTTAGTGTTTCTTATTTCAGAGAAATGTACTCAGAATTGGCCCCATTGTCACTCTTATACATTTTCCTCTGGTGCAAGAAAGGGGACAGAACTTGCCAACAAGATAAAATAAATTATAATAAGCTTTCATGATGCTGGGTTCAAAGTAATTGCCACTGTGTGTGATCAAGGCACCAACAATCGTCAAGCATAAAGGTATATCATTGATGAGGCAAGAGGTGACTATTTAAGAAGAGGAGATACTCCAAAAGACAATATCGTCATAGTAAATGCAGAGGAAATTGTGGCACTTTAATCATAAAGTTACCTAGGGATTTAGGGGATAAGAAATAATTTATTAGTTAAAAATACAAAACGAAATGCATGGTGAAGTGAACGTACGTTCGTTTACGTTACGGTATGTTTACGCAGCAAAAAAGTTCAACATATGCATAACACACCGCTACTTACAGAAAGGACACACCCAAAATTAGGGGGGACAGTGTCCACTCTGTCATCGAGAGGGCTTTCAAACCAAAACTATATATGCCCCTCATGAATGGTTTTTATTAGTAAGATGGGCTAAGAATGAAGGAGAACCCTATGTTGTTCGCAACGTAACCCAGAATGACGTATTTGACTTTAAATGTCTTGTTATTAATAAGGTTTGGATGAAAGACATTAAGGGCAAGAAAATTAACTGGAGTAACATTCGAGAAGTTCATGCAGACGGTAGTAATCCCAACAAATTGTTTTTTAAATATGACCTGACTCAACCTGATTATAATATTTTAGTGATTCGCGGTAACACTAGGAAATCGGATGATGATTTATCGGAATTAGAAACATTTTAGATATTTATTTATTCTTTTTGCTATTTCTTTTTAGAGTTGAATTCTGTTTACCGATTTAGCGAAACAATGTTAATTATAATAAGTACTGAATAGCCCGCCAACCCGCATTAGAGCAGCGTGGTGGGTCTAAGCTCTAATTCCCTCTCTCCTATGTGAGTGGAGGCCTGTGCCCAGCAGTGGGACGTTAATGGGCTGTTGTGGTGGTGGTGGTAAGTAATTTTATGTTTGCCTACAATTTCATTGCTATTAAATATGTGCACCCACGTATAGGTCACAATGTAAGACTGATTAAATTGTGACTGATTGATAATTATTATGAAGGCTGAATATTTTATCAATTTACAAAACCGCCATCAAAATAGGTGATGTATTAGTGAAGGATGAAAGATGACCTCCCTGTATGGTGTCCTACCTTAGTTTCCTTTGGTTTTCCTGCCTCGTTGGTCTAACTCTAGTGGTTATCATGTTCGACTGCGGCTGACGAGGTCCCGGGTTCGAGTCCCGGGTCGGGCCATAATTAAGTGTTGGGTTTTTCTGATTAGAAATTCTCAGTACTAGCCCGGAGTTAGGAAGTTGGCGGTGTTTCACCCCCGTGCCTCGGAGAGCACGTTAAGCCGTCGGTCCCGGTTATTATCACTAACATGATAATAGTCGTTAAAGCCCGCCAACTCGCATTGGAGCAGCGTGGTGGGTCTAAGCTCTAATTGCCTCTTTCCTATGAGAGCGGAGGCCTTTGCCCAGCAGTGGGACGTTAATGGCTGTAGTGGTAGTGGCTGAATATCTCCATATACGTATTTACGAGTACTGTTATGATATTAAATATTTACGTACATTTATAAGTTTAACACTGAGTTGCAGGAAAACCTCGCTAATTTTCCGTTAGCTGAGGTGATACTAATCACAAGATTAGTTAATATCATGATTAAAAAAGCTATTGTTCTAAATTATATTTTCTCTCCCTTTAAGTGGTGATTAAGTGTTGCCCCATAAAAAAATATTCTTAATCTGAACACAGATTAGAACAGTTTAAAATTGTTCAACTTGAATGAACGAAATGAACGATATTTTTTATTATCTGAGATTTTGCTAACGAAAATTGGCACTACTGAATGATAATATAATCAGAAAAATGATTTCTATGTCATAGACGTTAAAAGCTAATTTTCAATTAATATGCAAAGTTGTCTCCGATAATGTGTCTGAAAAATGTCAAACCACAGACAGAACTGTCGAAGTCGAGAAAAATATTGCGCGCTTTTTGATAAAATTAAACTGGTTTTTATTGCGAGTGGGCTTCAAGACGTGTGAACATGATTAATTCAAGTCAAAAAAACGAGACAGCTCCTCGGAAAAGGGGCCTAAACTATATACAGAGGCGGAAAAAGATAATTTGATGTTTTTGGCTAAACGGTAAGCATATAATGCCCGGTTTCTTAGCAATAAGTTTTGCCTCTCACAGTCCTTATAATTGCTTATTTTTAGATACAATGATATCATTGAGTCAAAAGCCACTGGCACAGTAATTTTCCAAAAAAAAGCAGATGCGTGGGCACAATTAGTCAAAGAGTTATAATGCGTCCTCTACGACTGGCATAAGGACAGTGGAGCAGCTAAAACATCTGTACGAAAACATGAAGCAAAACGCTACAAACGCTCTGGCTACATCAAATGTAATTTTTGTTTCCTTACAAGTTTGCTACTAGCCGATCCGGCCGTGTCAAATTTGATATTACGTACCTAATAATGTATAGCCTATGTTACTCTTTTTGGATAAAGTAGCTTTATAATGGTGAAAGAGTTATTAAAATCTGTTTAGTAGTTTCAGAGTTTATCGATTAGGTACATACAAACAACACTGCTTTTTATAATATTTGTATAGATGAGGATCAAAATTATTTAAATGAAAACATTTAAAAAACAGTATTTTTTAGAAAGCTGACTACCTGTAAGTTAGAGGAAGAGAAAACGAAAGCAGTTCTGGAGTCCCTGGACAAATCAGATGTAGGTTTATTTATTTAATAAATTCATACTGGATTGTTTATTCTAACAGTGTATGTAGGTATTAATAACTTGTATTCTATGTTACTTCTGGATAAAGTAGCTTTCTATTGGTGAAAGAATTATTAAAATCTGTTTAGTAGTTTCAGAGTTTATCGATTAGGTACATACAAATAACACTTTCCTCTTTATATTTGCATAGATGAGGATTTATATTTAAATAAAAACATTTTTATACATAGTAACTTGAAATTATATTTTTTTAGAAAACTGACTACCTGCGTAAGTTAGAGGAAGAGAAAGCGAAAGAAGTTCTGGTGTCCCTGGACACATAAGACGTAGGTTTATTTATTTAATAAATTTATGCTGGATTAATTGTTTAAGTCTCGGATACACTAGGGAACATTTATTCCCGCAACATGACGCGCAACACTAAATATACCTGACGCTGCAACGTTGCATAGTGTCCCGCAACATGCCCCGCAACATTGTACAGTCGACGTCAAAAGTGCATATAGAATAAGCAAAAATGTTGCTTTGCATGCGGTCGGACACCCACACACTTGCAGTAGTATAATATAAGTCGTTCAGCTTGTAGGTATTGTAATAGCCGAGTAATATCGATAATTTCACACTCCAAGTAAGTGAGCTCAATGGCGAGGCGTGGAACTGCTCAGATTGCGCAACGCAACTGTTGCCGGTTCAAATCTCGACCCGTGTAAGCATTTTTTACTGTTTTTATTTGATGAGTGATATTTTTATACCAGCAATAGCATATGCGGGTAGTTTAAAAAATCACTGAACAGATATGGTCACTGAGTACTGACGGAGACGGAAGATTTGACAATCGTTAGTCGTTATTAGCAAATACTACACAATTATTATAATTTACTAAGTTTTGCTGTTTCTTATCTTCAACAATAATGCAAGCTAATATTAATATGCAGAAGAGGATGCATATTATTAATGAGCTAAATAATATCGGATACAATATACTTAGCTCAAATTTGCAATGGAACTGGTTTCACCGTGAGTATTGTTTTTATTGTTAAAAAATGTGTGTTCATAAACTTAGGATTAGTTACATATCGTTTTATTAGTAAATATCTATAAAATTTAGACAAGATACTTAGTAGTTTCAAAAGTGTTTATTTTAATCTCGCTGTTTGGTTTTAGTGGACAACCAAGCGTTGGATGTCGCATCCTGACGAAGAGAGTAATGCTTCACAACGAAGACATAATATTATAGTTGAACAATATGAGTCCAGCTGTTGATGTGCCACAACCAGGCCACAACTATCATTTGTGCATGTTATTTGTTGTCCTGTGCATCGATCACATATAGTGCGTAATTGGTTTAATCAAAACCCAGACAACAGTTATTCCCTGGCCAGTAAGATCACCAAACTTAAATCCTATAGAATATTATGAGGTTTGATGGTGCAAAAGTAGGATATGCGAAATGAAAGGACTGCAGAGGAAACGGAGGCTCACTGTATGGAAGTATGGGAGAATATATTTAGAGGAACGGATAACTGTCCCAATATTACAAACGGATTCACCCGGCGCCGCTTGCTTGCTGTTATTGAAAAAAGTGGAGGTTTTATTGAATAGTAATACTTTTAAAGCTATATAAAATTTAATTTTTAAGGCTTTAAATATGAAACATAACGTATATTCTTTTCCTAACTTGTATTAATTATTATTAGTATATCTTATCAAAAATAACAGACAAAAAAGCAGCGCCGCCCTTTGGTTACTAGATTTTTAAGGTTAAGCTTCAATTTTCTTTTCTTTATGAAAACGATTACTTAAGCTATAAAACTTAAAAAATGATAGAAAAAGTAGCTGAAGTTATTAATTACTTTTGAGAAAATGTAACATGATAACAATGAAAATAAATTAAAATAAAGTCGATTATCTAATAAAAAGTGTTTCTTCCAATTTATTTTGATTGTTTTATTACTTATTGACTCATAACACCACTAACATAGCTAACTTTGTCCTTAAGTATTATCGTGTAATAATTAATGTTTGCGTTTATAAATGGATTTTATGTCTGTAAATAAAGATACATTATTATAAAGAATAACAAACAGACACAAAACACATAAACAAAACATAAATGTTTGTATCCAAAACAAAATAAAAACTGCTGTAAGAGATTCGAACCTAGGTCATATGATGCATCGTATTCCAACTATATTATCACGACACTGGGAGTGATTACTGTAAAGCGATGAAATAAACAATCAGAATAGACAAGGTTATTGAATAGGAATGTTTTGAACCTAATGCTAATGCCATAAGGTTGATATTGTTGACAGTTTATAGTAAAATCGTTTGAACCTTATACTGTTGATTTAAGGTTGATAATATTATTGACAGTTTATGTTTATCAGTGTGAGTGACCACGTGAGTGATTCACAGCATTGCTTGCACGCAGTTTTAGCCTTACAGCTATGTATGCATTTATGCAGCTGACTGTACGTGACGCGGGGCATGTTGCTTGCTCCCGCCTCGAGAGCGAGCGCAAGTGTCCCGCGTCAGCGTCGCGCCATTTGTCACAGAGTGTAGTCGCGACGCAACGTGCCTCTTAATATGTCTGTAGTGTGGGGAAATTATACCGTGCTTTCACTTCTTGAGCTTTACGAAAGTCGTGGATTGTTGTGGGAAACTTCACACCGTGATTATCGAAATAAAATAAAGAAAAATGACGCGTGGGAGGATATTGCCAAGGCGCTTAAATTGCCTATAAAAGAAATAGAAACCAAAGTTCACACCCTGCGTTCGCAATTTGTCCGAGAAAGGAAGAAAGTGAAATCTTCAAAAACTACTGGTAGCGGACGAGAGGACGTAAAGTCCAGTGCATGGTTTGCGTACAATGCAATGAAATTTTTGCTAAAGGGAGCCACAACTTCTGGAAGCTTGGACACTTTGGACACAAAATATGTAAGTCATATTTTAATTATTTTGTTATTTGTAATCACAGATCTAGAAAATATATGAATGGAATGTTAGATAATAAATTGCTAAAATAGTTCGCGCTGAATTAGCCGGTCCGTGGAATGTGCGTCCCCCCTCCCCCAACGCCTACCGCACCGCTGAGTCGCCGTCTCAGTATCGTTGATTGGCTGACAACGTAACGTGACTCGTGTGACGTCACGTCACCAGCGGCAAACTTAGCGCGAACGAGTTGTACACAACTCAGTACTCACCCGAACAATTTCACTTCTAAACCACAAGCATTGTTCTCAGTACGCGCCACGACGTTGCTGTACGTCGTGGTGCGTACTGAGAACAATACGACGTTGTACAGTAAACATTAAGGCCTGAAACTGCGTTAAGCGGGCGCCCGCGCGGTTTCATACAAAAGTGATCCGTGACGGGGAGGCGCGCCCCGCACCCACGCAACGGGGCCCGCCTCCGTGCGACGGAATCCGTCGCGGGGGCACGCGCGGTGCCCGCCAGCGGTAACACGCACGGGCTTGTTCAGTTAATAACGCTATAGTCCATTCATTTTAGATTTTTTCGCGGCAAAATTTATAATTTTTTGAAACCACTGTGGTTTTATACCTATGAGTGAGTACATTAAAAAACACAACTCTCCCCCCCCCCTCCGGTGGTGGCTTCCCCCCTCCCCACCTTGAAAAGTGTGCCATTTTGCAGATTTCCTAGATTTTCAAGAAAACTATACAAGCTAGGACAAAACCGTCAAAGAGAACATTGTTCCTTAATAAATTACCTACAAATAAGTTTATATCAATTATTATGATAGGAGTTATAGTTTACAAGCTATGGTGCGTTAAAGTTGACTAAAAATCGCAGCTCAGTAAAATTAGCCAATTTTCAACATTTTTTAAGTATTCTGTAATCTCTAGAAAACTATTAGAGTTAGGCAAAAACTGTCAAAAGTAAAAATAAACACCATTTAATGACCTACAAAAAATATTTAGTTCATAAAGATAGGACTAATAATTTCGCATATATATCCACGTATTGTATACGAAGAAAAATAAAAAAATTGTTAGAATCCAGTGTTATTTGCAATTTGCACAAAAACTATTAGAGCTAGGAAAAATCCTTCGAAGAGCAATTAATTTCATTAAATTACCTACAGAAAAATGTTATGGTTTATTTAGATAGGACCAATAGTTCGAAAAATATGACTACCTTTATTACATGAAAATTTTTTTTTTTCAAAAACCATGTATATATTTTGTAATTTTCACAGAAACTATTAGAACTAGGAAAAAAATATCAGAAGCAAAAATGAACTTCATTAAATTACCTCCAAAATAGTTTTTAGTTTATTTTGACAGAACTAATAGTTTCGGAAATATTGCTGTTTAACTTGCATAAAAAAAGAAACCCTTGTAAAATCCGTAAATGTTTTTTGTAATTTCAAGAAGAAGTATTAGAGCTAGGAAAAAAGCTGTCAGGACTTAGGACAAAGATAATTAATTTACCTATAAAATAGTGTTTAGTTTATTTTGATAGGACAAATAGTTTTTGAAATATACCTTGCTATTTTGTAAGAACCGGTGGTAGTCATGTTGACTTAGCATAATAGTATGGAATGAATAGAAATTAACCCCTAAATAAATAACGTTTTTTTTTATTTTAGGCCCAAATGATGCCATCCTTCCTCCCCACTCCCCCAACCCCCCTCCCCCTCCCCTCTCTCAAACATCTCGCCGATTGTGCTTTGATTTTAACTTTGAATAAATTAAAAAAAACTTTAAGATATATAATAAACACATATTATCTAATGCCCCCTTTTTAGGGTTCCGTAGCCAAATGGCAAAAAACGGAACCCTTATGGATTCGTCATGTCTGTCTGTCTGTCCGTCCGTATGTCACAGCCACTTTTTTCCGAAACTATAAGAACTATACTGTTGAAACTTGGTAAATAGATGTATTCTGTGAACCGCATTAAGATTTTCACACAAAAATAGAAAAAAAAGCAAAAAATTTTGGGGGTTCGGGAACACTTAGAACTGAAACTCAAAAATTTTTTTTTCATCAAACCCATACGTGTGGCGTATCCATGGATAGGTCTTCAAAAATGATATTGAGGTTTCTAATATCATTTTTTTCTAAACTGAATAGTTTGCGCGAGAGACACTTCCAAAGTGGTAAAATGTGTGTCCCCCCCCCCTGTAACTTCTAAAATAAGAGAATGATAAAACTAAAAAAAATATATGATGTACATTACCATGCAAACTTCCACCGAAAATTTGTTTGAACGAGATCTAGTATGTAGTTTTTTTTTAATAATTTAAAACTTACTACAGGTTTGTACGAAACCCTCGGTGCGCGAGTCCGACTCGCACTTGGCCGGTTTTTTTATGCTAAAATGACTGGACTACAAGTGCAACAATGGCGAGGAAATGTGTTGAGTCTAGAAAACTGGGACTGGAAAAAAACAACTTTTTTCGCCCATACATACTACAAAGTCACCAGCTCCAGCATAGAGCTGATCTGATGATGGAACCAGGAGGTGTATAGGGGAACTCTTCAATTATTATCAGTAAGCCCCTCGAGTATGGGCTCAATTGGTTTGTTTTAAAGATTCCAAGCGTGTTTTGTGAACTAGTTTATGGCTTATTTTACTGAGCTGCGAATTTTAGTCAACTTTAACGCACCATAGCTTGTAAACTATAACTCCTATCATAATAAATGTCATGAACTTATTTGTAGGTAATTTATTAAGGAAGAATACTCTCTTTGACAGTTTTGTCCTAGCTTGTATAGTTTTCTTGAAAATCTAGGAAAACTGCAAAATGGCACACTTTTCAAGGCGGGGAGGGGGGAAGCCACCACCGGGGGGGGGGGGAGAGTTGTGTTTTTTAATGTACTCACTCATAGGTATAAAACAACAGTAGTTTCAATTAATTATTAATTTTGCCGTTTTCCCCATACATTGAAATCTAGAATGAATGGACTACTAGGTGATACGGGTCGCACGCACGCACGCACGGAGAAAATCAAGGACAATGTCTTTCGATACAGAAAGGGTAATTGTGGAAGTGCAGTGTCACCCTGCCATATGGGACCAGGGGAATGAACTGTATAAAGACCGCGATGCACGAACAGCGGCTTGGGTAGAAATTTGCAAAGAATTGTTTGAAAATTTTGAAAATTTCAGCGAGGCGGAAAAAAAACAACAGGTAAACATTTTTTACTAATATATTTTAGGTAAGTAGGTACTTACATACTATTTGTGTTCTCAATGTGTAATTATAATAAATCTACGGGTACGTATTGATACTTATTATACAAGGTTACTTTAGACTAAGCTAGAATTATATTAATTATTATTGTGTCGTGTCTCGTTACCTACTCGTATCATCCCTGTTTAGTTTTGTCCACTAATATACCTAAAGTAAAGGATGGATGAACAAGTGTGCCTTTACTTCATACAGTGAGGCTCGAGGACATCTCAAAAAATACTACGATCTTGCCACGACACCTTACCATCTGTGACGAAATAATCAGCGAATTTATCGCGTATTGTATACGCATCTCTTTGGGTGTTCCCAAACCCATAGTCGACGTCCCGAATATGGCGTGGTGTAATGACAACATCGTCGACATTATTGTCATCTTGCTTAGATCTAATAAAATTATGCAGAATACATATCGCTTTAACAAAACAAATTATAACTTTCTTCTCGTATATATAACGTTCTCTTTTGAAATGTTTAAAGGACGATGAAGTATTCGAAATTTATTAGCCATGAAACCAAAAGTTGATTCAATATAACGTCGCGCTCTTGTTAACCTATAAAATATTTTTTTCTTATGGTCCAAATTGAGAGCTCGAGCATATGGCCGCATGACATAGCTAGACAACCCAAATGCTTCATCTCCTACAACAACGTAGGGCATTGGTACGGTTGCTGCAGTGTTGGTTGATTTATTGTTGTGTGGCACGGGTAACGCTTTAGCAGGAGGTATATCCAATAAGTTATCATTCATTTGTTGGAACAAGCGGCTTTGGGTGAAAATTGCAGAATCAGATTCTTTACCCTGTACCCCCACATTTATGTAGGTAAATTCATAATTTGCGTTACACATTGCAAGTAGAACAATGGAATAATAATGCTTATAATTGTAGTAAAGTGAACCGCTGTGAGGAGGTCTTATAATACGTATATGTTTCCCGTCTATTGCACCAATACAGTTGGGAAAATTAGCTTGCGTCAAAAAACCATCTGCTATCTCTTCCCATCGCGCACGGGAAAACAATGGCATGCAGTCTTCCTTCAACCTTTTAATTTATAATTTGACAGACTTCTTTCACTATTTTTCTGATTGTGGTTATTCCTGCCTGATACGCCAGATGTAGGTCTACGAAAGTATGTCCGCTTGTTACGTACCTGTAATTTTGTTTTTATGTTTCAGTCACAAAAGTGCAATCACGGTGGAAAACGGCAAGGGACACATATATGAAAGTGAAAGAAAGTAAAAAAAAACTGAAATCAGGTTCAGGTGCTAAAACAGGCAAGAAATACATTTATTTTGAAATGTTAACATTTTTAGATTCGAACTGAAGTAATGAAGCAAATGAATCTATAGAAAATCAGAGTGAAGATCAAGACTCATCAACAAATGCAAATAATAACATCTCAGTACCCAGCACCAGTACCGGAAATTCAAATCTTGAACGTGCAAATAATAATACAGAGCCAGAATCATCACGAAAACGTAAACACCAATCACCAACTCCTTTTGAAAAATAATTGTTGCAATGTGTAAAACAAAACCATGTTGATGCTGATGACGAAGATTTGAATTTTTTTAATACATTTATAAAATTATTATTCCGAACCAAACTGTTAGAAGCTTTGATTGACATTGAAAAAGAAACAGTTATTACTCTGGATGATTTACCATCAATTAATATAGGTTTATCAGAAACGCAAAATACTATTAGCACGATTGATTTAAGATCACTTAATATCAGAACAGAAACTCAAAACACAGACACAACAGAAGATTAATTAGAATTATATGAGAATGAAGACTTCAAGAATATTATTAAGACGTCTCTAGACTGCTTTAGTAAGTAGGTACTGGTATTAATAATAAATAATACCTATAAAGAATGTCTCATTGATGGTGGGTAATGTTAATCGAAACTGGATACTTTTTGAGACCAATACATTTTTTTGTCTAAATTTTATGATTTTGATTGACTTTATTTCAATGTTAGGTAACATTGTATGAGCTCGAGGGCCACTACTTTTAACTTCTGAGCTATCAAGGAAATACTTGTTTAATGCGCTATTGATACTCGCTAACGCATTTGTGTATTTATTTTCATATTCCTCTACCTCCTCATCGCTCTTACAGCCTAACTTTTCTAATTCTACACAGACATCAGACATTCGGAGATCACTTAGAATATTAACTCTTCTTTTTCTTTAATTTCTTACTACAACGAGTAGTAAGAAATTCCGCATCCACCACCTTCTCTTTCTCTTACGTTTCAACATACTCAAAATAACTATGTACGCAGCACTAATAGCCACAACCTCCTCGGGGGACATTTCTATAAACACTGACTAGTGTGCCCTACACAATGTTCCGCGACATTTCCACGGCAAGTTCTACGTAGTTGTTGAGGAACATGTTAAGCCCCGTATTCATGGTAAACATTTGTTTAGCAACAAAGTTGAATCAACGTGTTGCGGAGTTGCTGGCAACACTGCGTCGACACCAACAAGTTCAACCTCACAAAAAGAACTTGAAACCATTGAAGAGATAGTTTCACAAATCGCATCAGTAGAAGAAACCGATAGTAGTACCCAGTAGATAGAACGCCTAATTTTGTATAATTAATAAAGAAAATTGTTGTTGTTTTTCTCAATGTAATATCTGAAAAAATTTATTAGTAAGTATATTATTTTGGACTTTAATGCTCATGCAGTAAGTATAACCTGCTCAACTCAAAAACGTAACTTAGAAGATACCTTTTTATAAGCACGGAAAACGCCTTTTCCAGACACCAAAACGAGACAAATAAATCGCCGAGCAACTAAGTTGCCCGTGCGCGCATACCCTTACTGGTCATGTCCTTTAATAACATCCTCCTGACTACATTATTAGTACTGGCATTTGTAGCCTTGTTTGTTACAATCTACCTAAAATTGAAGCAGCGACATAAGAAATGGATAGAGGAAAGAGTCAATACGGAGTTCCTGAGAAGAATGCGTCATAGGCTGTCCGGAAGGCGTGACCAACCTCCAGAAGATGGAGATATTATTTAAAAGCGACGAGTTTTATTATAAAGTGAAAGTGAGTGGTTAAAGTGTTGTTTTTACGTTCAAGATAAAGTGCGATTAACATATTTCATGACAATGATCTTTTGAATTTGGTTTTTACTTAGAATACGCAAGTAGGAATATCCTTTTTAAATGTGTTTAGTGAGTATTTTAGTTAAAAAGTGTTATGTTAAGTTACATTATATTAGTACATAAATTAAGTAGACTACCTAGAATATGAGCCGGATAGTTCGTAGAATTCCGCTCGGCCCAGACGCAACTCAGCAAATTTTTATCGATACGTCGTACGACTGTGCCTCAAGTTAGAATAAATTAAAATGAATGAATGAAATATGACACCGTATTATAATTATAATGTTTTGTTCATAGTATTATGGCTGAAAATTTAGTAAAAACATATGAAGAATTGTTGGAAATTAGAAAGTATCTTATAAAAAAAGGTCAAAGTAGGTATAAAGGTTAAGTTGCATCAAATAAATTACAAGAAGCCGAGATATTGTTAAGTGAAGCTAAAACACTGTTTTCTACTTTAAGTTTTAGTAAAAAGCAGGAAGAAATCAAATTAATTACTGAAACTTATGAGTTCCTTATTTTCGGAAATTTCTCAAATGTGCACTTTGCCTGATATAGAAACAAAATCCATTTTTTCGGATTTCAGAATGGATTTTGATATGAAAATTTCGTGTGGGTTAATACCTATTTTAGATAATAAGGAAAACACTACTAAGCGATTAATTGATGCTGTAGAAATGTATGCAGATATGCTTGGTGATGAAGGTCAACCGTTATTAGTTAAATTTGTACTTAAGGGGAGATTATCGGAAAACGCTAAACTATGAGTAGCTGATACTTATTCGTCAGTTAGCGATATGATTAAAGATTTTAGGAACAAACTATTAACAAAAAAATATTTCACCGCAATACAAGGTCGAATTCAATCCTTGAACCATGGTCCAGCCAGGTCTATTAATGAATATGGGTCAGAACTAGAAAGGCTCTTAACAGAATTAAATATTTCTCAGGCTGACGGCAACGCAACTGCATGCGCGGTCCTCAAGCCAATAAATGAAAAAATGGTAGTAAAAAGATTTACAGATGGGCTTAGGATTGAAAAATTAAGCACAGTAATCGCCGCTCGCAACTACGCCTCTCTGCAGGATGCGATCCAGGCGGCCAAGGACGAGTCAACTCCTGAAGAGTCAACGAACAACTTCTGGACCAGCAGAGGTAATGAAGATGAGAGGTAGGTACAACAATCGATTTTCTAGATTTCAAGGACAAAATAGCAGCCGCGGTGGTTATCAAAATTACTACAGCAATAACAGGAATAATTTTCGGAATAATTACAACCCCAGAATGAACAGATATCAAGGCTACTCCAGACCATCTCATTATACTCCTCGTGGCCGAGGTCAGTATGTTGTATACAATAATAGATACATGGACACTACGCCGTTGGATATTTTAAATTACTTGTTTACGAATAAATTAATTTCAGTGTTCCCAAATCTGTCCACAGCACTGAGGATGTACCTGACACTTCCAGTCACGG